>JAGFNQ010008059.1:25412-101990 GCA_024364735.1 Boesenbergia rotunda
AGCTTCTTGACTGGCCAGAAGTCGAGAAGGTCAAATGTGCCTCCTTCTGCCTAACTGGAGATGCTCGTATGTGGTGGGAGCGAGTCAAGAGTAAGAGGATAGTCAACCAGATGAGCTGGGCAGATTTCGAGCAAGAGTTCTATGAGGAGTTCTTCCACATGCGGGTTACCAACAAGCACTACGAGGACTTCATGGAGTTCAGACAAGGTAACCTACCAGTGGGAGAAGCAGTCGCGAAGTTCAACAGACTAGCTCGCCTCTGCCCAGAGCTAGTCAGCACAGAGAAGGAGTGAGTCAGACTGATGCTCCGCATGCTGAACCCTGAAATAGCACTCAACGTGAACAGCGGGACGCACCGACCCCAGACCAGCGAGGAGTTGGTCAGTAGTGCTCTAATCTCAGAGCACTATCTGAATAGCATCAAGGCACAGCAAACACAGCAGAAGCCAGTCCTGATTGAGAACAAGACAACAGGAGGCCAGAAGCCTCAGCCAAATAACCAGAACTGGAAGAACAAGAACCACAAAAGGAAGCAGTGGCCTGGCAGCCAAAAAGGAAACCCAGAGAACAAGCAAGCTAGGTATCCACCTTGTCCTAAGTGTGGGAGGACCCATCCAGGAGCATGCCTTTTGGGTGTAACTGGATGCTACTCATGTGGACAAGAGGGACACAGATCCAGAGACTGCCCAAACAAGTTTAAGGTACTTCCTCAGCAGTCCGTACAGTATGGAGGCAAGCCTCAGTTACATTACATGCCTACTATACTGGAGGACCTCAGATCAGTCAGGGAGGGTTGGAAGCAGCACCAGTTCCAACCAATGCCAGAGTCTTTTCCCTCACGAAGGAAGAAGCTGCCAGCGCCTCCACGGTCGTAACAGGTCAAATAGTTATTTTTCAGCATTTAGCTACTACACTGTTTGACACTGGGGCGACCCATTCTTTCGTATCAGTACCTTTTGCTAGTAAGTTACAGGTGCCTGCAGAGAGTTGGGAGTCCAGATTCCTGACAACTCTCCCTTCAGGGGAGATCATGGAATCCACCCAGCGACTCCGGGCTGTGCCAATCAAGATTTCAGACCGAGAGCTATATGTCGATCTGATAGTCCTTGCGATGCAAGACTTCGACATCATACTGGGCATGGATTTCCTCAGTAAGTACAACGCTTCAGTGGACTGCCGTAGAAGGAAGGTGGTTTTCAGCCCAGAAGGAGAACCACCATTCGAGTTTCAAGGAGCCCCAAAGAGGAAGACTCAGAAATTCCTCTCAGCCTTGGCAGCCCACCAGATGCTAGAGCAAGGGTGTGCTGGTTTTCTTGCACACGTAGTGGACTCAGAAGCAAAGAAAGAACTCAAGCAGGAGGATGTACGGGTAGTCTGCGAATATCCAGAAGTGTTCCCAGAAGAACTACCTGGACTACCGCCCAACAGGGAGGTGGAATTTGAGATTGAGCTGGTGCCAGGTACCGGTCCGGTCTCAAAAGCCCCATATCGTATGTCTCCTGCAGAGCTGAAAGAATTACAAGAGCAACTCCAGGAGCTACTAGACAAGGGCTTCATCCGCCCGAGTCATTCACCCTGGGGAGCTCCTGTACTTTTCGTCAAGAAGAAGGATGGGTCTATGCGTCTGTGCATAGACTACAGAGCTCTGAACAAGGTAACCATCAAGAACAAGTACCCCCTTCCTAGAATAGATGATTTATTTGATCAACTCAAAGGGGCTACAGTGTTCTCGAAGATAGACCTGCGTTCTGGGTATCATCAGCTAAAGGTTAAAGAAAGTGACATCCCCAGGACGACCTTCAGGACAAGATACGACCACTACGAATTTGTAGTGATGCCTTTTGGAGTAACCAATGCTCCAGCAGTCTTCATGGAGCTGATGAACCACATCTTCAGGGAGTATCTCGATAAATTCGTCATTGTATTTATTGATGATATTCTCATATACTCACAGACTCCAGAGGACCATGCTACACACTTGAGGATAGTGCTGCAGATCCTTCAGCAGGAGAAGCTCTATGCAAAATTCTCAAAGTGTGAGTTTTGGCTAGATCAGGTGACCTTCCTAGGTCACATTGTATCCAAAGAAGGCATTCAAGTTGATCCAGCCAAGATAGAAGCAGTCAGCAACTGGTGTAGACCCAAGAATGCCAGTGAAATCAGGAGTTTCTTAGGCCTGGCAGGATATTACAGAAAATTTGTGGAGGACTTTCCAGAATAGCCTCTCCACTCACAGCCTTGACCAGAAAGAACAAGAAGTTTGAATGGTAGATAAATGCGAGCACAGTTTTCTAGAGCTGAAGAAGAGACTGACCAGTGCTCCCATCCTGACGGTTCCAGAGAGTGACAAGGCCTTTGACATCTACAGTGATGCATCCAAGATGGGCCTTGGAGCTGTCCTCATGCAAGACGGTAAAGTAATAGCATATGCCTCCAGACAGCTCAAGGACTATGAGAAGAATTACCCTACTCATGACCTTGAGCTAGCAGCTGTGGTTTTTGCACTGAAGCTCTGGAGACACTACCTGTATGGAGTGCAGTGCAGAATCTTCACAGACCATCAGAGTTTGAAGTACTTCTTCACTCAGAAGGATCTGAATATGAGGTAGCGTAGGTGGCTAGAGTTGGTCAAGGATTATGACTGTGAAATCCTCTACCACCCAGGTAAAGCTAATAAAGTGGCAGATGCACTGAGCAGGAAATCCTGTGCAGCACTGATGTCCCTATCATCACGGTCTCCACCACTTCAGAAAGAAATAAAAGATTTTGGAGTCGAGGTTATGGTTGGGCAATTTTCTGCATTGACCCTAGAGCCAACCCTACTTATAGATATACAAGAAAAGCAAGATCAAGACCCAGAGATCCAGAAGATCAAGCAGGGGATCCAAGAGGCAGAAAATTTAGAGTTTCGAGTATCAGACAGTGGCATCCTCTACCTTGGAGACCGCCTTTGCGTCCCCAATGACGAGGAACTGAGAAAGAGCATCTTGGAAGAAGCCCACAGTACTCCTTATTCGATGCATCCAGGTTCCACCAAGATGTATCAAGATCTAAGGAAAAGATTCTGGTGGTCTGGACTCAAGCGAGACGTGGCCAGATATACCAGTACCTGCTTGACCTGCCAGAGAGTCAAGGCAGAGCACCAGAGACCAGGAGGAGTTCTACAGCCACTTCCCATTCCAGAGTGGAAGTGGGAAGAAATATCCATGGACTTTATCACAGGTCTTCCAAGAACCACCCATGGACACGATGCAATTTGGGTGATAGTGGACAGATTGGCCAAGTCTGTCCACTTTCTAGCCATCAAGGTGTCGCACTCAGTAGAGCATTTGGCGCAGTTATATGTGAAGGAAGTGATCAGGCTTCATGGAGTTCCGAAGTCTATCATTTCTGACAGAGACGGGCGCTTTGTCTCTCACTTCTGGGAGTGTGTTCAGTACGCACTAGGCACCAGACTTAAATTCAGCACAGCCTTCCATCCCCAGACTGATGGACAGACAGAAAGAGTAAATCAAATTTTAGAAGATATGCTCCGGGCCTGTGCACTAGATTTTAAAGGCAGTTGGTGCAAGTACTTGTGTTTAGCTGAATTTGCCTACAACAATAGCTATCAGGCCACTATCAAAATGGCACCCTATGAAGCATTATATGGCAGGAAATGCAGATCACCCATATGTTGGCAAGAAGCTGGTGAGAAGAAAGAGATGGAGTCAGGACTAGGCAGCCAGACTGAGCTTATAGATGAGACCACTCAGGCTATCCAGATGATCCGCCAGAGGATTGAGACTGCCCAGAGTAGACAGAAAAGTTATGCTGACACACACCGTAGGCCACTTGAATTCCAAGTTGGAGATTCAGTATTTCTCAAGGTCGCCCCCATGAAGGGAGTGATGAGATTTGGCAAAAAGGGCAAGCTGAGTCCTCGCTACATAGGACCCTACAAGATTATAAAGAGAGTTGGGAAGGTAGCCTATGAGCTGGACTTGCCAGAGGATATGTCAGCTATCCACAGTACATTTCATGTCTCCATGCTAAAGAAGTGTATTCACGATCCCAATCAAGTGATTCAGCCTCAGTCAGTGCAGATCCAAGAAGATCTTAGCTATGAGAGCAGACCGACACAGATAGTGGACAAAGCAGTTAAAAGATTAAGAAACAAAGAAGTGCCACTAGTGAAGGTCATCTGGCAGAGTCAAAAGCATGAGAAGGCTACTTGGGAACGTGAGGACAGCATGAGAGAAAGATATCCAGAATTATTCTAAGTTCGAGGACGAACTTTTCATAAGGTATGGGGGATTGTAACGCCCCAAAATTTCCATTTTAAGTCCTTAAAGTCCTTAGAACTATTTAAAAATGTTTAGAAATATTCTAGATATTTTTAGGAATTTTTAGAATATTTTTATGGAATTTTCTGAGTCCGTTTAGTATTTTTAAAAAAGGAAAAACTTTAAAGGGAAGCAGGGGGGTTCGAACTCGCGACCACAGGAGGAGCAAGCCCTTAAGGGCGCGCAAGTGACCGGCTGGGCTAGGGTATCAAGCACAACAAAACGTGGAGAGAAATAATTTTATAGAGTAGTTACGTTTTTTCATGAAGAGGTATTTAAACCCCGCTTAAGTCACGTGAAACCCTTGGAGGAGAATTTTCGGCTGCGTGCGAGAAGGGGGCGAGGGAGGGGCGGCGAAAACAAAAGGGAACCTAGGTTTTCTTTCCTCCTCTCCTCTCCTAAGGGGCGCCGGCCAAGGAAAAGCAAGGAGTGCAGAGCGTTTCGTTCGTCTTGACGAGAAGAACACGTAGGCGCGGACGGTTCGTAGAGATCTCAAGTTTCACCCGAGCCCTAGTCGTCTAATTTTGGTTGTAAGTCCAAGAAATCAAGGTAAGTACTGCTCACCTGCAGTAAGAGGCGGTTTTCCGCAAGAATTTTCCCTTAAATGTTTTAAAGGAGATATTTACTTTTAGTTAAGATGTTGCATGTGATCTTAGTTCATTATATGCTTATATATATTTGATAGAGTACCCTATGTGAGTTTAGGGTCTAAGAAATCTATAAGAAAAGAAAAGAAAGATGAAGAAAAAGAAAAGAGAAGGCCAAGGCCTTACGAAATCCCCAAAAGTCAAGACTTAGGGATTTGGGCACACAAGGTGTTCGATAAAATGCCAAGGCATTTAAAGATAAGAAAGAAAAGAAAGAAAAACTATTTTATTTTCTAAGGCCAGTACCCGGCGTCCAAGGGCGTCGTTAAAGAAATCCAGGTGTCCAATTCCAAGGTCATGGCCCTGGTAGACCAAGGTCTGCTCTATTAGGATTGGCGGCTCGCTACCCCAACCTTTTAGGGAACGCGCATAAGATGGTACTTACGTCTTAAGTGGATCCAAGTGAGTATTATTTTCAAGTATATGCTTTAGCAAAGTTTTTCTAAAGCTTAAGGAAGTTTTCTAAAAGTTAAAGAAAGATTTAAAGTTAAAGAATTGCTAAAGTTTCATGTTAAGCCAAGAGAAAGTGAGTTAAGACTTATTAATGCTTGAGTATGCATGTTTTGAGTTATACATGTTTTAGTGTTTCTTTTAAGCATAAAAATATCTCATGTGATTTCACATTGTTTAAAAAGCATGCTTGCACATTTCGAGATTTTGTGAGCTAGATAGTACTTGCTAAGCTTTATGCTTATTAGTTGCATTTCCTCTTACTGCAGATAAAGGTAAAGGCAAGCAATTCTGAAGGAAGGCGACGAGGCGGTGCTGAGTGACGTGTGTGTGGTGGCTGACCTTGGAGAGGTCCTTGGGACGAGACAGTTTAGCTTATTTGAAATGCAATGTTTAAGGTTTCCAAATTCCAAGTTATTGTGTTATGGAGTTTATTAAACATTTATGCTTCGGATAGTTTTACATGCTCAATTTTGTAGAATGAAGATCCCATGTCATTTCAATTAGTATGCATACTTTTGTGAATGCACTAGATGAGCAAGGGCATGTGTAGTTTAGCATGTTGATACATTCATATTCCATAATGCTTTAGTAATGTTATAGAGCCTTGTGTGATGAGTTTAAATGCATGACTATTAAAGTTAGAATATCATTCTTAGATAGATTTAAATACAAGTTTAAGAAAGTTCCGCATTTTTGGTCGTGCATTAGAGTCAAGAAGTAGACAAGTAACGGTCCGTCTAAGGTAGAGAAGGCGGGTCGTTACACATGCATGGTGGTACAAGAGGTCCAAGGTTCAATCCTTGGTGCGTGCACTTTATTTTTATTTTTATTTTATTTCCTATTATTTCCAAAAATTCCCTAAAAATCCCCCCATAATTATGCTAATATTCCTAACTAAAATCCATTTATATTTATATTAAATTTTTGCCTAAAAACTACCAATAATCATGGTACTAGAAAGCCCATATAAGGCCCATTAGTACCTAGTTTCTCCATTTAAATGAGAAAATCATAGATTTCTAGGCTAAGGTTCGTACTAATATCTCTAGGTCCCTCGAAAAAATTATCTAGACATGATCAATATTTTAAAGAAAATATTGAGAGAATTTTCCGGGTCGTTACACTGGCCACCTCCAGCTATTCGTCTACGTGCGCCAGCCGGTCTTCAAGGGCGATGACTTCCGCCCGCTGGTCGTTTAGCGTAGCTTCATTGGAGACTAGCTTTGCGTGGCGGAGCTGAGTCTCCAACTGCTCCACATGACACTTGATAGTCACTTGGGCTTGAGCACCACAGCCATGGATAGACTGTGTCATGAGGCCCAGAACTGCAAACAAAAAGACAAGTGCAATAAGCTTTAATGTCGAGTTAGGAAGAAACATAAGGAAAGAAAGCGAAAACGGGCATACCTGAGTGGCCTCCAAAAATAAGGTGTTAGCCTTGCTGTTGGGGCCCCGATAGTAAGACTCTTGGACCCCTTGGAGGTAGCGGTCGGCCACCGGTCTGTAGAGATGCAGCTCCTGGGACCGGTCAGGTATGTCCCCGGTCGACCTCTCCAGGCGGGGCTCAGCTCGTGAAGGCACCAAGATGTGCATCGGCGGTTGGTTGATCTGACCTTCCGCAGGCGGAGACCCACCCCGAGTCCTGTGGAAGGGGAAAGTCGGGTGCACTGGAGGAAGTTGTACAAGTTGAGGTCTCCACAAGTGCAGAAGGTCCGGCTGCAGTTTTTGTTTCTTCTTCTTAGGGCGGGAGCTGGAGGAAGGCCCGACTGGGGCATCGGTCGGCGGAGCGGGTTCCTGACTAGTGGCTCAGGCCCGGCGACTCCTCAAGGAGAGGGGCTGATCTTCCACCTCCATTTTCTCAGGGTTGGGGCTCAGCGCGACTTCCATGTAGGCAGGGGATGATGTAGGTGCGAGAATCGATGCGAGAGGAGTCACTATGTGGTGCTTCAATTGTGCGCTGACCTGAGACTCCAGCTCGGCGTCGTCCATGCCGAAGACGTCTTCTAGAGCCGCTGTGAACATCTTGGTAGCTACAAAATAGTAAAATCTTAGTTAGCTATAAAGACTCAAAGGAAAGACGAGAAAACATACTGAGTGAGGCGGGTCGGGGGGCTGACACTTGGCTGAGGTCGAAGGTGTAGAGGATCTCCTCCTGCAGGAGGTTCACCCCATGGAAACGCACGACCGCTGAGCTTGGAGATGGCAGAGTGGTAGGAAGGCGATGAACGGTAATCTTTGGGAAGAGGGGGAGATGGTGGCAGGTCTTCGACCCAGATAGTTGGCCAACTCGGGGCCGGGGTGGTATTGACAAAGAAAAAGCGGGCCTTCGAACCTTTGTTGGAGGTTGAAAGCTTTGCCAAAAATGATGTTTTGGCTCGGGCTTGGAAGAAGAAGTCACCCGACTATTGTTTCTTAGGGTAATAAAAGAAATGAAAGATTTCAGGAAGTAGGGGAATTTGGTAAAGGAGAAAATAACGACCGACCCGCAGATTAAGCGGATGGCATTTAGGGCCAATTGGGAGAGAGGGATTTGGAAATACCGGCAAACGGAGGAAATGAATGGGTGAAGAGGAAATCATAGGTCGGCCTGAAGGTGGTCTCGAGAGAGGGTTATGTAGCTGAGGGGAGCGCTCTCGGGTCGGTCGGTTGGGTCGGGAAGGATAAGTTGGTGGTCAGAAGGGATCTGGTATTCTGACCGAAGTTGGTTCAGGTATCGGGAATGGAGTTCGGGCACCGTGGTAGTATACCACGGGCTGGGGGTCGAGGAAGAGGAAGCCATGAGTTGAAAAGGCACAAGGGAAGAGGAACTAACCAGAGAGTAAAGGGATCGCCGAAAAGAGTGGGGTTGCAGGACTAACATCGTCGGAGAGGATGCCGAAACCCTTGCAGAGTGCTAAAACAACAGCAGGACGAGGTAAAACTGAGATGGTGAAAAGGACAGGGTGGTATATATAGAGCCAAGAGGTTGACGTCGTCCATCCGATGGCGATCCTGTAAAAAGGTGGGAATAGATCAGAACCATCCATTTGCGCCATAAATAAACCTTGGGAAAACACCCAACGGCTGCGGCGTGTAGACGCTTCGTTACTCGGAAAATCCAATAGCTGAAGGGCATGTGGTCCTCAACAATTAATGAGGGGATATGAATCGACCTGTTAAGCGTTGGATGAGATGTGAAAGATAGGGCGAAATGATGATGTTGGCCATGCCATGTGTCAGTCACGCAATTGGTATGGGCAGTTGGTCAGTCGGTTGGCCCATGCGAGTTAGCCTGATTGCTACGAATTGATGGTCCAGTCAATCGGACTTGACACCTCCTTCGGCTAGACTCGAAGGGGATGCTTATGATCCTAATCTAGCCTATGTGTATCCCGGTCGGCGTACATGGCGCTGCATGGGGATAGGTCATTGCGAGAAGAGCTCCAACTGCCCGGCGTGGCAGGGCATAAAACGAGTGCCACTCGTGGTAGGATGCCCGATTGGAAGATTATCTAGATATAGTCTAAATTAGCCCCAGCGAGAGACGCTGAGTGCCCAACCTAAGGTCGCCAGGTCAAAACTCAGTTGACCCCCGGTTGGGGTCCTCCCTGTGTTACAGTCGCATCCTCCGAAGGATGAATCGGTCTGGCAGGGTCTAAGTACCCCAAGACTTGTGTGTCACCTGTTCTAATCCAAATGGCATTAGCTGTATAGCAGGATATCACTCGGGGTAGCCGGTCGGCACTCCGACTCGGGGGTTGTCATTATCTATGGCAGTACCTACCCTCTGACACCACACTGATAAGGGCAGTACCAGAGTCAGCGCAAGTTGGCTTGGAGCTGATACCACTCGTGTCCGAATCGCGGATATCCCATTAACACAGTACCTTCCTGACCAACTCTGGCAACCCATACCATGGCGCCCCCTGCATGTGTCAGGATGGGCATCGCCAGTCGGCGAGTTGACAACGACCCCTGATCTTGTCACCACATAAGACAAAATGTGGCAGAGGCTGTCGGCTCTCCCGGTTATATAAGACTCTTCTCCCTTCACTCGCAGGTACGCACGAGACCTTTAAGCTACAGTTCTTCTCCAGTTTACATTTTTCTCTACCAGCTACTGATTTGATCATCCGAGGGCCTTGCCAGGGAATTCTCCCGGTGGGTTGCTGATGGTCATCTTTCTTGCAGTTCTAAGAGCCAACAGGAGTAGTTCTCAGGGCCACCTCGCTCTTGGGAGTCCACCTCGCTCTTCGATACGATCATTATGCATTGTGCATTTGCTACACTTGTTTGAGCTATGATTGCTGTATTTGATTTACATGCATATTCGGTTATAATTTACATTTATTATATGATCTGGATCTGCTCGGCAGTATTAGTAGTTTACTGAGTTATTAGGGGATTTCTCATCTTGTCCCTATGTGTTACATAGTTTTTAGGTATGTTTATTTATACTGATGCATTCATTTTATGTTCTGTTTTCTAGAGCCTGTATACCTCTGATTTCATATGCTTGTTTTATCCTTTTATATATTATGTATTTATCTATTCTTATACCCATATAGTTTCACCCGAAACTCACCACCCTCTCGTTCTCCTTTTTGTTTCAGGTAGTTGATAGTTGTATCTTGTGCCACCAGGAGAGGGTTCACCTGCCAATCTCTTAGCGTCAGTGATTATTTTTTATTTTCCCTGATTGTTATTTATTTTCGAGGGATGTATCGTTATTCTTATTTCGTCAGTAGTCTTATTTTAGTTTATGGTTCTAGAGTTATGATTCTGTATTTATGGGCTTGGTACATATATCGTCGGACTTTCGTTTTGTCGTATGTATTATTTGAAGTTTATTAAGCTTAGTAATTATTATATTATTATTAACTGTGTGGTTATGATTGTGTGAATGCCAACCGAGTGTGGTTGAGCTAATTATATGTATTGAGTTGTGTATATATAAGTTTTCAGATTGTCCGCCATATAATAGAGATGCTGACTGATTTTTGAGCGAGCACGGGCCTATGGGGCGTGACAACAACTAGTGCAATAGATCACTATGGGGTTCATTGATTCACGCATAAATACCAAAAGCGATCTTCTAAATCTTATTGATTTCGTAGAATATCAGGAGATAGACAACCAAACTCGATGTTTGGGAAGAAACAACACGACTTCAAATTCTTATTAATCAAAAGCTTTCTTACATTAATTCAAATAATTATTTATATACACTCCAAATCCGAAGACACAAAAAAATACTAATAGAAAGTGGGAAAAATTCTAAATATACAAAAAATCTAATATATCATAAACGAACTAAAAAATCTAAATATATATATATATATATATATATAAATAGAAATTATCAAAAATATACTAAATATGAAACTCGATAAAAGTAATTAAACAATTTAAAATTATTCTTGATCCGACATTACATATAATGCTTCAAGTCCCTTAATTCATATGAAATATACTAAAGCGTTTTCTTCTCTTCTTGATGCCAGTTGGTTGAGTTGCTGTTGGGGAGGATGCAAATTGATATAATATCCTCAAAGTTAGTGTTCGACATTATCTCCATAAAATGAAATTGCTCCGCTACAGGTGCTCACAGATAACAATAATTCGTTTTCTAAGATACAACGACGATGTCTTGAAATTGGAGCACTTTAAATTTCGAGACCAGCGAACCTTCTCGTAAGCTTTTTGGACTCTAGATGCAGAAGATGAGATGTATGCTTTTCGAACTTTGGATGATTGAATGAATGATTCCAGCATCCAGGGGATTCTATTTATACAAGGAAATAGGTGAAGTACCCTTGGGTGAGCGGTTGTGACCTTTGATTTAGGATTAATCTGGGTCGTTCGATCTGGAGGGTTGAAACCCTTCATATAGCCCTTTGATCTCAGTCGCCAGATCTGGATGGTTGTAACCCTTCAGATCCCCCTTTGATCTTGGCCGCCAGATTCGATCTGACGCTTCGAATCAAGTCTCATCACCAACGTTAAGATCACGACTCTTCGAGATCAACACTCCAGATCGTATCACTTGTGATCCAGCACCCCTCTTCAATCTAACGGTTGCTATTTGTTCGGCCAGTCATCTCTCTCTGCCCACCCAAATGCTACATAGGCATTGCCACGTCACATGACATGTCACCCGGGTGCTACATAGGCATTGCCATGTCACATGACATGTCACCCAAGTGCCACGTCACCTGGAGCATAAATTTAAGCCTTTCAATGTTCCTCGCAATGATGCGTGTTGGTGCAGATAGCACCCAAGTCGAACCTTGGTTTTGATAATGGCTAAGGGTTCAAAAGTTAAGATGTTATTTTTATCTAACATGTTACTTGAGTGTGCAGATTGAAGTCCTAGTGAAGGACTGCTAGGCACCTAGCGAAGGACTGCTAGGCATAGAAACCCTAAGACCTGGCGAAGGGCTGCTGGGCACCTAGCGAAGGGTTGCTAGGAGTCTAAGACCTAGCGAAGGACTGCTAGGCACCAAGCGAAGGACTGCTTGGTACCGAAGACCTGGCGAAGGATTGCTAGGCACCGGGCGAAGGACTGCTTGGTACCCAAGACCTGGCGAAGGGCTGCCAGGCACCTGGCGAAGGACTGCCGGGCAAAAGTCCAACCGGAGGAGCCGATTGGCAACAGGTAAATTCTCCTGAGAGGAGTAGGTGAGGACGCGTTCCCCGTCGAGGGAATAATAGGCGTCGGTTCGACCTAGAGTTTCATTTTGGAGACCCAAAGTCAGAACCAAGACAGCTACGGCTGTAAAATTCACTAACATTCTTGCTGTGTTTTGTTTGGTACTAACCTTGGATGCAGGACCGAAGGAACGAGTGTCTGCAGCTCAGAACGCCCCAAAGGAGAGGGGCAGTAGCTGGGTTAGGCACCCGGGTGGTCCCGGGCGCCCAAGGTCAAAGCCAAACAAGAGTTGAGCAAGAAAATGCTTCGGAAGCTCATTGGGCCAGGCGCCCCCAAGCTCCCGGGCGCCCCCGTGGTCCCGGGCACCCCGGATGCCTCGGGCGCCCTGGGTCCAAGCCAACGAAGCAATTGGATTGAAGTTAGCCGAGAAGCCAGCAAGACCAAGTCATGCAAGGCGCCCTCTGTGTCCTGGGTGCCCCCGTCAAACCTCAAGCCCGATCCTGGAGGGATAAGGGTTGACCGAGTTCCGAATGAAGGTTTACGGATCGAGAGACACGTGGAGGGCGCCCCCAGCGTCCCGGGCGCCCCCAGCGTCTCGGGCGCCCCCAGGTGCATTATAAAAGGGGCTCGACTCCCAAGGCTTCGGTACACACTTTTCCAACGCCTCAACACTCTTCGCTCAAGCGCTCTACTCCGGAAACTTCTAAACTCGAGGTTCTAGCGCCGACGACAACCCTACACACCGAAGAACGATCTACACCGAGCGTCGGTAACGAAGAGTTAGATTTTTGTTTTTACTGCAATACTACTGTACAACTTTCTGCGCATTATAGAATTGCCCGCAGTAAACGGTCAAGGACCGTGGGCCTTGGAGTAGGAGCCGACCGCGACTCCAAACCAACTAAAAAAATCTTGTGTTCGCGTTTGTTATTTTAATTTCCGCTGTGCATTCTCTATCTTATAATCCAAAACGATTTACGATATTCACCCCCTCTATCGTATTCTCTCGATCCAACAATGCGTATGTGCGAAATGCAAAGTACATCAACAAAGCGCCCATTGCGCGCGTGTACGCATGGCGGGTGGCGGTTTTGCAGGTGCGAGCACCTGCTCGCCTATAAGGAGAGAACACCTGTGTGTTTTTTTAACTCCATTAACACAACAACACATATAAGGAAGCAAACACCCTTGGTATTTTCAGATATGGAATTATTCCCCATCTACTTTCTTTTATGTTAATTTTGGGCTGACTTTAAATAATTAATTTCTCATTCACTCGTAATCGGTTTTGAGCAAATTAATAGTCAAGATTCATCTATGTGAAACGTAGATTTCATTTTTGAAGTCAATTCTGACGTTCATCAATTGATGACACCTCGATTTTTCCTTGCAAAATCGTATTTGGTCATTTAAGACCCAAATATTCAACAATCCCCCACATGAATGAAAATTAATGCGTGTATATATGCTGACACTTTACAAGAGTCCAATCGATAAGTCACTGCATTGGGAGAGGTAGATTTTGGCTTTGAACCTTCCGTGGTGGAATGTTATCGAGAATACTAAACCCCACAGTGGACGTGATATCTTGAATTACTTAGCTATTTATGTATACTAAAACAATAACCCCCACACAGGGACTTATCAAACCAACTTTTGGTTCTCATGGTTGGTTCCGTTTTGGTCATAGACACCATCATGGATTTATGAGTGTTTCATTGAAGTGCTCTGTCTTCACACTCACATAGGTGACATTTCTATCAAGAGTATCCTATCATACTCCACCTTATAAAAGTATAGAAATCATTAAAAGCATTTTAACTTCTCTACATGTGGTAGGACAACACATGTTTATCTTAGGATTGGGATATAGATAATATATCTCGTGTGCTGTAACACAACTTCTGTAACTTCGTTATCCAATTGAACCAAGATCTTGGGATCACCAGTCAATAAGATTGGGTTATCGCTACAGTCATTTCAGTTGTAGATTTTTAATCATATTCCTCTCGATGAGCAATATTCTTGATCTCGACTTAGCCCCTTCGTAAGAGAATCTGCAAATTATCTTTGGACTTAATATACTTGATTAAAATCACTGCTGCATTCGAGATCAACTGCCTAATGGTATTGTGTCTACGACGTATATGTCGTGACTTACCATTATACATACTACTTGATAGATCGATTCCGTACGCTAGAGGCGGGGGTGAATAGCGAATTCTCGGCTTATTCTTCCTACGTTGTTAGTTGCACAGCGAAATATACAATAAAATAATAAAACTAGCAACAAAGAACAACGCTAACAAACCGATTTACTTGGTATGCACCCCGAAGGGTGACTAATCCAAGAATCCGTCGGTGGATCACTCTCCAGATAACCTCCGGCTAGCCCTTGTCGCTCCTTGTGGGTGGAGAAACCTCGCCAATACACTTCGACAATCCCCGAGCACAAAGACTACTATTTTGCCTTTAACCAAGACAAAATTCGTCAAGAGTCTCAGCCCAAACCGAGTTCTCTTTAAATAGAACTCGGGATGAAAACCCTCGCTGGCAGTCGACTGCTCCCAGGGCAGTCGACTTCCCCCACTCAGTGTCACGCCCCGAGACCTAGGAGCCGCTGATCCAATAGAAAATCGGACAGCACCTCCCCTGTCCGGCGGACAATTTACACATATATAACGCAAATATAATAATACCACGCAGTTTATATGGGCATGAGGCCTCAAATCCAAACAGAACAACATATATATGACAATATACTCATAAAACCAAAACACGAACTTACCTGAGTTGCCAGGGGGAAGGAACGCAGCAAAAACCACACACATAGTCCAACATAGGACTCAAAAGTGCAATCCCATAAGAAAAGCCACATACTACAAGTCCACAACAATCCAACGCAACGAAATAAAACCGAATATGATCCAAAACATAAAGTAGCACATAATACCAAATCAAGTGTAGTCTCAAGCACGGGACTGGCGACTCGGACCCTCCTGGCAGATATCAACCTGAAATCAAAATGTATGGCAACGGTGTGAGTCCAAATAAACTCAGCGGATACCCATACAGATATGCATAGTACGTTACAATAACAATAAGAGTCTACGCTGATACAGTCTCATATGAACAATAGAAAGGAGGGTATATACTGAAGATACTGAATAAAGGTACATACCCGAATCCATCTATCCTGCAGAGGGTGAAATAAATCCCTATAGAACATGTACAACATATAATCCAAGGTAAACAAGTCTCCAGTATATGCATGTCAATCAAGTGTAGAAATCAAATGCAGCAAACAATGTACGATGCAAAAAATGCACATGGTGCAATGATATGTGTCACCCCTGACGCCAGTCAGATCATCGTCCACCTGTCATAAATGCACGTCCGAAAGGGTAGAGCTATGACAACTGTACCCTGCTATCACTTCTCCTGAGTGACCGAGTGGACAGGATGTTGGCGGAGGTCACTCTCCTACCCCAAGCAATGGGGGAGTCTAGCTCTCATCTTCTCGTGTCTCAGGACGAGAACGGATCCCTGGCTGCTACCACGCCCGGAACCACCCTCCAAATCGTGGTCGAACGGAGCAATACAGGGCAAATGCACACACCCTATGGTAGCCACTACCCCTGAGTGGATGTGTGTGCATATTGATAAGACTCGCGTGTCGCATCGCGAGTATCAAATACAATTTAATTATCAAACTCCTCTACACTAATGTAGCATAGAGTAACTCGAGTCGTCTCCCAACGAATGTAGTTGGTACAAGATAAATCTCAGGATTGTATTTTATTGCTCTTGGGTTTTTGATATCAACTGGGGTTTGGTTTTGAATGTTAAGACTACGAAAAGAAATAGCAAGCAGGTATGAAACCTAGTTCTAATTAAGGAAAGACAATGCAGGTAATAAATCTATCTTCACTAAACTACAATTGCGATAAAGAAAAGAACAACTAGAAATTAAGCATCAACAAAACTAAACATGGAACAAAACCTACAGCATTAAAGAAATCTAGTCTGATCTAACATAATTGCATTTAAACGAAGACATGAAACTTAAAGCAATGGAAAGAGCAATCCAGAACAAAAGTTAAACAACTAAGAAACATCACAATAGAAAGTTTTGTTCTAAGAGACATTTAACCAAACACAAGATAGGCGTGTTTTAAATGGCTTCCAGTAAGTGCAAATTGAAACGGGAAGATCCATCAAATACCCGCATTTAACAATCAAACACATAACAATCAACAAATAAGAAAAATCAACAAGCAACAATTAAATTGCAAGGTTGGCTATTGAAAGGAGCTGCTGGATCGGATCAATTGATGAAATTGAAACTGCGAAGAAGCTGTGAAGAAGTTGTTGCTCGAAATGCTGAAAAGCTACTAGAAATGCTATGAACAAGCTACTGCCGTGAAGAAGAAAAACTGAATTGCTGTGAAGACTGAATTGCTGTGAAGGAAAATGAAGCTGGAAGCGATGACGAGCTGCTGTGAAGAAGAAGATCTGCTGGATCTGATGAAGCTGGACAGCTGCTGTGAAGAAGCTGACTTTGCTGTGAGAAACTGAGACGAAGTTGCTGTAAAAGAATTGTTGATCGGATGAAGGAAACAATTGCTGCTAGAATTGGAAATGCTGTAATGAAATTAGCTGCTGAATCTGACGAAGCTGGATGAAGAAGGAACTGCAGAGGAATAAACTGTGAAAAATCTACTGCTAGAAATGAAAAAAAATTGCTGTAAATGAAAACAATGAAGAAACTGCGGTAAAGAAACGGATCATCGCTCGTTTCCTCTCAACCCGAGAGGAAGCTGGCGAAGGAGATGGTCGGTGAGATGTCAGCTAGGGTTCGGAACCCCCAGAGCCCTAGCTGTGGTGGTGGTGTCGAGAAGATGATGCGACGGCTGCGTTCGGCTAGGGTTCGGAACCCCCAGAGCCCTAGCTCGTGCGATGCGTGCGGTGGAGATGGAGGAAAGCCCTCTTCGAACCCCGAAAGAGAGAAACCTTTACTCCCTTCTCTTCGAACCACGAAAGAGAAGAGGTGGAGTGGATGTCCGGCCGACGGCGATGAAGGTGGACGTGGATCGCCGGTGGAGGTGGAGGTGTTGAGTCGGGAATCCCCCGTCTGCCCTAACTCCTTGCGCGATTCCCCTTTTTATTTGTTTTGGCTTCAGCGAATTGGTTTTGACTCAGCTTGCGCTTGAGTTTGGTCCAGTCAGCCAAGTCAGCTGTTAGGTTCGATCAAGCCATGGGTTCGGTTCAGTCAGGCAGAGCTCAGAAGTTGGGTTCAGTCAAGCCAGCTTCGGTCATTGGATTCACTCAGCCCTTTGGTTCAGCCAAGCACTTGAGTCCGATCAGCCAAGCCAATTAAGCCATATGATGATGGAAGCAACGGGCGGCTGATATCAATCTGACTTCATCCAACGGTCGGATCTCTTCAGATCTGAACCAAACTCCACAGATCTCAGTCAATGGTCCTGATCTACCTATCCCCAGCTCGGATTAACCAGATCAGTGGTGGATGGTCCAGATCTTCCCTTTCCTTGAATGGATGGTCTAGACAACTTGAGTTTGATCCAACGGTCAGATTACTTCTGATTTGGCTGAAATTTTCAGATCTTGATCTATGGTCATAATTGATTCTATCTTGAACTCTGATTGACCAGAAGTTGACCGATGGTTCAGATCTAGCCATTTCCTGGAATGGACGGCTCATATTAATCCAATGCTTGATCCCTTTGATCTGGATCCAATGCTGACTCAAGTCTGACCCAATTTAATCTAGGTCTATGATCATTTGAAACCTACAAAATGATATTCAAATTTAGTACCAAAAATATCCCAAATATACAATGATTTGAATTAAAAGCCAAAATAGGAGAAATACATGAAACCTAATACAATTGCAAACTTAAGCATATAAAATGTGGATCAAACATGGATTTTAGAGCCTAAAATAATCAACAAAAATGATGGTTATCAACTCCCCCACACTTATTCTTGTGCATCTCGCACAAGCAAATAAAACTCAAAGAAAACAAAATATCTCCCAAACATTACATCCCCTATCAATACTTTAAGAAATAATAAAAGAAGGTTACTTAGGATCATCAAGTCTCAAGAATCCATGTATTTATGGTTCCAAATCTCACATAAGTCAAAAACATGGCAATTTCATCAACTTGAATAAACTAAGCATGACAAAAACCTCACAAGATGGATATATGTACTGATGCTCACAAAAATAACAAATATGGAAATGGAGTTCTCTCAAAACATTCATGCACTACCATATGCTTGCTTATCTTCTACTTCTCCACTACTATAACATAAATACATAAATCAAGAGGGCTTTTCAATGAATAATAATGAAACCAAGTGCTGACAAGAGAACAAGAATGGTAGATAACAAAGAAGATCATAGAGAGCATGAAAGAAGATCAAAGAGAATATGAGAGCATTGGGGTAATTAACATGATGTATACAATCAAACAATAGGCCAAAATAAATAACTCAATCAAACCTCCAACACTCAAAATTCTACTTGCACATTCTCAATACAACACACATCAACAACTTACAACATCTCTCAAAATGCATGTAATGACTAACAACATAACTCTTAAATTTCTCTAAACAATAATATCAAATGAGTATACATCAAAGATTCTCTTATGAAAATATTCCCTCTTGTTCATCACTAACAAAAATCCCGAATGCTTGAGGATTTTTTTTTCACTCTCTTTAATTTTTTTTTCATTTTTTTCTCATTTTTTTCACTTTTTTTCATCTTTATTATTTTTTTCTATCTCTCTTTCTTTTTTTTTACATAGAGATATTTTTTTTTCTTTTTTTTCACAAAGAGAGTTTTTTTTTCGCACAAGCATTCGTTCATACACACTTGTCTCCCCCCCACTTAAAACTTGCCCGTCTCGGGCAATGTAGTAAAGCATGATAACATCTAAAACTCACAATAATAGAGGCTGATAATAGAGAAATAACAACGTAACTTATCATGCAATCACCCCATGCTCAAGGGAAGAATAAGCTAATAAAGATATGACAGTGAGAATGTAATGACAATGAAAAGATCTGACAAAGGAAAGACAAGGAAATATGAAAGCAATAGGTGAAATGCTCAGTAGTAACAACAACAAAGGAGAGGGAAAACTAAGAGTTCAACAAGAAAGGTTGCCTCTATTATATTCATGTAAGCTTATGCTATTGTAATTTCAAAAAGAATCAAAGCAAGTTCTAGAGTGTCAAATATCACAAATGCTATCACACATAAGAGGATTATGGATAGGCATGACAATATCCTCACTAGGTGAACAATAAAACGTCATGCTTAATCCAACAAGATAGAGTCCATCACCACAATAAATGACTAAATACAATTAATGTCCCCAAGCATACCAAGGAAACCAAAACTCAATGGTCAGACTTAACCATCTTTTATAATTCTCAAAACATAATAAAGGAACATGTAAGGAGATACAACTCGAAATCAAACAAGATTTATTCAAAACCAAACAAAATGCAGAATGAGGAAACAAAGTATGAATGCAAAGTATAAAAGCAGACAAACATGCGAGCATAAACATAAAGAAAAATAAGAAAAGGAAAGTAAAGGAACAAACTCCCCTTTATTCCTGGCGGCTGGAGGCGGTTAAGGAATAGCATCCATCCCGGTAGTGGTGGAGATGTTCAGGTGGCGAAGGCGATTAAGATGCAAGATCCACTTAAGAGAGTGAGTGCTACTAGTCAAAATAAAAGAAACTCTCCCTCTTGATGCTTTTTGGAAGTTCTTCCAGAAGGTTGGAGTCTGTTCAGATGGAGCACCCACTCCAGAAGTCTTCGGGACCCTACAAAACCATGTAATACCTCTCTCAAGCGTGCAGGGTAAAAAAGAAATATAACACCATCAGTCTCTACATAGAATGTATCCAAAAATGCATCATATCCAATAAAATCAATTTTTGGAACCTCAATGAATTTTTCACAAGCAGTTTCTACACAAGGTATATCAAGAAATGTGTCACAGCAATAAAATCAATCTCGGGTACCTCCATAAGTTTTTCACATTCAACTTCAGCATAAGATATAGCAAGAGATTCATTACAATAAACAACATCAATTTCAGGCTCTTCTAAAAATTTTTCACAATTCATATCCACAAAAGATGTATCAAAAGATTCATCATAACAAACAACATCAATTTGGGGCACTTCTAAAAATTTTTCACAATCCATATCCACAAAAGATGTATCAAGGGATTCATCATAACAAACAACATCAACTTTAGGTGCCTTTAAAAATCTTTTACAATCAATAAAATCAGTTTGAAGCACCTCTATACAATCTTCAAAAGAAATAGGAGGAATACTTACCTGATCTTGCTGAAGAATACCTGGAGGTTCTATAAGAGTAGATGTAATTATTAGTTCCTCCTGGTAATGAGCAATCTCTTCTTCAGGTTCAGGTTCTGGTGATTCTTGGGTTCTTGCTTTCACCATGCAAGTCCCTACACTTCCTGGTTTGTCCTCTGAATCTTCTAATGTATCCATCACTGTTGGTGGTCCCTGGGGCTTAGTGCAATCCCCTACACCTGTAGAATCATCTCCTATGCATGCTTCTTTAGTAATTTCTGCAGCAACAATATTAGACTAATTAGGACCATCAATAACACTATTATCACAAAATAAAAGATGAGAAGGGTCCTGTAGTGCTTCAGAATCCTCTTCTTGAGCTGAAAAATTTGGAAATAAATTTTGAACAAGAACTTCAGGAGGAATGCATGCTGTAGGTTTCTTGATTTTGATGACTTCTTCTTCTTCTTCTTCTTCCACCAATCTCCAAGTTAGTTCACAGTCATACCCCTTAAAATCCTGAGTAGCCTGAGGAGATAATTGTCCTGATCTTTCGGCTTCTGTTTGATTCATTTGATCAACCAATTTTTCAAGGCGTCTTCCAATGTCTTGAAGCCTGGTGTAGAACTCCTGTCGGTCTTGAAATGTAGCAAAAGGCTGCTGAAGACCATGAGTAGGCTGCGAATTCTGAAAATCAAATAGTTGGGGCTGCTTAGATGGTTGAATGGGTTGATTAAACTGTTGAAAATTGGGTTGATAGCAAGGATGATGTTGCTGGAAATTATTGTTCTAAAAATTCTGAAGTTGGAGCTGAAATTGTTGATTGAATTGCTGAAATGCTTGAGGTTGTTGCGTTTGCTGGAACTGCTGAATTTGGGGCTGAGGTGGCTGAAATGTTTGCTGAATTAGCTGAAATTGAGGCTGGTGAAATGGTTGAAAATTTTGTTGAAAATTTAGATTGTACCCTTGCTAAAAATTCTGAAATTGTGGTTGAAACTGCTGTGGTGGCTGATTGAAAATTTGGTACTGCTGCAAATCTGAGTAGGGTTGCTGAAATTGTTGAAAAGGCTGACATTGTGGCTGCCCTTGCTAAAATTGATAACATGGTTGTTGAAAATTTGATTGGGACTGCTGAAAATATTAGTTCTACTGTTGAAATTGCTGATACGGCTGCTGGTAAGTGTTGGATCGAGAGACACGATAGAGGGGGGGTGAATATCGTAAAACGTTCGGATTTAAGATTTAGAGAAGTTATGCAACAGAAATTAAAACAATCAAATGCAAACACCAAGTTTTTTACTTGGTTCGGAGTCGCGGTCGGCTCCTACTCCAAGGCCCACGGTCGTTGACCGTTTACTGCGGGCAATTCTATATTTGCGCAAAATGGTTTACAAATAGATGTTACAATTGCAGTATAGTAAACACAAAAATAAAAAATCGATCTTTCATTACCGACGTCCGGTGTGGAATGTTTCTCGGAGCAGGGGGACGTCGTCGGTGCTTGTATCTCGAGTCAGGAGGTTTCTGGAGCAAAGCGCGGGAGCAGAAGAGCGTGATTGCGTTGAATGGATTGAGTGTTGAAGCCTTGGGGTCGAGGGCCCTTTTTATAGCACCTGGGGGTGCCCGGAACGTCGGGGGCGCCCCCCCCCCCCACGTGTCAGCTGATCCGAGTTCTTCTCGGTCAGCTCTGATCCCTTCAAACTCGGGATCAGATCTTGACTGGGGGCGCCTGGGACGCTGGGGGCACCCGGATTGACCGGGTCAAACCTCATCCGTTTGGCTTCTCGCTGGTTTGCTTCGTTGGCTTCACCTGGGGGCGCCCGGGAGCACGGGGGCGCCCGGGAGCATGGGGGCCGCCCGGGAGCATGGGGGCCGCCCGGGAGCACGGGGGTGCCCCGCCCATAAGCTGTCGAAGCTCACCTTGCTTTACTTTGTTTTGTGTTCACCTTGGGGGCGCCCGGGACACTCCGGGTGCCCTGGTCAGCTGCTGCCTCACTCCTTTGAGGCTCTCTGAGCTGCAGACACTCGTTCCTTCGGTCCAGCATCCAGGGTTAGTCCAAAACAACATAAAGTAATATTATATTAATTTTATACAGCCTTAGCTGTCTTGGTTCTGACTTTGGGCCTCCAAAATGGAGCCCTAGGTTGAACCAACGCCTACTGTTCCCTCGTCAGGGAACGCGTCCTCACCTACTCCTCTCGGGAGAATGTACATGATGCCAACCGGCTCCTCCGGTTGGACTTTTGCCTAGCGGTCCTTCGCTAGGTCTCGGATACCAAGCTGTCCTTCGCCCGGTGCCTGGCAGTCCTTCGCCAGGTCTTCAGTACCAAGTTGTCCTTCGCCTGGTGCCTAGTAGTCCTTCGCTAGGTCTTCAGAACCAAGCTGCCCTTCGCCTGGTGCCCAGCAGTCCTTCGCTAGGGCTTTGTATCCTGGCATTCCTTCACCAGGTGCCTAGCAGTCCTTCGCTAGGGCTTTGTATTCTGGCATTCCTTTGCTAGGAGCCTAGCAGTCCTTCGCTAGGGCTTTGTATCCTGGCATTCCTTCGCCAGGTGCCTAGCAGTCCTTCGCTAGGACTTTGTTTCTTGGCAGTCCTTCACCAGGTGCCTAGCAGCCCTTCGCTAGGACTTCTTTCTGCACACTCAAGTAACTTTGTTAGATCACCAATAGTACTTAACTTTGAACCCTTTTCCAATATCAAAACAATGTTCGATCTGGTGCTTCCTGCTCCAACAGTAAGTAGATGAAAACATTTTGAACTGGCAGTCCTGTCACAAAGCAAACAAAATGGCAGCAACCGTATACAAAAGATAAAGCAATCAGAATAGAATCAAAGGATATAATTATCAAGCACCACTACATTCCCCGGCAACGACGCCAAATTTGATAAGACTCGCGTGTCGCACCGCGAGTATCAAATTCAATTTAATTATCGAACTCCTCTACACTAATGTAGCATAGAGTAACTCGAGTCGTCTCCCAACGAATATAGTTGGTACAAGATAAATCTCAGGATTATGTTTTATTGCTCTTGGGTTTTTGATATCAACTGGGGTTTGGTTTTGAATGTTAAGACTACGAAAAGAAATAGCAAGCAGGTATGAAATCTAGTTCTAATTAAGGAAAGACAATGCAGGTAATAAATCTATCTTCACTAAACTACAATTGCGGTAAAGAAAAGAACAACTAGAAATTAAGCATCAACAAAACTAAACATGGAACAAAACCTACAGCATTAAAGAAATCTAGTCTGATCTAACTTAATTGCATTTAAACGAAGACATGAAACTTAAAGCAATGGAAAGAGAAATCCAGAACAAAAGTTAAACAACTAAGAAACATCACAATAGAAAGTTTTGTTCTAAGAGGCATTTAACCAAACACAAGATAGGCGTGTTTTAAATGGCTTCCAGTAAGTGCAAATTGAAATGGGAAGATCCATCAAATACACGCATTTAACAATCAAACACATAACAATCAATAAATAAGAAAAATCAACAAGCAACAATTAAATTGCAAGGTTGGCTATTGAAAGGAGCTGCTGGATCGGATCAATTGCTGAAATTGAAACTGCGAAGAAGCTATGAATAAGTTGTTGCTCGAAATGCTGAAAAGCTACTAGAAATGCTATGAACAAGCTACTGCCGTGAAGAAGAAAAACTGAATTGCTGTGAAGACTGAATTGTTGTGAAGGAAAATGAAGTTGGAAGCGATGACGAGCTGCTGTGAAGAAGAAGATCTGCTGGATCTGATGAAGCTGGCCAGCTGCTGTGAAGAAGCTGACTTTGCTGTGAGGAACTGAGACGAATTTGCTGTAAAAGAATTGTTGATCGGATGAAGGAAACAACTGCTGCTGGAATTGGAAATGTTGTAATGAAATTAGCTGCTGAATCTGACGAAGCTGGATGAAGAAGGAACTGCAGAGGAATAAACTGTGAAAAATCTACTACTAGAAATGAAAAAAATTGCTGTAAATGAAAACAATGAAGAAACTGCGGTAAAGAAACGGATCGTCGCTCGTTTCCTCTCAACCCGAGAGGAAGCTGGCGAAGGAGATGGTTGGTGAGATGTCAGCTAGGGTTCGGAACCCCCAGAGCCCTAGCTGTGGTGGTGGTGTCGAGAAGATGATGCGACGGCTGCATTCGGCTAGGGTTCGGAACCCCCAGATCCCTAGCTCGTGCGATGCGTGCGGTGGAGATGGAGGAAAGCCCTCTTCGAACCTCGAAAGAGAGAAACCTTTACTCCCTTCTCTTCGAACCCCGAAAGAGAAGAGGTGGAGTGGATGTTCGGCCGGCGGCGATGAAGGTGGACGTGGATCGCCGGTGGAGGTGGAGGTGTTGAGTCGGGAACCCCCCGTCTGCCCTAACTCCTTGCGCGATTCCCCTTTTTATTTGTTTTGGCTTCGGCGAATTGGTTTTGACTCAGCTTGCGCTTGAGTTTGGTCCAGTCAGCCAAGTCAGCTGTTAGGTTCGATCAAGCCATGGGTTCGGTTCAGTTAGCCAGAGCTCAGAAGTTGGGTTCAGTCAAGCCAGCTTCGGTCATTGGATTCACTCAGCCCTTTGGTTCAGCCAAGCACTTGAGTCCGATCAGCCAAGCCAATTAAGCCATATGATGATGAAAGCAACGGGCGGCTGATATCAATCTGACTTCATCCAACGGTCGGATCTCTTCAGATCTGAACCAAACTCCATAGATCTCAGTCAATGGTCCTGATCTACCTATCCCCAGCTCGGATTAACCAGATCAGTGGTGGATGGTCCAGATCTTCCCTTTCCTTGAATGGATGGTCTAGATAACTTGAGTTTGATCCAACGGTCAGATTATTTCTGATTTGGCTAAAATTTTTAGATCTTGATCTATGGTCATAATTGATTCTATCTTGAACTTGGATTGACCAGAAGTTGACCGATGGTTCAGATCTAGCCGTTTCCTGGAATGGACGGCTCCTATTAATCCAATGCTTGATCCCTTTGATCTGGATCCAATGCTGACTCAAGTCTGACCCGATTTAATCTAGGTCAATGATCATTTGAAACCTACAAAATGATATTCAAATTTAGTTCCAAAAATATCCCAAATATACAAAGATTTGAATTAAAAGCCAAAATAGGAGAAATACATGAAACCTAATACAATTGCAAACTTAAGCATATAAAATGTGGATCAAACATGAATTTTAGAGCCTAAAATAATCAACAAAAATGATGGTTATCCCATATCCTCGTGTAACTGACGATGGACTTAGACTACATAGGAGCCGATGATTGTCAGCATGCAACAATGCAAGGATGGTGCATGACCTAAACATATACAACACCCACCAAGTCCTCAACTAACACCTCTGTGTGCTAGGTATAGGCATGAATCCTATATCGTGGGATACAAGTAACCTACTAGGTATACTAACGAAATAACCAATGATCCATCAATGTCAAAATGCAACAGGGAACATACCACTACATCTATATATATATATATATATATATATATATATATATATACACATGACAACTATTGAGACTGTATGAAGCTAAACGGGAGATAACATCAAGGATAAGTAACATATATCAAATACAGGTATAGTAAGGCAAATATAGCATATAACTTACTGTTATCTATAACAACCATGCATAGCAATATGACAATATCTAAAAGATAAGTCAAGGGTACCCGCCTCAAAATGAAGAATCCGTATATGTATGGAACCTCCGGTCCAATAATCAGCAACAGTAATTGCATCAATGCCCTGTATCAAGACATATTTAATTAGCTATTACAAAAGATGGTAACTAGCTAATTAATTCCTAATTCATACTAAGATTAACCTAAGTATTCCTTTCCCATCTAACTACCTCTAATTAAATGGAAAGGTTCTTAATTACCCCATGTAATTTAAGATTAGGTCCATTTTGTTTTATCCTACATTCCAATCCCTCAAACTTAAATTGTTAGGTTTAATTTCCATTAAACCTAAACCCAACCTAATCATCTTAGTACCGTGTGGCAAACACCACAAGATTCAAATACTAAAACGGACCCAATTCCAAATAGAGGTAAATTGCAAGATTTAAACATCAACGATCTAAATCCACAACCATGTATCACAATACACTACACCAAACCTAATCCATACGAGATCCACATCTATTTCCAGATCCACAGCTCCTATCCAAATCATATTCCATGTTCAAGAATTAAATACTACAACTGATCACATCGCAAAATTGAAGTTAGAGATCCAATACAGAATCATCTCCAACACTGAAACCTAATCAGAGGGAAACAAAGTCAGTTTATAGCTACCTGACAAATATAAACATAAGCCTCTTTACCTCAAACGAAAGCTAGAAAGCAACCATCCCAAACCCAATACACAGATCAACATCGGAAGCTTAACTCCATCAATTAACAAATCCTTCCAAGATCATATAAGCAAAGCATCCCTACTGCACAACCGATTCAAAAGCAAACCAAAATCAAATCATAACTTAATCAAGACCAATATCTAACCCAATTACCGATCTTATTCTAAGTATCTCACTACAATAACAACAACAAGATCACATACAGAATTTACAGCTCTGACCAAGTTATCAAGAACCTGATTCCCAACCCCAAAACTAGGATCACATCCCTAAAACAACTATATGGCGGTAACTAAAATAGGTCACAAACAGGGCAGCATATATTTGCAAATCAAAACAACTACCGTGATCGGAAATCCATTTAGAAATCAGAACTAGTTCACATATCCAAACTCAGAGTGACCCAAGAAGCAAGCTCCAAAAATCCAAACGATGAAACCTAATCTAAGCAACCCAAAATCCGGTCTCAAAATAGAGCTGCGATCAACTCACACAAGCTATAATTGATTGCTAAATCCAAAACCAACAGCAGAATGATTATGAAAACTAAGGCAGGAATCTCAATCAGAAATCCATATTCGAAAAGCCAGGAAAACTGTTCGATCAAAGATTCACTTGTGAAACTTCAATTTAGTAGCTAAGATCCCCACGAAAATCAACTGCTAGAGTCAGCCCTTACCTTAGGCAATGGCTGACCCTAAGGCTTGGCTCAAACGTGCCCGAAAATAATCCAAGGAGAGGATCCCTTGTGCATCTGCCATAGATCCAATGATTACCACGTACACGGGGTCAAGATGACCTAATACTCCATATCTAAGTAGTCACCCGATCGGAGGTGAAAACTCAATCGCCGGAAAAAAACCCGCAACACCTCCTCCCGGCTCCAATCGTTTACCCTAGATCTAAAGAGAGAGCAGCAGAGGAAAGAATGAAGATCGTCGGCCTTGGGTTCGCTAGCTTCGCAGGGAGAGAAAAAGGAGACGGCGTCGGGTTGTAGTCATCGGCCAGGGCGCGCAAAGGGGATGGAGAAGAGGATCGAGTGGCTGCGGGCGAGCGGAAATGAGAGGTTATTAGGTGAGGACTTTTTACAGTAAGGCCCCTCATCTTTCAGTCATTTTAATTCTACCCTTAGGGTAAGTGTTTTAGCTATTTAACCCTCCAACTTATTGTAATCCACTTTAATAAATTTCTAGGGATAAATTATTTATACATTCGTAATTTAAGAGTCTACCTGAAAGCCCCTTAACTTTAGGTAAATTTACTTAAGCCAACTATTTAGGGTTTTCTTCCATGAAGCCCTTGATAAGTTTTAAATTTTTTTACAATAAAGCCCGTTGGGCTCCTTCCGTAGGCCCGGAAACCCTAGACTCTATTCGGAAAAATCTCGAAAATTTTCTGGTCCGGATTTTTGAATCACCGTATTTTACACTCAGAATTCGACCGTTGACACCCCAACGCTCGAATTCTACCATCTCACCAACCGCTACCAGTCGACTGCTCCCAGGGCAGTCGACTGGTCTAGAGCTGCAAACCTTCTGTTAGTTTTATCAGTCGACTGCCCCACTCACACACCTAGGGTTTCCCTTCCCGAGTACACTTCTCTCAGCACTCGAACCCTAGGATTTCCCAAGTACAATCACATAACACTCGTACCCTCACGACTCGACTGACTCCTCATCAACAGCCTCGACTATTGCCTTCACGCCTTCTTCATCTTCGGCCCTCGTCACCCTTCGCGTATGCCTCCAGCTTGCCTCCATGCCTCCAGCTTGCCTCCATGCCACCCTTCGCGTATGCCTTAAAGTCCACGCCCCTCATCTCATCGTCCCTGCTCTCCAAGGTCCCTCGGGTGCAAACAAACCTCCAGCTTGTCTCCATGCTACCCTTCACCGTACCGAGACCGTCCAGCTAAGTCCATATGTGTAAACCTGCGCAACCTGCACACTCAACATATACATATAAAAACACAAGGGAAACCTAGCTTAAACCTTTGCCCAAACATCAAAACACTTGGTTACTCCGGACCACAGATTGCCTCAACAATCTCCCCCTTTTTGATGTTTGGCAATATGTTTAAGTTTGGGAAAACAAATAGTACAGAATAGCAATAACAATGCTAAAATAAATGCATATGCAATGCATACATGGATCCTATCCCAAGGCATCCTACACCTAACCCTCCAAGTTAGGATTTTTCACACACCTAACCTTCCAAGTTAGGACTTTCCCACACCTAACCGTCCAAGTTAGGAATTTTCACACCTAACCCTCCAAGTTAGGAATTTTCACACTTAACCCTCCAAGTTAGGAATTTCCACACCTAACCCTCCAAGTTAGGATTTTTCCACACCTAACCCTCCAAGTTAGGATTTTTTTCACCAAACCGGGATTTTTAAAGCTTCTCCCAAGCTCTCCCTACACTAGACTTACAAAGGCTTTTTAAGAACCTCTCCAAGGTTCCCCTTACGCTAAGAATGAAGCAACCATGCTCCCCCTTAATCTCAGCTCCCCCTAAACCTAGGGTTTCTAGCAAAGGTGTGTTTGGTTTCCCAAATTAAACGCAACACTTCTCTGTTGGTGCAGAAAGCACCCAAGTCGAACCTGTGTTTTGATAATGGCAACAGGGTTCAAAAGTTAAGGTATAATGTTTGTCTAACATGTTACTCAAGTGTGCAGGCAAAGCCCTAGTGAAGGACTGCTAGGCACCTGGCGAAGGAGTGCCAGGATACAAAACCCTAGCGAAAATTACTGCCTATAGCAGTTAGTGAGTAGCTAATTGGGTTAGACAGGACCCTAAAAGAGACTGATTTGATTTAATTCATATCCTGAACTGGTTCATTACAGCAAATTATGCAATTTATTATTCACTTTTATGCAATTTAATTATTCTATTTCTGCTATATTTATTTGTTTTTGATATATGGCAAAGGGGGAAAGATAGGAAAGGAGAGTTTAAAATTTTATAAAATTTTTTATAAATTTTTTTTTCATCCAAAATTTCAAACTCTATCCTTTATTCAAAAAGTACTTAATTCATCTTCAAAAATACTAAGTTTTTCTAAGTATTTCAAAACTTAAGTTTGTAAAATTTTTCTAAGTATTTCAAAACTTAAGTTTGCAAAATTTTTCTAAGTACTTCAAAACTTAAGTTTGCAAAATTTTTCTAAGTACTTCAAAACTTAAGTTTGCAAAATTTTTAAGTACTTCAAAACTTAAGTCTGCAAAATTTTTCTAAGTACTCAAATTTTTAATGCTCAACTTAAGTTTTTCAAATTTATCTAAGTATTTAAACATAAATTTTCCAAAGTGCACAACGAAACTTATTTTGGAAAATATATCTTCAGAGTTCTATTGAAAAAATTATTCTAAGTAAAAAATTAAATTCATCTTTAGACTTAGAACTTAATTTTCAAAAACCTCACGAACTTTTGAAAAATCTAGGGGGAGATTCCTTTCAGGGGGAGGGAACAAAAATTCATTTTTTTATTAACTTAAAATTTTGAACCAGGGTTGCCATAAATAAAAAGGGGCAGATTGTTGGTGTAGAAAGCACCCAAGTCGAACCTGTGTTTTGATAATGACAACAGGGTTCAAAAGTTAAGGTATAATGTTTGTCTAACATGTTAATCAAGTGTGCAGGCAAAGCCCTAGTGAAGGACTGCTAGGCACCTGACGAAGGAGTGCCAGGATACAAAGCCCTAGCGAAGGACTGCTAGGCACCTGACGAAGGAGTGCCAGGATACAAAGCCCTAGCGAAGGACTGCTAGGCACCAGGCGAAGGGCAGCTTGGTACTAAAGACCTAGCGAAGGACTGCCAGGCACTAAGCAAAGGGCAGCTTGGTACTGAAGACCTGGCGAAGGACTGCTAGGCACCAAGCAAAGTGCAGCATGGTACTGAAGACCTAGCAAAGGACAGCTAGGCACCTGGCGAAGGACTGCTGGGCAAAAGTCCAACCGGAGGAGCCGGTTGGCATCAGGTACATTCTCCCGAGAGGAGTATGTGAGGACGCGTTCCCCATTGAGGGAACAGTAGGCGTCGGTTCGACCTAGGGCTCCATTTTGGAGGCCCAAAGTCAGAACCAAGACAACTAAGGCTGTATAAACTAACAATATTATTGCTTTATGTTGTTTTGGACTAACCCTGGATGCAGAACCAAAGGAACGAGTGGCTGCAGCTCAGAGAGCCTCAAAGGAGTGAGGCAGCAACAGACCAGGGTGCCCGGAGTGTCCCGGGCGCCCCCAAGGTGAACACAAAACAAAGTAAAGCAATGTGAGCTTCGGCAGCTTATGGGCAGGGCGCCCCCGTGCTCCCGGGCGCCCCCCATGCTCCCGGGCGCCCCAAGTGCAAGCAATCGAAGCAGACTCCAGTGAAGCCAAGGATAACAGTTGACCCGGTCAATCCGGGCGCCCCCGGTCAAACCTCAGCCCGATCCCGGAGGGATAACGGCTGACCGAGACATGACCGGATCGTGTGACACGTGGGGGGGGCGCCCCCGACGTTCCGGGCGCCCCCAGGGGCTATAAATAGGCCCTCGACCCCAAGGCTTCAAACATCAATTCGTTCAACGCATCCACGCTCTTCTGCTCCCGCGCTCTGCTCCAGAAACCTCCCGACTCGAGACACAAGCACCGACGACATCCCTCTGCTCCGAGAAACATTCCACACCGGACGTCGGTAACGAAGAGCAGTTTTCTTTTTGTGTTTACTATACTGCAATTGTAACATCTATTTGTAAACCGTTTTGCGCACATATAGAATTGCCTGCAGTAAACGGTCAACGACCGTGGGCCTTGGAGTAGGAGCCGACCGCGACTCCGAACCAAGTAAAAAAACTTGGTGTTTGCGTATGTTTGTTTTATTTTCCACTGCGTAATTCCTCTAAATCTTAAATCCGAACGTTTTACGATATTCACCCCCCCTCTATCGTGTCTCTCGATCCAACATTCTCCCCTTTGCCTAACATCAAAAAGACCCCAATAATATCTCAATTATTAGTTCTTTTAATCCCTAATGATCCTAAACAACGTGTACTAGGCCCCCATACACTTGTTTCTTATCCTTTGGACACATGTCAGCTGCTGGATACCCACACCAGCCCTGACCAGTCGACTGCCCCCAGGGCAGTCGACTGATACTCTAAATATCAATTTTTCAGGCCACATTCAGAAATGCGCCAGAAATTCTACAAATCTCCAAAAATTCCTAAATTTTGTGGAGAACTTTGTGATACCTATACCTACTTGGGAAAAATATATTCAACCATGTATCTATCACCATTCCCATGTTTGACACAAAATCTAAAAATTTCATATGAAAAATTAAGGCAACTAGGAGGCACCCTCCCCCCTTAACCTATGCCTTCTCCTAATTTTCATTTTACAAAGGTCAAGTTCTACCCAACTTAACCCATTACCACCATGTTGATTTATACCCAACCCAACACTCGAGTTCTTCCCCCTTTGATACTATCAAAGGATTGCCCCAAGCAACCTTTTCCTTCGTGCCAAAAAGAACTCAACAAAACCCAACAAAAAACCTAAGGTTTGCAAGCACATTTGCTAGGATATACCCTATCCTAGAAAAATATGGTTTCATGAAGATTATCAAATGTGCTTGACTTTTGGTACAATGGTACAACTTCTAATTTCTAAAAGGTTTGGCATTCGGTATTAATTTTCAAATCCATCTAGAATTCCATGTGTTTGCTAAGGCTTATCATTATAATTTGACATATGGAATTGTTCTCAATTTTCTCCCTTTTTATTTCTTAATCCTAGATTCATATGGGCTTCTCAATTTTTCTTGAATTCATCAAAAGCTTCAATATCATCCCTTGAACTTTAAGCACTCATTAATCCTTATAATATCAACCCTCGACATAGAATCTCATAAGGCAATATGACCCTTTCCTATGTTTTCAATTTTGCAATTTCTTATCACCTAATAAGCCCTTTTTTGCATAATCTCACTGATCAGTCGACTGCCCATATGACAGTTGACTGACAAAACGAACAGAGAGTTTCTGGACTGAGACCAGTCGACTGCCCCTGGGGCAGTCGACTGATACTTGAATTTCAGGTTTTCAGTCCAATTTCAGAAATTCCTAAATAATTCTATATATCTCCGAAAAATTTGAAATTTTGTAAGGAGATTTGTGAAGCCTATATCTACTTGGAAAAAATATGTTTCAAATAAATGTACTCCATATCCCAAGATTGGCACGAAATTCTATTCTTTCTAAAGCGTATCATTTTAGCCTATCCCAAAAGTCCTAATTGTGACTCCTCCTCAATGTATCTTCTTACACTTGATCACAATTCATTTCTATCATTGAATTATATGGTATTCACACATTAAAACCTAATTTTATCAAATATACTCCAATTTTCATCTTTTCTCCCTAAAACTCCTTTTAATGTGTCACTTCTCTAGGATTAAGACTTACCCAAGTCTCCAACCCCCTTTGGCACATTTCATCTAATTTCCTAGGAGAGAAACTCTTGAGATCTATTTACCATGGACCCCAAAGACTTCTAGAGCTCCCCCTTGAGCTCTTAGCCCTAGCCACCTCCCTAGGTGACTCAATCCATACTAGACCACACCAGTGAGCCCTCGGTGATTCTTGGCCTACAAAATGAACCTTCTTAACCTTGCACACCTTGTCCTTGGTTATGTCATTCTTTTTCCCTTTGAATGGCACCCCCTTGCCATCCTTGGACTTCTCCTTCTTGCCATGATCATATGCCTTCCCAGCATATTTTTTTTTGTTGGCATTGGAGACTCTAGACCAGTAACCCAAACCCGATCTATCATAGTTAGGTTTTAAACTACCCAACACCATATCCAAAACTTTAGATCCAACCTTGAATCTTTCTAGGGTATTTTCTAATTTATCAAGTCTTGCCCTCAAGGCTTGATTTTCACTTTCTAGACCTTTAACCTTGGAGTCCATATATCTACTTTGGACATTCTTAGACCTACATTCCTTTCTAGGCATATTCCATCCCTTCTTGGGATTCATGCCTTGATCCTTAGATCTTAAGGTCTTGAGTTTGCCATGATGCATACTTTTCTTGGGGTTTTGACCTATCTTGTTAGCCCTATTCCTATCATTGTATTTAAAACCATGATTGTGCACAAGTAGAAAATTTTCATTAATTCTAGCATGCATGGATGAATAGTTAATATTATTTTTAATATTCATGGAGGAACTTAAATATGAATTACTTTTTAACTTAGGGTTAGGAATTACCTCCCTTACCCTAGAAGTTCCCCCTTGATGTGATCTTTGCTTCTTCCTTTCTTCTTTCTTCCATCTCCTCAAGTGTCCCAATTTCTTTAGCTCTCCTTTTCTTGGACACTTGGTGTGGTAGTGCCCTAGCTCTCCGCATGTGAAACATCGAATCTTCTTTCTTTTAGCTTGGGCTTCTTCATTCCTACAACTCATGTTAGAATTAAATTGAATTGAGATAGGTTTAGAGTGTACCTCCTTTTCTTACCATTTGGATACTTATCCTTATAGTGTCCCTTTTCATTGCACCCAAAGCATATAATGTGGTCCTTTTTATTTGCTTTGGTGGAGGTGGAGTGAATGCTTCCTTTTGTTCCAGTATAGATGAGGGTCTCTCCTCCCCCTCAATTCTTGAGATTGATACATCCTCTTCTTCTCTTGAGGAGGTTGATGATCTTTCACTTAATTCCTCCTCTTCACTTGAAGAACTTGACACTTCTTCCTCCTCTAGGTCTTCTTGGACTATTGACCTTACTTCTTTGGGTTCTTCTACTACTTGAGCTTGTGTAGGGCTCTCATGAATTTCTTTCAATTTGTTCCACAATTCATATGCATTTTGGTATGCCCCTACACCACTCAAAATATTGTTAGGCAAAATATTAGTTAATACACTAATTACCTTCTCGTTTGCTCTAGAATAAGCTTGTTGCTCTTGAGTCTAATATCTAGGACGAAGTTTCTTCCCGTGCTCGTCCTTTGGAACTTCGAAGGGCTCTTCTATCATCATTAAGCACTCCCATTCCATGTCAAACCACGTTTCCATTCTCGCTTTCCAATAGCCGAAATCCTCATGGTTGTAGGCCGGTGAAGTGTAGATGTCATCCCCAAGTTTGTCTTCCATTTTCTTCTCCTCTAGCGTGTGCTCCCTCGGCGGTTAGTCTAATGAGAGCGGTCCTTCGCTCTGATACCAATTGATAGATCAATTCCGTACGCTAGAGGGGGTGAATAGACAATTCTCGCTTATTCTTCCTACGTTGTTAGTTGCACAGCGGAATATACAATAAAACAATAAAACTAACAACAAAGAACAACGCTAACAAACCGATTTACTTGGTATCCACCCTGAAGGGTGACTAATCCAAGAATCCGTCGGTGGATCACTCCCTGGATAACCTTCAGCTAGCCCTTGTGGGTGGAGAAACCTTGCCACAGCACTTCGACAATCCCCGAGCACAAAGACTACTATCTTGCTTTTAACCAAGACAAAATTCGTCAAGAGTCTCAGCCCAAACCGAGTTCTCTTTAAATAGAACCCAGGCTGAAAACCCTCGCTGGCAGTCGACTGCTCCCAGGGCAGTCGACTTCCCCCACTCAAAATTTGACCGTTGACACCCCAACGTTCGAATTCTGCCAGCTCACGAACCGCTACCAGTCGACTACTCCCAGGGCTCGACTGGTCCAGAGCTGCAAATCTTCTGTGAGTTTTATCAGTCGACTGCCCCAATGACAGTCGACTGCCCCACTCACACTCCTAGGGTTTCCCTTCCCAAGTACACTTCTCTCAGCACTCGAATCCTAGGATTTTCTGAGTACAATCACACAACACTCGTACCCTCACGACTCGACTGACTCCTCATCAGCAGCCTCAACTATTGCCTTCGCGCCCTCTTCATCTTCGACCCTCGTCCCTCGGATGCACATGCAAGCCTCCAGCTTGCCTCCATGCCACCCTTCACGTACGCCTCGAAGCCCACGCCCCTCAGCTCATCGTCCCTGCTCTCCAAGGTCCCTCGGGTGCACAAAAGTCTCCAGCTTATCTCCATGCCACCCTTCACCGTACCGAGACTGTCCAGCTAAGTCCATATGTGTAAACCTGCGCAACTTGCACACTCAACATACACATATAAGATCACAAGGGAAACCTAACTAAAACCCTTTGCCCAAACATCAAAATACTTGGTTACTTCAGACCACAGATTGCCTCAACACTACTCTGTACCCTTCTAATCGCCGATTGACTATCACAGTGTATATGTGCGGCAGACACAGGTTTCATCCAGCTCGGAATATCTTCTATGAAGTTTCACATCCATTCAGCTTCTTCAGCTACTTTGTCTAGTGCTATAAACTCAGATTCCATGGTTGACTGAGCATTACATGTTTGCTTAGTGGAATTCCAAGATATCGCTCCCCCACTGATCGTGAATACATATCCACTAGTGTATTTGAAACCTTTTATATCTGATATCCAATTAGCATCACAGTATCCCTTTAAGACAGCAGGATATCTTCCGTAATGTAATCCGTAGTTCATAGTATATTTTAAATATCTAAGAACTCGCATCAGTGCTTTCCAATGAGTATCGTCTGGATTACTCGTAAAATGACTCAGCTTGTTGACAATACATGTAATATTCGGACGTGTGCAGTTTGTGAGATACATCAAGCTGCCTATTATCCGAGAATATTCCAATTGCGATATGAGCTCACCATGGCTTTTTGCTAAGTGTTAACTAAGATCCATAGGTGGTTTTACTGTAGAGAGATTGTTCCTATTGAACTTTTTCAATATCGACTCTATATAGAGGAATTGTGTTAGAACTATCCATCAGATGTCCTGAGAGTTTTAATTCCAAATATAACATTTGCTCAACCCATATCTTTCATATTAAATTGTTGGTCATTATCTCATGATTACTGCCCATTATAAACATGTCGTCTACGTATAGACAAACGATTACATGACCTTCAGGTGTAGTTTTGATATAAATGCATTTGTCACATTCATTTATTTTGAATTCGTTGACAACATTATTTTGTCAAATTTTTCGTACCATTGTTTAGGAACTTGATTAAGTCCGTATAACGACTTAACAAGTCAACACACCTTTTCCTCTTTTCCTGGAGCTAAGAACCCCTCGGGTTGTTCTATATAGATTTCTTCTTCCTTCTCATTATTTAAGAATGCAGTCTTAACATCCATTTGATGTATTTCAAGGTCATACAGTGCTACGATAGCTATCAACACTCGTATGGGCGTAATCCTTGTCACGGGTGAGTAGGTATCGAAATAGTCAAGGCCTTCCTATTGCTCCCTTTGGCTACAAGTCTGGTCTTATACTTGTCAATCATCCATCAACTTTATACTTGAATTTTGTATCCACTTACAACCTAATGGTTTAGTACTAGAAAGAAAGTCTACTAATTTTGAAGTAAAATTATTCATGATAGACACGATTTCATTATTGACAAGCGTCGGGACTAGAGAGAGCTTCACTTAATATTTTTGGGTTATTTCTGACATAAAAGTCATGAAGTCCGGCCCGAACGATTTCTCAATTCTAACCCATTTGCTCTGGCATGGCTCTAAGGTTTGATCGTCAATAGTCCTTCTACGACAATTAAGTTCAGAAACGTCCTTTTTGTTAGAACTTCCATTGCAATCACTTTGAACATTTCCATTCTCATTTTGGAATATGTTTTCAAAGAATATTGCATTCCGAGATTCTATGGTTGTTTCCACATGAATATTAGGAATGTCTGACTTGTGAACAATGAAACGATATGCGCTACTATTATAGGCATATCCGACAAATATCGCATTGAACATTTTAGGTCCGATCTTTACATACTTTGGCTTGGGTACTTCGACCTTTGCCAAGCACTCCCACACTTTCAAGTATTTGTACGATGGCTCACGACTTTTCCATAGTTCATATGACGTTTTATCGTTTTTCTTGTGAGGGATTTTATTGAGAATGTGATTTGCCGATTATATAGCTTCCCTCGACAAGTTTTGGGGTAAATATGAATTTATCAATAAGGCATTCATCATTTCCTTTAGTGTCTGATTTTTACGTTCAGCAACACCATTTGATTGAGGCAAGTATGGGGTCGTTGTCTAATGGATAATGCCGAATTCTGAACAAAACTCATCAAACGGTGCACCATATTCTCCACCTCTATCGTTACGAATTATTTTAATTCGTTTATCAAGTTGATTCTCAAATTTTATTTTATACATTTTGAAGGCCTCTATGGCTTTATTTTTACTTCTTAAAAGAAAGACATAACAGAACCTCATGCAATTATCGATAAAATAATAAAATATTTTTTACCTTATCTAGTTTGCATATATTTTAAGTCACATAGATCACTATGTATCAATTCTAGAGGAGTTGTTGACCTTTTGATCGAATGAAAAGGTAGTCTCGTCATCTTTGCTTCCACACACACTTCACATTTGTGCGTTTCATCAACATTGACCTTTAGTAATAAAATTAATTTTACGAGACGTTTCTGAGTATTATTATTAATATGTCTAAGTCGATCATGCCATAAATTAAAATACTCAACAACGTAGCTGGAAGCTTTTATTTTATTACCATCAAATTTACAGTGTACAATCATTATAACCATTTTAAACAGACTCTGTTTTAAGTATCCCTTACCTACGAAGACATTATTCTTCGTAAGTACAATGTTATTTGACTGGAACACTAGTTTAAAGACCGCTTTGGCAAGTGTCGATCCAGAAATTAGGTTCTTCTTGATGTCGGGAACGTGGAGCATATCAATAAGTGTTAACTCCTTCCCAGACGTCATCTTCAGGACAACTTTTCTGATTCCGACAATCGACGATGTAGTGTAATTGCCCATATAGAGCTTTCTTCCACTTATCGGAGTATACTTGGAGAACATCACCTTATCAAAACAGGTTGACGTGTTGCTCCAGTATCGATCCACCACTGCTTCGAGTTGTCTACCACCGTGTTAGTTTCAAACACGACAGTAGTGAGATCCAGTTCCATGTCATTAGAAGTTGCGACCTGGTTCGCAACATCCTTCTGACTCTTGGTTTGTTTCTTCAGGCATCTACAATCCTTGGATATGTGTCTTAACTTTCCGTAGTTATAGCATATACCCTTGAATTTCTTGCCTTGAGCCTTCTTTTTGGATTGCTTCGGCTTCTTAGCGTTCGACACAACCAGGTTGGACGTCTCGTCGACAACCCGCTTCGTTCCTCTAGAGTCGGATAGCTTTCGATTATCCTCCTCTATTCATAGCCTCAGGATCAAGTCTTTAAGCCTGATCTCCTTTTGTTTGTGCTTGAGGTAATTCTTGAATTTCTTCCATGATGGAGGGAGTTTCTCGATTACCGCGGCCACTTTGAACGACTTGTTCAGCTTCATGCTTCGACATCCAAATCATGCAGTATTAGTTGCATGTCTTGGACTTGAGACGATGAATTTCTTCAATCCGGCGTTTTCGATTTTGTATTTATTTTTTTGTGATTCTCACAGACATTTTGCCATCTCTATCGGACTATGTACGTTATAAAACATGTTGTCCAATGCGTTGAGAATGTAGTTGCGATATAGAAAGTCTCCTTGCGATCATGCATCGCATGCAACCTTATTGTTAGAATCATCTTCCGTAATGAAGGGGGGTCTTCACGCACAAATCAAATGTGGGATTTATTAAAGGTGATTCCCTCGAAGTAATCGGTTTATGCCTTTTCTTTCATTCTTTCTCTATTTTCTTATCAAATGTGGGATTTACACAAAGTTCCCCCAACACTAGGATATATGAAGCTCTAAGAAAATGCACGTCTATGCATATATATTGATCGAAGGCTCAAAGCTCCTTAATAACACAAAGTGCTTTCTAATGTATTAAGTTTCAGGATGCAACATGCAGGATCAATAGCTCCTATTTTTTCTTTTTTGATAATCTAATTATCGAACTCTTACGATCAAAGTTCCTTCGTGCATCATGCAGCACACGTGTGGCATTTGATGAATTCAAGAAGGAAATTAAATGTTAAATCAGGCAGCAGATAAATTGAATCTGGGATGATCGATCCGGCTCCACGAAAGTTTTCCACCGGTTACCAGGATAAATCGGGAAGCGCTCGCGGTGGCAATCTAGAAGCCCAGCGTCCCAGGGTTCGCGCCCCATTTGAAAGAAAAATTCCTGCAAAATGCGCCGTAGCTGAGGATCGAACCGCGAATGCCTGAGTTAACAACTAGGTACCTTACCCCTTAATTCAAGAAGGAAACTAGTTCTAAAAAGAAGTGGTCTAACAACCGCTTTGAAAATTTATTTCCCCCTTAATTCATCTCAAAATATCATATTTTGCTTCTTAGTTAAATTAGAGAAACAATTTAGAACTTAGGCTCACTAATCTTGAAAGAGTCTTCGTAAGAGTTTTATTAGGCTCACTAAGAAAATAAAACACAGCGAAAATTTTTTACAAGAAACTCAACGAGAATAACATTACACTCCAATTATAATAATTTTTGACGGATTCACTGTGCCCCCTAGGATATAATTTAATTTGGGACGACGATTGAAGACCGTTGACGATATCCGAACGGCAATTATGTGTATACATGTTGACTGTCATGTCATTTCTTGAATTTTTTTTTTTTGAACGCATCAAAACTCCAAATTTAAACGAGTTTTTATCTGTCAAAATTAAGAGTTGGAGTTCGAAATTATGAACCAAAGTTCAAATCTTACAGGAACCTTTCCATTTCAGTCCCGTAACTAATTATTAATTATTATAAATAAAATAAAATAAAATAAAATAAATTGATTTATTACCTCACAAACGGTTGCAAGCTCCTTCTCCGGTTCTCTTGTCTTCGCCGCAGCGTCCCATCCCAAGCATCAACACCAACATCAATAACTAAAACCAGGTGACGTGGCGTTCTACTGTTGGATAATCCGAAGATCGAACCAGTACATATGTCATAATATACTGTTTCGTGGTTGAAGAGAAGCAGCCAAGGGGAAAGCGGGCCCCTCCGGGGTATCCCCGAAACCGTAATGACTCGCAACTGGAGAGTGGAGAGAGGGATAAAGCGGGCGCGGAAGCGAAGTCTCCGTCCCCTTCAAATTGAGGCCGAGGACCGCTGCCTGATCGGAGCTCCTGGCAATGCTGCCGTTTTTTCTTAGACGAGAAGCAATGAACCGATCCCTCCGCTTCGCTTTCCTCCTCCTCGCCATCGTCGCCGCCGTGGTCAGCTATCGCTCGATCGCCCGCCGCGGGGGCCTCTTCGACAAGGAGAATGAAGCGCTTGACGTTAATGCGATGAATGAGACCCTGTTCTTCCTGGCCGCCCAAGAACCTGGCGCAACGGAGCTGCAACGGGATGTGGCGGACCTTCTCTCGGCGCGCATCGAGTCGATTGACTTGCCTGGCGGGCAGTATCGGCAAATCACTTTCTGGCGGAGCGGAGTGAAGCCGTCGCCGAGAAATCGATTTATGTATATGGGCCGCATCGAGTTCCTGGCCCAGCCGGAGCACCCCCAGCACGACCAGGTTTTACCGGAGTTCCGGCGGCTGCCCGGCGATTGGTTCCGCCACCGCCTCGAATTCCGGCCGGAGGTGATGTCGGATCTGGCCGACCAGATCAAGCGACCCATCGATCTCAACAACCACTACCCCGACTCGAGCAAGCGGTACCCTACCTGTGCCGTCGTGGGCAACAGCGGCATCCTCCTCAATGCAGACCACGGTGACCTAATCGACGCACACCACCTTGTCATCCGCCTCAACAACGCCCGCATCACCGGCTACCAGAAGCACGTCGGCGCCAAGACCTCCATCTCCTTTATCAACAGCAACGTGCTCCACGATTGCGCTCTGCTCGAGGACTGCTTCTGCCACCCCTACGGCGACTTCGTCCCCGTCGTGACCTACATCTGCCAGCCAGCGCATTTCATCGAATACATGATATGCAATTCCACGCACAAGTCGCCGCTTCTGGTGACGGACGGACGGTTCGATGCCCTCTGCACACGCATCGTGAAGTACTACTCTCTGAAGTTGTTCGTGGAGGAGACCGGCGAGTCGCCGTCGACGTGGGGAAGATACCACGACGAGCGGTGGTTCCACTACTCGTCGGGGATGCAGGCCGTAGTGCTCGCGGTCGGCATCTGCGACAAGGTGAGCATCTTCGGTTTCGGTAAGTCGCCCCAAGCGAGGCACCATTACCACACGAACCAGAAGAAGGAGCTGGACGCCCACGATTACCAGGCGGAGTACCAATTCTATCGGGACCTCATAGAGCGGCCGCAGTCCATACCCTACCTCAAAGATGCCGGAGTTAAGGTACCCACTGTTGTCTTCTACCATTGAATGGCTCATACATAAAGACAACACGTTTGTTCGCAATTCTTTTCCCCTGCAGAATATGGATACTTGTTTTTGCTATTGGCAAGTGAAATTTTGTTCACGGAGTCTATGAATTGTAGTAATCAATGGAGATAGGATTCTGTCTCATTGTATCACACATTTCGCCATGAAATTTTCTTGAACTCAGTTCCCTTTTCTAAAACACATTTTCAGACAAGATTAATTGCTTCAGTCCATATAGCATAATTAATGTTTGGGTTTATGAACTCGAGTGTTTTCGCAGCTCCATATATCAATTATCACTCTGGCCTTACCTTCAATCTTAATCTGCTGGTGTTCAACCTGTTCTTTGTTTCTTCAACAAAGCTACATGGAAATTCCACTTCCACTCCATGACATGAGTATTTAAGCTGCAAAGTACATTGTGTAAAAGTATGTTTCATAATTAAATATATCACGGGCACTTGATCCCTGTCTTTTTCCTCTATCCTTTCACAATTGTCTGATTTGATAGTAAGATGGCCAGCTGAAATAATTTGAGTTCCCACACCTTTCTTCATTTCATAATCTTCTTCATCTCTACTTTTCTTTAATTGGCTAATCATGTCCTCTAAAACCCCAAAATCACTGTTAACTGCCATCTGTGTGGAATCATCATTCATCAAATCCAGGTAAGGCATGATCTCATCGTTCTTTTTGAACTCACTGACTTCTTGTTGAATAACTTGGTGATCTGATATTGAAATGCCTGATGAAAGTGACTGTTCAGAATTAGACGCTGAAACATTTTGAGCTGGCTTCTACTCTTCAACATTTGGAATATTTTGTACATCATTCTGAACCTTATCATCTTCAGCATACCTATAAATTATTCCATGGCCGTGACTAACCTTGCGCTCCTCACCATAATCCCCTTCAATCATGTAACTTGCCATTTCCGTATAATTGTTCTGACTGGGTTCATAGCCAGATTCAGTTGTTCCAGGTGTTTGAGAACTTCTCTGTTCCAAGGATTCAAGGTTTCCTTGCATGCTACTCACTGAGGTTAATTTTGCTGGATCACCTGGGACTCTCTTATTATTAGGACGGTTGGATTATAGTCTATCATTTGCACTTTTAAATTTATTCCGATAACAAATGGAAAATTTTTATGGGTCGATCACCCCAAGGTTAATTGATCGTTACATAGATTATAATATATATATATAACTTTTTTAAAAAAATCATCACGACACTTTCTCAACAAAATATTAAAATCAAAGCATCTAAACTTAGATAAATAAATTTGGTAGAAATCTCTTACAATTTCACAAGGAATACACATTAGCAAATATAAAATATGGGCATGTGCCAAAAAAAAAAGATAGATAAAAAATAACAGAGCAAATACATTATTTTAACCAAACGAGAATTTCAAACCTGATTTTTCCTAAATTATATTTTAAATTTGGTTTAATAAAAAAAATGTGGATAAAAATATAATTTCAGATTTACATTTATATTCATATAATTAAAAGTAATTTATAATAAAAAATAATTACAATAAATAAATAAATAAATAATTGAATCTTGATAAATAATTTTATCATCATTACTAACCATTAAGTAAATAAAATTTTTTCTTAATGGCTTATGGTAAATTTTTATGGGATTAAACTGATCCTCTCAAGATTAATTGGTGTAAATGGTAAACTAGTACCAACTAAAAGTACATAAAAATAAAAGAACTAAAAGAATGTTGGAAGAAGATTTCCACGGGACCGTGGAGCCTGAGCTTTGTGGGACAATGCGGACCGATGATGGACTGCATTAAGACAATGATGATGGAAATTACATGTGGATGCATTAGTGTGACATTTTCCGTCTCCATACTTAGCTGGCGAGAGAGTGACAACTTTATCAAAATAGCTAGGGATAAGGATCTATGACCACTCGACTATAAGTAATTGATTTACTTGTCTTCACAAAGACAGATTACGAGGAACGTACATCTTATTATTTGTAAGATGCAAATTACAATAAGAAACTCAATGGACTAGGACAAGAACGGAAGCTACAAGACAAACAGCTGCAATTTCAACTCATCTTGAGGCATCCTACTTTGGAACAGTCCTAACAATTTTGCAGCACAAATCAAGTGTTAGCTTCAGAACAAGAAGAAATCAATTAGTGACTGGCCAAGCTCGCAGCCAGCAGAGCTCACGGTCGGCTGAGCTCGCGGCTGGTCTTGTTCGTCCTGGTTGAGGTCGTGGCCGGCCTCACGATCTCGACGAGAGGTCGTGGCCAAGATGCATACCGATGAGAGGATGAGAGGAGAGGGAAGGGGAGATAAGCAAACCAACGATGCGTGCCGGATATTGGAGAGGAGATGCATGCAATCAGAGAGGAGAGGAGGGAAGCGTGCTGGAGATTGAACGGAGAGGATCGCAGAGTAAAATCGGGATTTAGGATTTAGTGTTTAGGCTGGGAAGAAAAAATTAAGAATAAAAATCTCAATTTAAAGTTAATTAAATAGTGATGAAAACTCAACTCCGTTACTATTTTAGCTACGGAATAATGAAAATAAGTTTTTGTTGCTAATTAAATAGGTTAAATAAAAATAATAATGAATTTAACAACGAAAATTAAATTTGATTTTAATCAGCGATCGAAACAAGTATTGATCATTAATTAAAAAATAAAAATTAAATTTCATCATTAATTAGTCGATCACTGAATTAATAATAAAATATAATTTTCTTAATTATTTATAGTGTTTTTATAGTGAATTTTCGTGGTTGAGGTTCAGGAAAGCAAGTGTTGATGAAAATTACACGTGGATGCGGGTAACCTATCCACATGACATGCCTGAATCCAGTCAGACACTGCCATGTGGATGGGCATCTTCCTTTACAGGCGTCCGCATGATGTTTGGTTTTGATTTCCTAAGCAATAGACAAGGACAAGAGATTTGGCGTTTTGTGGAGTCACTCGATGATGACCCACCGTCCTTCTCGTCGAAGAGCGCAGATATGTTATAAAATACTGGAATTAGATTTTCTTAAGCAAGTTTAGTGTTCACAATCATACATAAACTACAACCGTTCAAAAGAGGAGCAAAGAGAATCGAAGATATATAATCTAGAAACACGCGTTGGCCATTGTTGGAACTTGGAAATTACACAAGTCCCTAGCGGTATAAACAAACAGTACTAGACTAGCCTATTAATTAATTCTCACTAACCATCACAATACCCCTCACTCACTTCATGCTTCGTCTCCCTGCTCGATCGGAATAATCTCAAACTTGTCACACAGAGTAGTTCACCATAGCAGCAGCAGCAAGAGAAAAGTAATTGCAAAATGTCGATCGAAATGGTTGGCGCAGCCTGCATTGACATGACGATCATGTCGTGCTGCAGCAACACTACCGCCCCTCGCAGATGATTGTCCCAAACTCCCACCTTGGCCTCGAGCCGGAGACGATCGTAAAGCAGGAATACTCCGACCGCCGCCACCGCTGCTGCCGCCGCTGCTGCCGCCGCCGCCGCCGCTGCTTCGCGCCAGCTTCCTTTCAGGTACCACCGTTCTACGCCTTCCCGCATTAATGTGGCCCGACGAGACAGACGACAAGGCCGCTGCCGCCACTTGCAATGCATCAAAACACAACGAAAAGGAATTAAGGAGACGATCGATCGATCGATCGGTTGTGTATATATACCTGAGTCAGTGGCGTTGGCGTCTGAGATAGTTATGCAAGGGAAGAGAAACAGCAGCAGGAGAAGAAGAACCATCGCTGCTCTACTTCTGTTTGCCATCATGCAACAATCAAAATGCCCACCACTCAGCTTCTGCTAATTTGGGTAGATGAGATTGAGTGGCCAGAAGAAGAGGCATAAAAGGCTTGAGATTGAGTGGCCAGACGGGCTTGGGGTGGCAAAAGAGGACTTGACAACTCCTTTCTTCAATAAAAAAAAAAACAAAATGATGGCCACGTATTTGTAACTGATAAACATGCGAGGAAATGCAGTGATTTTTTTTTTTCATTGACGCCTATTAATTTTAAAAATTATCGATTTAATTTTATAGAAATATTTTATCAGTTATTAAATGAATTCATCTGTTAATTTATTAAAATTAAAATAACATTTTTATTAACTCAAAAAATATTTAAAAATATTCTACCACTAGCTCCTTCATTGATCGGGGCAAATACTAGTCTTTCATTTGGCGAAAACATTAAAAAGGATACTTTTAAGTTTTGTTTTTTTTTTAACCAACAAAGTTAAGTCGTGTGAACTAGGTATATGCAACATTAGTTAACCATGCCTCTGATCCCAATAAATGCCATAATTTTATGTGGAGAGTGTAAGAGGTTTGGTGGTGTGGACGTCTCCTACATATCCTGACCGAAATCTAATGTGAGAGATTTGATGCGGTATTATGTATGTAAATCTCATATATTTTTTTACTCATTTGATGCGCCGTTGTGATAAATTTTATCTCTTTTCTCTTTCTCATCTGATGCTACAAAATAAAATTCTCTCTGACATACACATGCATCTGACACATGCATTACATTCTATACAATTGTAGCAACTATTGTACAGTAGCTGTTACAACGTCTTCACAATAGTTACTACAACATAGTAAACTTTTGAAAATCATAAATTTTGACTGCGATATCATAACGAGGTAATTTTTTTAATTATAAATTTTTGCACAAGATTCAATTAAAAAAATCATCTCATTCTGATATACGAGTCAAAAGTTATGCTTTTTAAAAATTTACTACACAATTATAGCAGCTTCTCAAATCTCAATAATAGCTACTATACGTTGTAGTAGTTACTACACAGTAGCTTCTCATCTTAATGCTACAAAACAAAATTCTCTCTGACACATACATGCATCTGACACATGCATTATATTCTATACAATTGTAGTAGCTATTATATAGTAGCTGTTACAACGTCTTCACAATAGCTGCTATAACATAGCAAACTTTTGAAAATCATAAATTTTGACTGAGATATCAGAATGAGGTAATTTTTTAATTATAAATTTTTGAACAAGATTCGATTAAAAAAAATCATCTCATTCTGATATACGAGTCAAAAGTTATGATTTTTAAAAATTTACTACACAATTATAGCAGCTTCTCAATAGTAGCTACTACACGTTGTAGTAGTTACTACACAGTAATTGCTATAACGTGTAGTAGCTACTCAACAATAGCTGCTACAATTGTATAGCAAACTTTCGTAAACTATCACTTTTGATTCGGATATCAGAATAAGATAATTTTTTTTAAACGAAGCTCGTTCAGAGATTTATAATTTAAAAAAATAAAAAGATCATCTCATTTTGATGTCCAAGTCAAAAGTTATGATTTTTGAAAGTTGAATACATTATAGTAGCTATTGTTGAATAGTTGTTATACGCTGTAGTAGCTACTGCACAGTAGCTGTCATATGTTGTAGCAGCTATTCGAAAATAATTACTACAACTGTATAAGAGGTAATGTATGTGCTAGATGTATGCATGTGTCAAAGAGAGAAGAGAGAATTTTATTTTGTTGCATACAGATGAGAGAGGAAAGAAATGAGATATGATAACCGAGTTAAAAGTTATGATCTTCGAGTCAAAAGTGATGGTCTTCAAGTCAAAAGTTACGATCTTCAAAAGTTTATTATATAGTTGTAGCAGTACTATCTAATAGCTGCTACGTGTAGCAGCTACTCGACTAGTAGCTGTTATAACGTGTAACAGCCAAGGTTCGTAGAATCGCGATCCTACACAGGATCGATTTGGGATCAGGATCGGATCGTAAAATCGTACGATCCTAATAAAACCCCTTAAAATGAAAGAAGATACAATTTCTATTAATATTGTAACGATAATAATCACCACTACAACAAATATGACTTTTCGCAGCTTACAATTTTGCTATTCGCAGCGCGCATTGCATGCTGCATAACTGCATGCTGTTAAAAGTAATAGAATATCTACAGCGCGCAACACGCGCTGCGATTAAGAATAATCGCAGCGCACTTTGTGCGCTGTGATTAATAGTATTCACAGCACACATTGTGTGCTGCGATTATTCTTAATCACAGCGCACATTGTGTGCTGCGATTAATATTATTCACAGCACACATTGTGTGCTGCGATTAATATTATTCAAGTTCTCATTGCGCACTGCGATTATTATCAATTGCAGCGCGCGCCATGAGCTGCAGATAAGAACTATCAATTAGATTCGCAGCGCGTGCCGCATGCTGCGGTTAAGAGCATGCACAACATGGAACATGCATTACAATTACGATATTCAAATACGACATATAAATATCATACACAAATTATACCACATACATAATACCACACACAAATACAATATTATATAACCCAAACTCAAACAACTAATTATATTATGACATTTAACCATAAATATCACACTTAAGCAAACCATCCAAAGTACTAGCAAAAATTCACTTAGTACATAATTTCTTGCCTACAAAAAAGTATATTCTCCTCAAGTAGAGTAAATATCAGTCATACAAAACAATAAACTTAGATAACCAAGCAACTGTACTTCCTATTGCATCCTCAAGAAAAAGCATTTCATCATTTGGTCGAATTAGGTCCACCTTCTCCACCAAAACTCTATCAACCCAAACTTTCCAACAAGAACCACCAAGAAGAACATGATGCACTTTTGCTTTTGGATTTGTAGAAGCAATTCGACCTTCTGCAACAACTCCATCAACAGACCAATGAAGTAGCTTACACTTAGTATTCTCGCTAATATCTTCATGACTCACATCCTTCATTTTTGACTGCATAATAATACAAAGTTATTAATTTATTATACCTATTTTTATAACAAAAATTTAATTTAAAAGACACAATCAAAATAATTACCTGAGCTATAGTTAGATGTTGGTTAACATTACCACTTTTTTCCCACGACTATCGCCGCCAACATCATTTCCAATTCCGCTACCAATGCCAGCACTAGCAACCTAATTTTATAAACAAATTATGCCAAATAAAACCATCATAAGAGGTATGATAAGAATATAAATACTCAAATAAAACAATCATAACCACTATTTCATATTTTATCTTATGTTGTTATTTACTAACCTGTTCTTGCTCATTTTGTTGCTTCATATTTTGAAAAAATAGGAGCCTCATTTCTTGCATCTCTTGTTGAAGGTTATTTACTGTACTTTCAAGTCGTTTAACAGTTCCATTTTGTTGTATTGAAGCTCCAACTTTCGATGGTGTAACTCCAAAGCCCATTCCACGTACTCTACCTCGAGGTTCCTTGCCAAATACAATACTAATAGCATCATCAGTAATATTAGTTGTGTTGTGAGATTCAGGTGGACACTCTTCTATTGCTTTCTGCAAAAAACGAGACAACTTTTTAGATAAAATAATAAATTTGATTTGACTTTTTTTATGCAAATTCTAAAAATCTTAAATAAATCATTTTATTACCATTTTTTCTCCAACAGCTTGACTACTAGGTTCTCCATTTTTTTTCTTGTGACCTTCAATCCAAACTTTTGATCTTGTAATTGGTATATCTGCTGGACTTGTTTTTTCCTCAAGTATAAGACATATAAAAATTGTTAGCATAACAATTAGCTATTACTAATTAAGTGTATTTGTAAACTTTTAAATAAAATTTAATTAATAATAATTTGTACCATCATGTCAGCCAAACGAGCATAACCTCTACGACTCATTGTGTGAATGTGGTCTTGATTTTCTCTCATTTTTCTGAATTTTGCACTTTTTTCCTGAGAATCAAAAGAGATAATAATTACTTAACAAGGGAATATAGAAACAAATAAAAAAATAGCAAAGAATTGCATGGTGATATATCATGTCAAAAAAAAAACAATTAGTAAAGGATTTGACACAACTTGGACAGATTTATCATGCTAAGGGAAAATCATGTGACTGAACGATGCTAAAAAAAAAACATTTGCATGGTGACAGATTTATCATGTGATATAACTTGAGACAACTAAAGCTTGGACAACTAAAGGATTTGACATAGCTTGGATAACTAAAGCTTGGACAACTAAAGGATTTGACACAGCTTTGTAGAAGATAGCAAAGAAATAAACGAATCATGTTGACATTCATCACAGCATGTTGACAACTAAAGGATTTGACCGACTGTGTTAAACACAGCAGGCTGAGTTAAACACAGCAGGGAGCTTGGTGCTCTCTGCGTGAATTAATGGCGGAAATTAAGGATGCAATTAGATGCTAAAAATAATAAATACTTACTTGAAAGATTTGTTAATTAATACTTACTTGAAAGGCAGGTGATAGTGTCTTCTTCACAAACAATCCCCATTGATTTTGATCCATAAATTTAGGCTTCAAAAGACTAAGATTTCGTGAAGACACTGGGCCAACATTTGTTTCTCGTATAAGTATTTGTAGTTTTGATTTTCTATCACGCCACAACTTAGCCAACTTTTGGAAAATTGATTTCTTCTCCCAGTCCTCAACATTATAATTCATCTGCAGATTCAAAGCGCAAATATGTTTACAATGAAAAAAAGTGTAACAAATACAAACCAATAAAGAATCAAAGCAAATAATCTAAGTCTCAAGGTCCTATCTTTACCTGAAGACAACTCCACATCCTATTCTTCACTTCTTCGTCTACGTCATTCCATCCATCTAATGTGTATGACACAAATTCCTTTATCATGCAACCCAGAAAAGAAGCGTACTTCACCGAATTATCTCCAATGGGTTGTCCAAACTCATTACGCTGTAGCTCTTTAGGCTTTTGTTGGCCACTAACCACATTCAACTTTGATAAACCTCGCCCCTTTTTCTTATCAGTTTTTTCATCATCAAGTACCTCCTTACCGCACAAATCTTGTGATGGATTATGTGGACTATTAGAAGCTATATTTTCCTGCAAAATAGCATAACAATATTGAAATGTATGAGTGCACTTTATTACAATAAACCAAAAATTAAAGGCTTCAAAACAATATTACCTGAATTTCATCTATGACTGCTTTGCTGCGTTTTTTGTAATTTTTTCGCATCTTTTGAATGACCTGCTCATTTACAATATGACATTATCAATGATGAAATATATTTATTAAATGAAGTAAATAACTATAAAATTTTCACCTTTAAATTTAAGTCATTGATCAGTCACATCAATTCCCTCACACTCATTCCTAGCATATGGTTCATTCTCAGTAATGTTAATCTCAAGTCTAGAGACATCTAGAGGGGTTGATGATATATAGGCATCCTCTTCAATCAAATTCATATCATGGATACCACGAGGCGGTGCTTTTAGCAACACATACCAATTTGATTCATCATTGTCCCTAGAATAGAACACTTGCTTTGCTTGTGATGCTAAAATGAAAGGATCACTTTCAAAAGTTTTTAGTCCTTGATGTAAGTTGACCAGGGTAAAACCATCTTCCATTTTAATACCAGTTACATGATTGGCCCAATCACACCTAAAGACAGGCACTTTGAAAGAATAGTAATCTAGTAAAATAATATCTCGTATAATTCCATAATATGATAGCCTTCCAACTGAATGTGAATAATCATCAGTAGTAGATTGACAAACAGTATCAGCTTCAATTGAAACACCACTATCTTGAGTCGACCTTCCAACATCAATTGTGTGGAATCGATGGCCATTTATAATATAACCTGTATAAGATATAACCTGCTTTCTTGGACCATTTGCTAGCCATTGAATTCGGCCTGAAGAGTTATCAGGAATATGTTTTGATAACCATTGAGCAAATGTTTCCATATGTCATTTTTGTAACAACATTTCATTCCTTATATAATGACGATCTACTTGTTTAAGCTCCTCAATGTGCATCCTATTTAAAATCATTGAAGGGCGAATATTAGAATATACAAATTATATACTAGACCAAGATTAACTAATAGAGTTTGCAATTAATTATACTTACTGTAAGTAAGGTTCAATTTCTGCAGTATTGAACAACACATATCGATGTGCGGCTTGCAACACATGGTCTTCTAAAATCTTTTCTTTTCCTTGGGAAATTGGGCGACCTTCCACATTCAATCCATTCTCTAAATCTGCATTCCGATAAGAATAGGCACCAATACTAGCAAACTTTTTTATATAAGCACTACAAAATCGCATCCTTTCTTCTGCGATGTAACACTCAGATATGCAACCCTCTGGCCTTGCTCGATTCTTCACATAACCTTTAAGTGTTTTCATAAATCTAAATAACAAAATAAAATGAGATGAAAGAAGTGATGATAACAAAATGTCATTCGTTGTATAATATTTATTACCTCTCAAATGGATACATCCAGCGGAATTGGACTGGTCCACACAAGCGAGCTTCTCTAGCTAAATGAATTGTTAAATGTACTGAAATGGTAAAAAAAGCAGGAGGAAAATACCTTTCCAACATACATAGAGTTTCAACAATATTCTCCTCAAGTTGTTCTAAACGGTTTCTGTCTAATACTCTTTGACATAATTCATTGTAAAATGCACACAGCAGAAATATAGCATTGCGTGGACCTTTCGGTAAGAGATTTCTCAATGCAACTGATAGCAGTTGTTGCATTAGAACATGACAATCATGAGATTTCAGCCCAATAAGTTTGCGCTCTTCTAAAGAAATACAATTACCAATATTTGAGCTGTATCCATCAAGTAACTTTATTTTCTTCAACCTAGAGCAAAATACATCCATTTCTTTTTTAGACAATGTGTAAGGTGCAGCTGGTAAGTAATACATGTTTTCGCCTTTTTCTTGAGGATGCAATTCTTCTCTAATTTTTAAGTGCATCAAATCTTTCCGAGCATTAACACCATCTTTGGATTTTTTCTTCACATTTAACAATGTGCCTATGATATTCTCACAGACATTCTTTTCAACATGCATGACATCTAAGTTATGACGTAACAGAAGCCCCTATAAGTTAAACACATAAAGGCATTTTATAGTATTAGTTAAGGAATAAAATAAATAATTAAAAATAAATAAATAGAATGCTCAATAACTTACACTCCAGTATGGTAAATCGAAAAAAATTGACTTTTTCTTCCACAGTTGAACTGTTTTTTGTACTTTTTTTGAACTATCCTGTGTCTTCCTCTTTTTCTGATAAGTACTGATAGTCTGACGTTTGTGCACTTTACCCCAATCATTTTTAATGTCTTTTACTGCATTGAGAATTTGTAACCCGGTCAAAGGTCTAGGTTTTCCCTTTCTCTCTTTTTTCCCATTAAACAACTTTTTTCTGACGAAACGGGTGATCAGGAGCAAGAAATCTCCTGTGGCCTAAGTATGCAAACTTTCTACTATACTTAAGCCACGTTGAACATAGGTCTTCCGCACATATTGGGCAACCAACTTTCGCTTTTGTGGCACATCCAGATAGATTTCCATAAGCTGGAAAATCATTAATAGTCCACATCAAAATAGCCTTCAAATTGAACATTGATTTGGTGAATGCATCATAAGCCTCTACACCTGTGTCCCATAACTCTTTCAAATCCTCCACAAGGGGTGCCAAGTATACATCTATATCATTTCCTGGTTGCTTTGGGCCTGGAATCAGTAATGTCAGCATAAGATTTTCTTTCGCCATGCACATTAATGGAGAAAGGTTGTAATTTACCAAAATAACCGGCCAACAACTATATCTGGAACTAAGGTCACCAAAAGGGTTGAATCCATCTGTTGCAAGACCAAGACGAAGATTTCTAGGATCTGATGCAAAAGCTGGCCACTTATGATTTATTGTATCCCAAGCGACTGAATCAACTGGATGACGCATCATATGATCTTGACTTTTGTGGTTGAAGTGCCAAATCAAGTCTTCAGCCTTTTCTTCTAGTGTAAACATCCTTTTCAATCTTGGTATCACGGGAAAATACCGTAGTACCTTTTCAGGAACTCCTTTACGAACTTTGGTGGTGATTTTGTCTACCTTCCATCTTGGGGAACCGCATTTTGGACATGACTCCAAATCTTTAAACTCCTTTCTAAATAGACAACAATCATTTGGGCAAGCATGAATCTTCTCGTATCCTAAATCAAATGGTTTCAATAGATTTCTCATTGAATAAACAGTTTCTGGAAGTATGTTTTTTTTCAGGAAGCATGCCACCTAAGATCTTAAGGAGCTCATTGAAACTATTGTCGGTGTGACCGTTAGTAGACTTGTAATTGTATAATGTGATGGCTGTCGATAACTTTGTGTAAGTTGTACAACCAGGGTAGAGAGAAGTATCTGCATCTTCTAATAAATCAACAAACCCACTATCTGTTGTCTTTGATTCGGTGTGTCCAACCCTTTCTTCTAGCAAAGCAACATTCGTATATAAATGATATTCCTCTCTACTTTTATCATCCGTTGCTTGAACTCCTCTCAAACTACCTTCGCCTTGAAATTGTGAGGTATAACTTTCACCATGAAAGACCCAACTAGTATAAGAAGGATCGATGCCCTTAATAATTAAGTGCTCATACACTTGGTCAAATTTCATATACTTCTTATTTTTACAATGCTTGCAAGGACATAATATTACTTCACGTGTTTTGGCATAATTCCTAGCTTGAGTAAGAAAATTTTGAACCCCTTCTTCATACTCGGGTACAAGTCTTGAAGGTAAAAACATCCATTCCTTATCCATTTTGTAAAAAATCAAAACCCTAACATAAAAGTTCCAATCCAATGCTTAAATATAGAGAAATACATATATAACTAGTCCTAGAAAAAAAAATTAAACACAACCAAATACAAATAAATTTTACTAATATGGATATAAGACAACATCTATAATAAAGAGAGGTATGATGTAGTGAGCTTTAAAACTATCACAACATGTAAACTTTGCTCTAGAAAAGATATTACTTCACACAAAGAGATATTTTAGAAAAGATATTACTTCACATAAAGAGACAATTTTTGCACTATATCCTCCTCATAATCAGCATTAAGAAGAAACATTTTATCAGTAAAGAGATTGATTTTGATGAAATTGTACTAACGGTCTTACACCATATAGTAGAATTGTCATTTTTTTCAAGGAGACCCCACTCAACAGTGGCATAATACCAAAGATTAATAAGACATAAAGGTAAGTAAAACAAATTAACAACCTATTGACCTCCTCTACACACCAGAAGTTTAAATTGTTGGAGTACAATCAATATAGCTCAAGTAAGTCACAAGATAAAATTACGAATGGAAGTTCTCTTGAAATCTAAAAGCAGTACAAGTCAAAATGGACCAGCCATTGCTTAACAAGAAAGGAAGATCTTCAGAACATACTTTGGATGACTAAATATCAATATCAATATCTTGCGCATTGTGTGCTTTCCAAAATCAATTTTAAAAAAATAAAATAAAATTTTTCCAAATTCTTCAATGTTTATTTTCAGTGGATGCTCTATATTTTTTAATTACCTAAAAAGTGCTTGTCCTTTGCCAATTGCTGATGGTGCTAAACTTGCAAAGACCAAGTGTTAATAGAAAAACATTATGAAGTAATTAAAATGTTGAACAAAAAGTGATACAGTAAGAAATAAAACGGAAATCTCCCCGACATTAGCAAAAGAGTCGCATGACTTAAACTTAGTTAGAGATGACCATGCATATATCTAAATTCCATTAGGTTAACTGCTAGAAAAGACTTGCTAAAGTTGCTAAATAGTTGCTTGAAATTTCAAAGATGAAATTACAGATCACCAAAAGCACAAATTTCAGATTAAATTTCACACCTAACAGAACAATTTTCACAAATTACAGAACAAATTACAGAACAAATTTAACAAATTTCACAAATTTCAGAGACTATATTCAACAATTTTCATAAATTTCAGAGATGAAATCTCAGAAATTTATTCACCAGATTGAGCTTACCAGAGAGAGGGATATCCGGTGGAGAGGGCTTTGTTGAAGCACTGGTTGGCGCACGGCAAAGATGAAGGCCGGCGTGAGAAGATGAAGGCCGGCGTAAGGAGATGAAGGCCGACGTAAGGAGATCGCAAGCAGATGAAGCCTCGCGTGAGAAGATCACTTGCGTGAGGGGATCGTGAGATGGCGAATGTGAGGAGATAACGACTGCGCGCCGGCGTGAGGAGATCGGGAGGAGAGGGCTTGCCGGTGTGAGGAGACCGGGAGATGGCTCGCCGGCGTGAGGAGATCGGGAGGAGAGGGGCAGCACGATGGGGCGATTTCTAGGGCAAAGGGTAAGCGGCGTGAGGGATATCGAGAGGAGTTGGGGAGAAATAATTAAGCCAGCGGTTTTTATTATTTTAGGTTGTTTAATTATTTTAGGGCTTGGGTAAGCGGTACGTTTTAAATATTTGTTTAATATATAAGTTAAAACATAATAAGGGTAAGGTTTAATCAAACTTATAAGTTTAATTTGATATTTTATTTGTTTAATAGTTTAGACACAATAATTGTTAAATTGTAAGATTATTAATAGCTTATGTTATGCGCTGTTATTATTTTATAATTTTCATTAATAATGTATATTTTTTGTGAGTCATTTTTAATAAGTATTGACAGCGTACTCTGTACGCCGTTAATATTTAGTTTTAACAGCACATTTTGCGCGCCGCAGATAAGTTTATTAACAGCGTACTTTTCCTGCGCGCCGTCGTTTGTTTAAAAATTATACTATCCGCAGCGCACATATTTGGGCTCGCCGTAAAAGCTATTATTAACGGCACGCTTTAACTGCACGCTGTTAATCATGCGCTGCGGAAAGTTATATTTGTTGTAGTGCACGTTCAACTTCAAAAATATTCCATTGATTACAAGATGATCCAATTTAATTGTCAACCTATTAGATAATAGACACCTAAAAATTTATCATTTTAGGAAAAAGATATAACATAATATTATTGATAAAAAACTAACTAAAAATAAGTAAACAGATGTTTAAATAATCTTAAAACTCTAACACTAACTCTATAAAAGATAAAAAATAATAATAAAAAGATTAAAAATCTTCTAGGCCTCTGAAAATGACTTTAAATAATATTTTTTAAAATTTAACCTTAAAAATAACTATAGATCTTTGAATGAGTTTCGATTTCATATATTATACATCACGTGGTTGAATCTGAATCAAAAGTTATGACCTTTTAAAACTTTCACCGATCCTGTTCCGATTCTACTACGATCCTGTCCGATCCTGTACGATTCTGTACGATCCTGTCCGATCCTATGATTCTACGATCCTACGATCCTACCAATCCTGCTGCGAAAATCGATTCTGCACGTTTCTGGATCGATTTGTGATCTAGGATCGTAGGATTGTACGATCCTACAATCTAGGATCGCGATTTTGCAAACTATGGTAACAGCTACTCGACCAGTAGCTGTTATAGTGTGTAGAATCTAGTTGACAATAACTACTACAACGTAATAAGCTTTCAAAAATCATCTTTTGACTCGAATATCAGAATGAGATGATTTTTTTTTGAATTATAGATCTCTAAATGAGCTTTGATTAAAAAAAATTGCCTCATTTTGATATCCAAATCTAAAGTTGTGCTTTTTGGAATTTGCTACACAGTTGTAATAATTATTGTTAAGTAGCTACTAGCTATATATTATAGCTACTCATTTTGATATATGTTGTAGCAACTACTGTGCAGTAGTTGCCACTTGCTACAATGTATAGTAAACTTTTGAAAATTATAATTTTTGACTCAGATATCAGAATGAGATAATTTTTTTTCTTGAATCAAAGATCGTTTAGTGATCTATAATTAATTAAAAAAATATCTCATTTTGATATCCAAGTCAAAAGTTATAATTTTTGAAAGTTTTCTATGTTGTAGAAGCTATTGTCGAGTAGCAACTACTGTGTAGTAGATGCTAAATTATGAAGGACATAATGCATGTGTTAGATACATGTATATGTAAGAGAATTTTATTTTGTTGCACGTAGATAAGAGAACAAAGAGATAAGATTTGTCACAATGCCACGTCAGAAGGATATCATTTCTCATATATATATATATATATATATATATATATATATAATATGACTTTTCGCAACGCGTCATCAATGATGTGCGGTAAAAGCACGCCGTTAATAATAGCTTTTACGGAGCACCTAATTATGTGCGCTATGGATAGTATAATATTTATACAAATGATGGCGCGCAGAAAAACTACGCTATTAATAAATTTTGCTACGACGTACAAAATGCGTTGTTAAAATTTAATATTAATGGCATGTAGAGTGCACTATTAATACTTATTATACATATAAAATAGCGACGTGAAAAAATACACGCTGCTAATAAATATTATAAAATATTAACATTGATCCTGTCGCGAAGTGAGGTGGATTCCCAAGACTACGCGGTCTCCCGAGGATCACGAACTGCTATGGCTGGCTCTGATATGCAAGCAGGAGACTGTTCGAACCAGCTGGGAAAAGTCCTCGGCAAGGCACTCCGACGGTCAAGTCAGTCTCCGTGGTGGAAGAGCAGCGACAGCAATAGAACAATAGCGAAAATACTATTGCGCGTACCTGGGGGACGAGGAGTGGAGAGACCTATATAGCTGGGGGAGCTGACAGCTTCTGCTCTGTCTGCCACCTGTTTGTCGAATACGAGGACAAGGTAAGACATAGCCAGGGTGGTAGGGTATTGTGTCGCATACCGGAATACGGAAAAGGGCGCTGTCAACTTAAGGGCGAGCACCGTCAGGCGTCGCTCGACCTAACACAGACGTAGGCGAGTGTAGTACGGGGTGCCAGGGTATGGCAGGGAGATCATGGCGTTAGCGAGATACTCGCGATTCGGGCCTAAGGTTTGCGTTGACCTCATACTCCTTCTGCTAGTCTGGTGTCAGAGAGTGATTGTTCTTGTGGATCACGACAAAACCTCAACTTCTATTGCTGATTGGCGACTTGGTACCGACTGGCGGCTTAGAGTATGGGTGCCGACTAGTGGCTTAGAGTATTGGTGCCGACTGGAGGCTTAGAGTATTGGTGCCGACTGGCGGCTTAGTATGAACTCGGGCCCAAAGGCCCCTGTTACCGAGAGTAACTATGGTTCTCGAGTCAGGGTGTGACCAAGTGTCAATACCCCGACTGGGTTCAAAGTGAATCGGCTGAAGGCTTGGCACCCTCGTCGTCCGAGCCTTCTCTGTAAGGGAACTTTGGGGCACCGGTTGAGCTTCCTTTGACTCAGGCCCACGCCTTCGTGAAACCTTGGGGCTTAGTCCTCCCATGATTTAAGAAGTATTCTCTGGTCGATGCCAGGCTAGATTAACTGTTTGAACTACCCATTTGATGGGCCCTCGGGGGTCTTTTGATCCAGACCTCCGCTAATGGGGCACTAGGAGGGTCGGCCCACTTACCCACGCGATGGGCCAGGCCCATAAACATGGGTCGGGATCATAAGCATCCCCCTTGAGTCTAATCGAAGGAGGCGCTGAGTCCGACTGACTGGACTGCCATTCTTGCACAGGCCTGGCACACCCGAGTGGCCCGCTATCATGGCCTATTCCCTCAGTCGTCCCCGAGTCAGCGGTTCACATGGCCGACAAGCATTCCCATCACCTGTCTCTTCGATTTTCCCACTCGCTCCACGCTGAATCATCCCATATCCTTCCTTAATTGTCGTTTTAATTGCCCGAGCCACGTGTCCGTGAGCATTCGCCTACCGGGCAACGATGAGTCTGCCACCCACCTCTGCAAATGCTCGATTTGCACGTGTGGCCTATCTCTTCGATAATCGCCTCAGGCTTGATCGGATGGTTCTGGCTTGATCCTGCCTTTTTATCCAGCTCATAATCGGACGGCAAGCGTCGCTTTCCGGATCCTATAAATAGGCCTTTTACCACTCTGCTTTTACCATCACCTTTCACCTTCTGCCCCGAATTGCTACTGTTTCGAGCTCTGCTAGGGTTTCGGTTAGCCCACTCTTCCAGCCTTCTTCCCCGATGACCTTTCATCCCTCGGTTTGTTTTTCTGCCCTCTCCCAAGTCCATGGAGTCTTCTTCTTTACCCTCCGAGCCATGGTATTCTACCATGGTAACCAACCTCTACTCTCACGACCTCGATCAACTTCAATCTGACTACCAAATCCCCTCCACCCATCGACTTTGTTTGCCCGATCCTACTGACCGACCTGACTTTGCCCCCTCCGATTTCATTACATTGTCCCGAGACCACCTACAGACCGGTCTTCGTTTCCCCATCCATCCTTACATTTCTTCTATCTGTACATATTTCCGCATACCCTTATCTCAGCTAGCCCCGAACGCCATCGTCTGATGTGCAGCTCGGTTATCATATTCACCCTGTACTGGGTACCCCTTCGACCCGAGATCTTCCACTTTTTCTACTACCCCAAGAAACAAGAGCCGGGTGACTTCTACTTTCAAGCCCGAGAAAAAACCTCTTTCTTAGCGAAGCTTCCATCCTCCAATAAAGGCTGGAAGGAACACTACTTTTTCGTTAACCCTACCCGACCCCGAGCTAGCCCACGACCTGGGTTGAGGATCTTCCTTCCTCCCCTCCTCTTTCCAAAAACTACCGTACCTCCGTAGCCTACCAGTCAGTGCTGTCCAAGGTCGGCGGTAGGCACTTCCATGGAGTGAACCTGCTGAAGGAGGAACTCCTCTATGCCTTCGGCCTTAACCCCGTGCTGGTTCCCCAGCTGACCTCATTTGGTAAGTATTGTGATATGTGTTGATGCAGTCTGACCCTGAGTGCTGTTTTGGTGTTAACATCGATTTTAGTTTAGGTTAATGAGATGAGTCTGGTTTGAGTCCTGGTCGGGGACTGGGCACGACTCCCAGTGAGTGAGGCCGGGTGACTAAAATCCTGGTGAGTGAAGCCAGGTGAATGGAAAACCTCGGTGAGTGAAGCCGGGTCCTGGTGAGTGAAGCCAGGTGATTTGAAACCTTGGTGAGTGAAGTCAGGTCCTAGCTTGGGAAGCTAGGTGATGGAAATCCTGGTGAGTGAAGCCAGGTCCTAGCTAGGGAAGCTAGGTGATGGAAATCCTGGTGAGTGAAGCCGGGTGATTGAAACCCTGGTGAGTGAAGCCAGGTCCTAGCTTGGGAACCTAGTTTGAACGAAGTCCCAGTGAGTGAAGCTGGGCACGAAGATTTGGTCCGGGGGACTGAGCACTGCATGTACTGGTCGGAGAGGGCATGTGAGCTCGTTCTCTGGGACCAGGATGAGTCAGAGATGGCTAAGGAGGCTATTCTCTGGACTCAGGGCTGTTTTGATCAGAGCTGGATCGGTCTGGTGACCGATCAGGGAGTTGGCATGAACTCCCTGTTGTGGATCAGTTTGGTGACCAATCCAGAGAAGTTTGATCGTTCTGGTGAACGATCAGAGGGAGAGCCAAATGCTACTGTTCGGCTCCTGATCGTTCTGGTGAACGATTAGGGAGAGAAGAAAATGCTACTGATCGGCTCCTGATCGTTCTGGTGAACGATCAGGGAAGGAGCAATGGGTTTAGGGAGAAACTGTTGGTGCAGAATGCACCCAAGTCAAACCTGTGTTTTGATATTGGCAAAAGAGTTCAAAAGTTAAGGGTTAGTTGTTGTCTAACAAGCTTCTTGAGTGTATAGGAAAAGCCCTAGCGAAGGAAGGCTAGGCACTGGCGAAGGACTGCCAGACAGGAGAAGCCCTAGCAAAGGACTGCTAGGCACTGGCAAAGGACCGCCAGAATGCTAAAACCCTAGCGAAGGTCTGCTAGGCTGGCGAAGGACTGCCAGAAGAAAAGACCTAGCGAAGGGCAGCTAGGCACCAAGCGAAGGGCAGCTTGGTAACTCAAGACCTGGCGAAGGACTACCAGGCAAAAGTCCAACTGGAGGATCCGGTTGGCACCAGGTAAACTCTCCCGAGAGGAGTAGGTGAGGACGCGTTCCCCTTGAGGGAACATTAGGCGTCGGTTCGACCTAGGGTTCCATTTTGGAGACCAAAGTCAGAACCAAGACAGCTAAGGCTGTATAAAATAATAATATAATTGTTATTTGGACTAACCCTGGATGCAGGATCGAAGGACTGAGTATCTGCAGCTCAGAGAGCCTCAAAGGAGTGAGGCAGAAGCTGAGCAGGGCACCCCGGACGACCAGGGCGCCCCCAAGGTCAACCCAAGTCTGTAACAACCTCGACGCGTTTCGCCCCGCTTGTCGCGGGCGCCCCGCGTGTCTCGGGCGCCCCCACTGCCAGCTGCCGAAGCGCATCCCTGCGAAGCCGAAGAGATGAAGCTTTGACCGGTCAATCCGGGCGCCCCGAGTCCTCCAGGCGCCCCGGTCAAATCGGATCCCGAGGATAATGGGATCAGACGACGACCGAGCTACAGCCGGATCTGCTGCCACGTGGGGGGTGCCCCCGTCGACCAGGGCGCCCCTAGGCCCTATATAAAGGGCCCTCGACCTCCTTCTTCAGAGCATCAATAACTGCGACGCTTACACGCTCTTCTGCTTCCACGACTCGCTCCCGAACTCTTCCAACTCGAGCTGACGACGTCCTGCTGCTCCAACACTTCGATCTACACCGGACGTCGGTAACGAAGAGCTTGATTAAGTTTACTACTCTAATTCTGTAATACTTTTTATTGTAAACTTTCTCGAACGTATAGAATTGCCCGCAGAAAACGGTCAACGACCGTGGGCCTTGGAGTAGGAGTCGACACAGGCTCCGAACCAAGTAAAACGACCTTGTTAGCATTGTTTTTGTGTCTTATTTCCGCTGCGCACTTACTCTTTTTAAATCCGAACGATTTGCGATATTCACCCCCCCTCTCTCGCATTTCTCGATCCAACAAGTGGTATCAGAGCCTATGAATTTTGAAAGCAAAAAGATACTTAGAATAATTTTGAAGGCATAAAAAAACTTAAATTTCTAGATTAAATCCATTTTAAAAAATGTATTTGTAGGTAAATCTTTAAAAGCTTCACGCACTTAGAACATTTTTGCCTTGAAAAATATTTGTACTTTTGGAAACATTATATTTTGAAAAATAGCAGTACTTTTTGAAAGATATTATGCATTTTTGAAGACATAAGTACTTTTGAAATAAATGATGATTTGAAACACATAAGTACTTTTAGAAAAATATTAGACTTTGAATGATATGATTAATTTTTGAAAAGTATTATGCATTTTGAAAATAAAATATTTTACTTGACTAGGTTTCTTTTCCAGTCTGACACAATCCTAGGAAACCTTGTTGATTACGAGGACATTTCCCTAAGTGTCCTGGAAAAGTTCTCCAATTCAAGTAAATACTATCTCCAAAAAAAATGATAGTACTTTGAAAGTATATGCTAGTACATTTTGAAAAATGTATGACCTTTTGAAGACACAATATTTTGCTTGACTTGGTTTATTTTCCAGTCTGACACAATCCTAGGAAACCTTGTTGACTACAAGGATATTTTCCTAAGTGTCCTGGAAATTCGCCAACCCAAGTAAATATTATTTCAAAAGCAATTTCATAGGCCACAATAATAATAATATTTTGAACGAAAAATTATTTATGTTTTCAAAAGGATTTTAAACTTGCAGTGCATGAAAACATATATTTTGAAAAATTTTCAACAATTCTTTTAATTTGCTCTCCCCCTAAACTTGACCCAGTCCTAGGAAGCTTGTTGACTACAAGTGATCTTTCTCGACCATTATAGTATATATTTGATTTAACAATTCTAATTGCCTGATTAGAAATGCACAAGACTCAGAAATCATGATTAAGGGTTCTAGAAAAAACAATGTATACACTATAAATCTTCCCCTTATACCCAAATGCATGTTAACACAGTTAGAACAATCAAAACTCTGGCATAGGAGATTAGGTCATACCAATCTAAGAACTATCTCAAAAATTACCCAACTTGGCTTAATCAAAAGTGTCCCCAAAATTAAGAATAATGAAAACCTAATATGTGAATCTTGTAATCAAGGCAAACAAACCAAGTCTAGTCACAAATTGATCCAATCTGATCAAACCCAAACCACACTTGAGCTCCTACACCTTGACCTATTTGATTCACATGGAGCCAAGTCACTAAGTGGAAACCGATACTGCTTAGTGATAATTGATGACTACTCTAGGTTCACCTGGGTCAGGTTTCTAAAGACCAAAGATGAAACCCTGAACCTATTTAACAACTTTTGTAAATTGATTGAAAATCAAAATGATACCAAAATCAAAAGACTTAGGTCTGACCACGGGGGAGAATTCGAGAAGCAGAGATTCGAAGAATTCTGTAAAGTAAATGGATATAAACACGAATTTTCGTGTCCCAGAACTCCCCAACAAAATGGTATAGTAGAAAGGAAAAATAGAACCCTACAGGAAGCTGCTAGGGCTATGCTCAATGAATTTGACCTACCTAACCATTATTGGGCAGAATCAATTAGCACAGCTTGCTATATCCAAAATAGGATTCTACCTAATAAAAGGTTAAATAAAACACCCTATGAACTTTACTACCATAGACTTCCAAACCTACACTATCTTAGAGTCTTTGGATGTAAAGTCCATATTCTTAATACCAAAGACTATCTTGGAAAGTTCCAATCCAAGTCAAACCCAGGTATCTTCTTAGGGTATTCTACAACAAGTAGAGCTTATAGAGTCTACAATAAGATAACTAAAAAAATTGAAGAAACAACCAACTTAATATTTGATGAAGAAATTAACCCAAAATCTGATAATTCTGACTTAGCTTCATCGAATACTGATCAAGAAGATAACTCTGAAACCCCAATTGAACCCTTTAATGACTTAACAATTGAACCAACTTCTGAATCAGTTGAACCAACCAATGAACCCAGAACTGAACCTATTGGACCAGCTGGACCTGATGCTGAGCCAAGTACTAGAAAAACCAAGAAACCCAGACTAAGTCACCCAGCTGACCAAATCGTAGGTGATCCAACCTTAGGAGTCAGAACTAGAGCTTCCTATAGAAATCTTAGTCAAATAGCCATGATTTCAAAGATTGAACCTAAGACTATTGAGGAAGCCCTACCTGATCCTGACTGGATCCTAGCCATGCAAGAAGAGTTAGCCCAATTTGAGAGAAACCAAGTCTGGGAGTTAGTACCTAAGCCTAAGGGCAAATCTGTAATTGACACCAGTGGGTATTTAGGAATAAGTTAAACGACCAAGGTGAAATAGTCCGAAATAAAGCCCGCTTAGTAGCTAAGGGATTCAGTCAAGTAGAAGGGTTGGATTATGATGAAACCTATGCCCCTGTAGCTAGACTTGAGTCTATTAGGATGTTACTAGCCTTTGCATCCCATAAAGGATTTAAATTATACCAAATGGATGTAAAGTCAGCCTTCTTAAATGGGCTTATTAAGGAAGAAGTTTATGTAGGACAACCCCCAGGATTTGAGGATATAGAAAAACCCGATCATGTCTACAAACTTAGTAAAGCTCTTTATGGACTAAAACAAGCACCCAGGGCCTGGTATGAAAGATTATCCAATTACCTGATTTCTAAAGAATTCAAACAAGGTCAAATTGACCCAACCTTGTTTGTTAAAATTTTAGAAAAGGATATATTTATTGCCCAAATTTATGTAGATGATATAATATTTGGATCAACTAACTCTAAATTTCTAAAAGAATTTGTAACAATAATGGAAAATGAGTTTGAAATGAGTTTAGTTGGGGAACTCAACTTTTTCCTAGGGTTACAAATCAAACACACTAAGGATGGAAATTATGTACATCAATCTAAATATGCTAAAGAACTAATTAAGAAATTTAAAATGGATAACTCTAAAAGTATAAGTACCCCAATGGCCACAAATGTGAAAATAGATAATGACCCTGATGGTAAACCAGTAGACCTAAAACTTTATAGAAGTATGATAGGAAGTCTACTATACCTTACAGCCAGCAGACCTGATATACTTTTTTCAGTAGGAATGTGCGCTAGGTACCAAACCTGTGCTAAGGAAACTCACTTAGCAGCCCTAAAACGAATTTTAAGATACATTAAGGGCACCCTAAATGTAGGGATATGGTACCCTAGGACTTCATCCTTTAAGTTATCAGGATACTCTGATTCTGACTATGCTGGTTGTAAATTAGATAGAAAAAGTACAAGTGGAAGCTGTCAACTTTTAGGAAACAGCTTAGTAAGTTGGTGCAGTAGGAAGCAACACTGTGTTGCCCTATCCACAACTGAAGCTGAATATGTAGCCTTAGGAGAGTGTGTAGCTCAACTCCTATGGATGATGCACACTCTTAAGGACTTTCAGCTAGACTACAATCAGACCCAAGTCAACATTGACAATATTAGCTCAATTAACTTAACCAAAAACCCAATACAACATTCTAGAACCAAACACATAGAAGTGAAACATCACTTTGTAAGAGATCACGTAGCTAGGGGTGAAATAGTCCTTAAGCATGTAGACTCCAAGTCCAACCTAGCTGACATATTCACTAAACCCCTACCTGAATCTGAGTTCAGCTCACTGAGAAGGCAGTTAGGATTATGCTTAGTAGAGTAGAATCATTTTTTTTTTTTGCTTCTGCTTAAATTGAAAATGTTTTAATTGATTTTAAAATGCTTTCTTTGTTAAAAATGTTTTACTTTGGTTTTAAATTTTTTCTTGACTTAGTTTTATTTCAAAAAACTACCCCCTTCAAAACTAGGGTTTTCTTCGAAATGGATTTAGCCTAGGCTCTAACCCTAGAATTGCATGCACCTATAGATCTAGAAGCCAGCATCTCACAAGCACCTTAGGGTACTTTGAGTGATAACCTAGAAAGGGTTGAGATGCTTAGGTCTTTGCCTTAACTCAAGATGCTTTAAGTCAGTGCATCTGCAGTAGTTGGGGCACTAAATACAAACTGAACAGCAATCAAGTTAAGTATCAAGTTTAGACAATCTAACTTGAACAATGCACTTAACTTGACTAACCCTAGCGAAAACTACTGTTTATAACAGTTGGTAAGTAGCTAATTGGGTTAGACACGTCCCTAAAGATTTAACCAGACTTAGGTTCCAGTTTGATTCAGTACAGCAAATGCTTTAATTATTGCAAAATTTTTTCTGCATTTTTGATATATGTCAAAGGGGGAGAGTTGGAAAGGAAACAGGGAACAAAAATTGTTTTAAAAATTTTTTCCCATTGTCTTCTTCAAAAAGTTGAACTAAAAAAATATTATTTCTAAACTCTGAATTATTTTGAAACTTAATGTTTTTGTTTAAAATTATTATTAGCTTAAAGGTTTTTTCTCTTTAAAAATTTCCAACTCTGAACTATGTGTTTTGAAATTATGTTTTAAGCTTAACGTAGTGCTTGAAATTTCTCCAAAACTGAAAATTTTCTAAGTCTGAAATTTTTTTTCAAAACTGTAAATTTTCTAAGTCTGAAAATTTTCCAAAACTGAAAATTTTCTAAGTCTGAAATTTTTCCAAAAATGAAAATTTTCTAAGTCTGAAATTTTTCCAAAAAATTTTTTCAAAACTGAAAATTTTCTAAGTCTGAAATTTTTCCAAAACTGAAAATTTTCTAAGTCTGAAATTTTTCCAAAAAATTTTTTCAAAACTGAAAATTTTCTAAGTCTGAAATTTTTCCAAAACTGAAAATTTTCTAATTCTAAAATTTTTCAAAACTGAAAATCTTCTAAGTCTGAAATTTTCCAAACTGAAAATTGTCTAAGTCTGAAATTTTTCAAAACTTGAAATCTTCTAAGTACTTAACTCACACCACCTATTTTTGAAAAACCTAGGGGGAGATTTCTTCCAGGGGGAGGGAATCTAACTTAGGATTTCAATTTCAGCATTTTTTCCTTAACTTTTTGAACTAGGTTGCAATATATCAAAAAGGGGGAGATTGTTAGGGTTTAGGGGCGCCCCCGTCGACCAGGGCGCCCCTAGGCCCTATATAAAGGGCCACTTAAATGTGGGAGAACCCTTTTAAGGAGATGACAACCGTGGGCCTTGGAGTAGGAGTCGACACAGGCTCCGAACCAAGTAAAACGACCTTGTTAGCATTATTTTTGTGTCTTATTTCCGCTGCGCACTTACTCTTTTTAAATCCGAACGATTTGCGATATTCACCCCCCCTCTCTCGCATTTCTCGATCCAACAAGTGGTATCAGAGCGTCGAGGTTGTTACAGACTTGGGTTGACCTTGGGGGCGCCCTGGTCGTCCGGGGCGCCCTGCTCAGCTTCTGCCTTACTCCTTTGAGGCTCTCTGAGCTGCAGATACTCAGTCCTTCGATCCTGCATCCAGGGTTAGTCCAAATAACAATTATATTATTATTTTATACAGCCTTAGCTATCTTGGTTCTGACTTTGGTCTCCAAAATGGAGCCCTAGGTCAAACCGACGCCTAATGTTCCCTCAAGGGGAACGCGTCCTCACCTACTCCTCTCGGGAGAGTTTACCTGGTGCCAACCGGATCCTCCAGTTGGACTTTTGCCCGACAGTCCTTCGCCAGGTCTTGAGTTACCAAGCTGCCCTTCGCTTGGTGCCTAGCTGCCCTTCGTTAGGTCTTTTCTTCTGGCAGTCCTTCGCCAGGCTAGCAGTCCTTCGCTAGGGTTTTAGCATTCTGGCGGTCCTTTGCCAGTGCCTAGCAGTCCTTTGCTAGGGCTTCTCCTATCTGGCAGTCCTTCGCCAGTGCCTAGCCTTCCTTCGCTAGGGCTTTTCCTGTACACTCAAGAAGCTTGTTAGACAACAACTAACCCTTAACATTTGAACCCTTTTGCCAATATCAAAACACAGGTTTGACTTGGGTGCATTCTGCACCAACAGGTTGTTTGTTATCTAACAATGCTACTTGAGTGTACAGGAAAAGCCCTAGCGAAGGACTGCTAGGCCCTGGAGAAGGGCTGCCAGAAGAAAAGTCCTAGCGAAGGACAGCTAGGCCCTAGCGAAGGACTACCAGAATGGAAAAGCCCTAGCGAAGGATTGCTAGGTCCTGGCGAAGGACTGCCAGAAGAAAAGCCCTAGCGAAGGAATGCTAGGCACTGGCAAAGGACTGCCAGACAGCAGAAGCCCTAGCAAAGGACTGCTAGGCACTGGCGAAGGACTGCCAGAAGAAAGGACCTAGCGAAGGACTGCTAGGCTGGCGAAGGACTGCCAGAAGAAAAGACCTAGCGAAGGGCAGCTAGGCACCAAGCGAAGGGCAGCTTGGTAACTCAAGACCTAGCGAAGGACTGCCGGGCAAAAGTCCAACTGGAGGATCCGGTTGGCACCAGGTAAACTCTCCCGAGAGGAGTAGGTGAGGACGCGTTCCCCTTGAGGGAACATTAGGCGTCGGTTCGACCTAGGGCTCCATTTTAGAGACCAAAGACAGAACCAAGACAGCTAAGGTTGTATAAAATAATAATATAATTGTTATTTGGACTAACCCTGGATACAGGATCGAAGGACTGAGTATCTGCAGCTCAGAGAGCCTCAAAGGAGTAAGGCAGAAGCTGAGCAGGGCGCCTCGGACGACCAGGGCACCCCCAAGGTCAACCCAAGTCTGTAACAACCTCAACGCGTTTCGCCCCGCTTATCGCGTGCGCTCCGCGTGTCTCGGGCGCCCCCACTGCCAGCTGCCGAAGCGCATCCCTGCGAAGCCGAAGAGATGAAGCTTTGACCGGTCAATCCGGGCGCCCCGAGTCCTCCGGGCGCCCCGGTCAAACCGGATCCCGAGGATAATGGGATCAGACGGCGACCGAGCTACAGCCGGATCTGCTGCCACGTGGGGGGCGCCCCCGTCGACCAGGGCGCCCCTAGGTCCTATATAAAGGGCCCTCGACCTCCTTCTTCAGTGCATCAATTACTGCGACGCTTCCACGCCCTTCTGCTTCCACGACACGCTCCAGAACTCTTCCAACTCAAGCTGACGACGTCCTGCTCCTCCAACACTTCGATCTACACCGGACATCGGTAACGAAGAGCTTGATTAAGTTTACTACTCTGATTCTGTAATACTTTTTATTGTAAACTTTCTCGAACGTATAGAATTGCCCGCAGAAAACGGTCAACGACCGTGGGCCTTGGAGTAGGAGTCGACACAGGCTCCGAACCAAGTAAAACGACCTTGTTAGCATTGTTTTTGTGTCTTATTTCCGCTGCGCACTTACTCTTTTTAAATCCGAACGATTTGCGATATTCACCCCCCCTCTCTCGCATTTCTCGATCCAACAAGTGGTATCAGAGCAGGGAATTCAAACTTGGTGCAACCACCAGTTTGAAAATTTCAGATTTTATTTTTCTTTTTCTCAATTTTTTTTCCGTTAAATATTTTTCGTTCGAATTTTTCTTTCAAAGTTGGTGCAACACCCCTAGAAATTTGTTTTTATTTATTCTTCCCACACTACTAATCCAAGACCAAGTCTTGGTACATCTCTATTTTTTTTTCCTTGTGTGCAAGATTTATCCTTAATGGCCAATCAAGAATGGAACAGTGTTCGTCCGCCTCTATTCTCTGGCGAGAACTTCAGAACCTGGAAAAGTCTAATGGAATCCCACCTGAAGGACAATCTAGATCTCTGGTTGATAATTCAAACAGGGTTCCACCTCCCTACAGAAGATGGACTATTAATTGCATGGATTATAAGAAGAGACTTAAAGAATATGAAAAAAATATGTAGTTTAAGAAAAATTAATTGCACAACTAAACTTCATACCTTGGAGGCAGGGTTGAGGCAAGGGTGGGCTTAGGTTCACTTGATCCACAAGAATGAGGCAAGGGGAAGAAGAAGTGTGAGATGTGGTGTGGGAGGAGAAGGAGACTCGGATCCCTTTTATAGGGGGTTTTATGGGGGGCGCCCGAGAGGTCACGGGCGCCCTAATCAAGGCTGGTCAACTGCAGCTTTTGCTGCTTTGACTGGCGTGGACGACAGGATTGTCGATGGGGGCGCCCGACAGGTCACGGGCGCCCTGATCAAGGATGGTCGATTGCAGCCTTTTGGCTGCTTTAATCAGCGTGGGGGACAGAAGCGTATAGGAGCGCCCGACGGGTCACGGGCGCCCTTGTCAAGTCGGTCAAATGCAGCTTTTGCTGCTTTGACTGGAGCAGGTACGTTGTCAGTGTTGTCGGGGCAACACAACAAGGTTCGCTTGGTGCCTAACTGCCCTTCGCTAGGTCTTTTCTTCTGGCAGTCCTTCGCCAGCCTAGCAGTCCTTCGCTAGGGTTTTAGCATTCTGGCGGTCCTTTGCCAGTGCCTAGCAGTCATTTGCTAGGGCTTCTCTGTTAGTGATATGAGAGAAGTGTCCTAAGGCAATCGCCTTATGATTGTAAAATATTTATATCAATAAATGATAATTCACTATTTGAGTATACATGCTTGTGTGTTTGATTGGGATCTTAAACTCATCTACTGAATGTCCGCAATACAACTCACAGAATAAGAGAATTTGTGATGAGATCACAACTAGTGATTATCTCTAAATGTGCAAATGTGAAGTATTGAAAATATCCCTAGTCGATGAATTGATAAAAACGAACACTATCAATTCTGTTGAGACTAGCATGGGTTATTCTCTAATCAGCTGATTCTCACTGGCTGGTGACATTGGGATGTCCGGAGATAAACATGGATGCTAGTTAAGGGAACTAGTTCATTGGAGTGACTAGCTGTAAGACTTCATATGGGAATCTACATGTAGATATGTCAATGAAGATCTTACTGCGGCTTAAGTGCGATGTTCCTTTGACTTGCGGTGTTCAAGTCATCTTGGTCATGGAGACTTATACTTTGACATCTTAAGCAAGCATCTCCAAGGAGGTGTGGACCCAGGATGATCGGGTATAAGCCGAAATGCCCGAAGATGTTTGAACAGCCTACAAAGGATTCACCACTCCTTGCGAGGAGATGTATACCCAGGCCTATCGTTGGATTGTTACTCAAAGCCTCTGGCCAGAGCATATCATGTTTAGAGTGAGAGTCTCTAAAATACATGAGAGTAATTAGAAATCCAAAGGACGAGTAAGACATTACTTGGGCTAGGCGTGACGTAGTCAGCCTAGTGGGGACTGACACCATTGACCGTGTCCTGAACCAAGTGGGTATAAGGTGGTGAAGGGAATGGGGCACGATTCATTAGAGCTGCTGAAGGGTTTCAGAATAATTTCTTCTGAGGTCAAACCGTTGATCTTTCGATTAATTGGGGATCATGATGTACTACTAGGTGCCACTCATGATCGTTCTATAATTAGTTAATTATAGACGGCCAACATAAATCGAAAGCCTATTTAGTCACACGCACTACGAGTAATCCGAGGGATTTAAAACGAGTTGAAAATTGGATTTTCCGATCAAGAGAAATAAGTCGAATCTGAGTTAGTCAGAGGCGCATTAGAAGCTAAAAATGGCTAAGTCTTTTGAAGGCTTTTTTGGGCGAATTAAATGAGTTTAATTCGCGACGGTCTGGGTTGGGTTTGGCCGACCAAAGAGGGTGTTAACCCCTCTTTGGTGGCCGGCCAAATGAAAGGAGAAAACCAATTTAATTGGTTTAATTAATAAAATAAATATAGCGCGATTTATTTTATAAATTATGGATAAATAAATTTGTATAAAGAAATTTATATAAATAAAATTTATAGAAATTTATTCTTTTATGGAAGATTAAAATAATCCATGAGTTGGTTCATTTTAATTTTATAAAATCAATTATGAATTGATTTATCCATAATAAGAAAGTTTATAAATTTCTTATAAAATTTATTCCATAATTTAAAGAGAATAAGAATTAGTTTTTATTATAAATTAGTTTATAATAAAGACTTGGTTTAAACGGAATTAATTCATAAGAATTTATAGGATAAATTTCTTATGATAAATAATTAGTTTTATTATAAAGTTAGTTATAATAAAATTCATAAGAGAATTTATAGGATAAATCTCTTATGATAACTAATTTGTTTTATTATAAATTGTTTATAATAAGACTAGGCTTAAAAGGAATAAGCAATAAGAAAATTTATAAGATAAATTTCTTATAACTAATTCCGTTAATTTGGTTTAGAGGGAGACTTAGCAAAGGAGTTGCTACTATATAAAGGAACCAAAGGCTAGCCCTTAATTCCAATTTTTGAGTAATTAAGAGATTAATTATTCTCTCCCTCTCTTCTCTTCTCTCCTCCTTCTCTTCTTCTTTCCTTAGGGCCGGCGCACCCTAGCTCTCTAGGGCCGGCACACCCTAGTTCCTCTAGGGCCGGTGCCCAATCACAACACCAAGGAGGTGTTGCCGTGAGCAACTAGAAGAAGAAGAACCCAAACAAGAAGAAGAAGAAGCGGATAGCGACTCCTCTCCTCTCGGAATTCGATTCCGTTGCTTCTTGTTGGTTAGTTTCTAACTCTTCTCTTGATCTTTCAAGTTGTGCCTATAGAGAATCTAGTAGTTCTCGTCGGTACAAAACTCGTGACTTTGCGAAGTCATCCCGAAGAGAACTCGGCGTGGACGCGAATAGAGGCGAAGCTTCCAAGGGACGCTACGGTTGGATCTCGTCCCTTACTTCGAGTTACGCGAGGTACTTGGTAAATTAGTTTACTTTTCGCAAACTTTTATTTTATGATTATGTCGATACACTATAAGGTTGCATGCTAGATACGAAGTTAAAATAATTTAGGAAATTATTTTATGCAAACTCTTCCGCTGCACGTAAAAATTTTAAATTTTACGAACTCGTATCCTTGTCGACATGCACCCGGTCCCAACAGTGGTATCAGAGCCGGTTAGTGTTCGACTTAATCAAATAATTGTTTTGTGGAAAACTTTGTCATGATCTCAATTTCGGAAAAAATTTTCAATTATGGAAACTTTCAATTATAATAAATTTTAGATTTAGGAATTTCAAAGTTTGGAAATCCTCATGAAATTTCGCAAACGTTTGAAATTTTCTATTTTCTAAAATTTTATAATAATTTCGAAATCTTCCCATCTTTGGAAACTTTCCAATTTTGGAAATTTTTCTATTTTAGAAATTTTCCAATTTTGGAAATATGTAAGTTTTCTTTGTACCGGAAACTTACAATTATTCTGAAAATCAATTTTCGAAATCTCGCAATTTTGGACACTTTCTTTTAAGAAAGTCTAGACAAATTCATGGACAGTTAATTGACAATTAAATTTGAATTGGTTTTTAAATTGACAACAAAATTCTTTATTTTGGATTGAGCCTCGGGGAGCCGTCCAATTTAAAGTTAGTTGTTGTAATTTAATTTCCCAATTTTAATTGAAATTGTCATGTTTGATTGGATTGAGCCTCGGGGAGCCGTCCAATTGAATTTACAACACATTACTTTTCTTTGGGTATCTGAGTCTCGGGGAGCCACCCTTAGAAAATAATTTGTTGTAATTAATTAAATCCATGAATAAAATATGTTTGAAGAGGTGATGCTCTTACATATTGTTGTCTCCAAAATTAATTAGGAAAATGGTTTCCTATAGAGACTTCTTAAATGAGATTTTCATGAAAATAATATGTAGTTGAATTAAGGGATTTGTCTCTTAATTTAACAAGATTTGATTTAGAGAAATCAAAGTCTTAAACATATTATTTCCGAAATTAATTATGACAATTTAGGAAATTGTTTCCCAAAACAATTCCTTTAATAAAGTATGAAATTGTAATTAGGAAATCCGGTTCCTAATTTAATTCATGAGACTTGATAAATTAAGTCACATACATACTTTATTAAGGAAATCGTTAGTCATGACATAATTTTATGTCATGAATGTGCTTAAAAGAATGAGACCCAAAACCCCTTACAAAATATTAAGGCCAACACCTTCCATTAATATGGTTAGAATCGGAGTTTTGTTTCTCGCTTGGGTTGATGGACACATCCATGCCCGACTTGAACCTCAACATGTTCAAACCATGGAATTAGTTTATGAATAATATAGTTCGAGTCAGAGGTCAATCATTAGTTTTGGTTGTTGGACACATCCAAGCCTGACTAAGCGGTTGAATGAGCTCCAACCATATTAAAACTATTTCTTGATTAATGGGTCAGCCTTAAGCTTGGAGCATCGATTTGTTGTGCCACAGCCAAGGTCGATGTAAAGAGAGGTGCAGTTGGGTGTTATGTATAATGATACATACTTGTTAATGAGTTAACAACCCAATGTTTTATGCAAACATTCAATTAGTTGATAGCATAATGTGATAGTTACATATATGTGATGTGTAATCGGTATAATTACCTACCTTCATAGCTAAGAAGAACTTGATGGCCACAGCCATGGTTGTTCTTATCTATGGTTGGATATCAACCTATTTGGAGATGTTCCTACGATCTCCCGAATTGATAATAAGGGTGAATCAATTCGTAAAATAAATAGGATTTAATTTATGTATGTTGATACATTCTTTAATAAATCTTCTCACATAATCTCAATTTGTATTTCTAGGTTAATCACTCAATCATGTCTTCTCTGAATTTGCGTTCCATCTTGGACACCAACAAATTAACTGGGCCTAACTTCATGGACTGGCTTCGAAACCTGAGGATAGTCCTAAGGCAGAGAAGATTGCTTATGTCCTTGAAATCTACTTCCCTCAAATCCTCCAGCAGATGCAACTCCAGACCAATTGGTGGCCTATCAGAAACATGTGACCGATTCTGAACTTGCAAGTTGCATCATGCTAGCCTCTATGATACCTGAGCTGCAAAAGCAGCATGAGCATATGGATGCTTATACCATCATCTTCCATCTTAATGAGTTGTTTGAAGAGCAGGCGAGATCCGAAAGGTTCGAAGTCTCCAGACTCCTCTTCACAACTAAGATGCAAGAAGGCACTTCGCCTCGCAGTTTGTGCTAAAGATGTTGGGGTACATTGAGCGACTGAACACACTCGGTTTTGCAATGGATCATGAACTAAGTATTGACTTAATTCTGAGTTGTTTGCCCAAAAGTTATTCGCAATTTGTGATGAACTATCGGATGAACAAGCGGAAACTACCATTCCTGAGTTAGTCAACCTGCTGAAGTCTGTAGAGCCTTCTGTAAAGCAGGAACAAAAGGCAGTTCTGTTAGTTGGTTCCTCGAAGAAAGGTTCTAAGAGGAAGGCCAAAGAACAGAATAAGGAAAGAAGAAAAAGGCTAAAAAGACTGAAAAGAAACCAAAAGGCACTTGCCATCATTGTGGCAAGGAGGGTCACTGGCGAAGAAATTGCAAGGTTTATCTTGAGTCCTTGAAGAAGAAGGCATCCGATGCCCCATCCTCTTCAGTATCTTCGTTATTGAATGTCACTCTATTTCCTCAAATACCTGGGTACTTGATACTGGGTGTAGCTCACATATATGTAATGACATACAGGGGCTAAGGAATAGAAGAAGACTCGTCAAGGGAGAAGCAGATTTGCGAGTTGGAAATGGAGCAAGGATTGCTGCTGTTGCCATCGGAACATATTTGCTAAA
>JAGFNQ010008060.1:0-25499 GCA_024364735.1 Boesenbergia rotunda
AAGGTAAGCTTTCTTGGATTCCGACATGCTAAACCTTTTTAGCACTCGGTCTATATATGTAGACTGCGAAAGACCAAGCAACCGTTTTGATCTATCTCTATAGATTCTAATCCCAAGGATATAGGTTGCTTCTCCCAGGTCTTTCATGGAGAAAGTTTTGGACAACCAAATTTAACTGACTGTAAGACTGATATATCGTTTCCTATAAGTAATATGTCATCGACATATAAACTAGGAATACGACTGCACTCCCACTAACCTTCTTGTACACACAAGGTTCGTCAGGATTTTGTGAGAAATCAAACTCTTTGATTGTCTCATCAAAACGGATGTTCCAGCTCCTGGATGCTTGCTTCAGTCCATATATGGATCGTCGAAGCTTGCATACTTTGGTTTTATCAACCGATGTGAAACCTTCAGGTTGTATCATGTATACATCCTCAAGCAGGTTTCCATTAAGGAAAGCTGTTTTCACATCCATTTGCCATATCTCATAATCATAATGAGCTGCTATGGCCAGGAGCATCCGAATGGATTTTAGCATAGCTACTGGCGAATAGGTTTCGTCATAATCAATTCCTTGTTTCTGACGATATCCTTTTGCCACTAATCTAGCCTTAAAGGTAACAACATTACCTTCCATGTCGGTTTTCTTCTTGAAAACCCACTTGCACCCTATGGGCTTAATCCCTTCAGGTGGAATCCATTTCCGACTTCATGGCTTCAAGCCATTTGTCCCTTTCTGAACTTTTCAGAACATCTTCATAACTGATAAGTTCGTCATTGCTTATGAGTAATACGTCGTTCGATTCACTTATGAGAAATCCGTATCTCTCTGGAATATTGCGTGTCCTATCAGACCTACGAAGAGGTGGTGTTGTTTTAGGTTCAACTGATAGCTCATCATTATGAGTTATTGGTTGTGGGTCTAGACTAGGTGTCTCTTTAATGTCTATTGGAGTTTCTTGAACTTCATCAAGTTCTTGTAAAAGAAATTCTTTTTCCAGAAACACAGCATGCCTTGAAACAAACACCTTTTGTTCCAAGGGATGATAGAATTGGTAACCCTTCGTTTCCTTAGGGTATCCAATAAATAGACATTTATTAGACTTAGCATCCAATTTGTCTGATACAGTCCGCTTCACATAAGCAGGACAACCCCATATCTTAAGGTGAGTTAAGTGAGGTTTCTTACTATTCCACGTCTTATATGGAGTAGTAGAGACTACCTTGGTCGGGACTCTGTTTAGCAAGTAAACAGCTGTCTTAAGTGCATAGCCCCAAAAGGATTTTGGAAGAGTTGCATGATTCATCATAGATCTAACCATGTCCATCAAGGTTCGGTTACGCCTCTCAGATACACCATTATGCTGTGGTGTATATGGCGGAGTCCATTGAGACAATATCCCATTGTCCCTAAGATAATCTTGAAACTCTTGACTTAAGTATTCACCACCCCGATCGGATCGAAGTATCTTAATACTTTTGCCAAGCTGTTTCTCTACTTCATTTCTGAACTCTTTGAATTTCTCAAAAGCTTCAGATTTGTGTTTCATCAAGAACACATACCCGAATCGTGAGTGATCATCGATAAAGGTGATGAAGTAGCTATAGCCTCCTTGTGCAAGAGTTGACATTGGTCCACATACATCAGTATGTATTAGACCAAGCAATTCTCCCACTGGATTACCTTTTCCGGAAAAGGGTAATTTGGCCATCTTGCCTTTTAAGCATGATTCGCATGTATCAAATGAACCGGGTTCAAATGATTCCAGAATTCCACATCGGTGTAATTTGGTCATGCGTTTCTTACTTACATGGCCAAGACGACAATGCCACGTATAGGAGTCTATTTGATTATCTATTCGAGCACGTTTGTTGCTAACTTCGATATTGAAAACGTCACCGGATAAATCTAACGTGTAGATACCATTGCACAAAGTTCCAGTCCCATAAAGAACACCATTTAAAGTTATGTAACAACAATTGTTACTAAAAGTTAAATGATAACCCTTTTCATTCAAACATGAAATAGATACAATGTTCTTTATTAACGAAGGAACAAAATAACAATTATCCAATTCTAAGACACGTCCAGTAGGGAGCTTTAGCAAATATGTTCCGATGGCAACAGCAGCAATCTTTGCTCCATTTCCAACTCGCAAATTCGCTTCTCCCTTGACGAGTCTTCTTCTATTCCTTAGCCCCTGTATGTCATTACATATATGTGAGCTACACCCAGTATCAAGTACCCAGGTGTTTGAGGAAATAGAGTGACATTCAATAACGAAGATACCTGAAGAGGATGGGGCATCGGATGCCTTCTCTTCAAGGACTCAAGATAAACCTTGCAGTTTCTTCGCCAGTGACCCTCCTTGCCACAGTGATGGCAAGTGCCTTTTGGGTTTTTCAGTCTTTTTGGCCTTTTTCTTCTTTCCCTTATTCTGTTCTTTGGCCTTCCTCTTAGAACCTTTCTTCGAGGAACCAACTAACAGTACCGTCTTTGATCCTGCTTCACAGAAGGCTCTACAGTCTTCAGCAGGTTGAGCAACTCAGGAAACTGGTCTGGAGTTGCATTTCAGGAGGACGGTTGGAAGTTGATCTTCAAGGACATAAGCAAGCTTCTCTGCCTTGAGGACTATCCTCAGGTTTCGAAGCCAGTCCATGAAGTTTGGCCCATCAGTTTATTGGTGTCCAAAATGGAACGCAAATTCAGAGAAGACATGATCGAGTGATTATCCTAGAAATACAAATTGAGCTTATGTGAGAAGAATGATAAAGAATGCATCAATATACATTAATTAAATCCTATTTATTTTCGAATTGAATAACCCTTTTTATCAATTCGGGAGATCGTAGGAACATCTCCAAATAGGTTGATATCCAACCATAGATAAGAACAACCATGGCTGTGGCCATCAAGTTATTCTTAGCTATGAAGGTAGGTAATTATACCGATTACATATCACATATATGTAACTATCACTTTATGCTATCAACTAATTGAATGTTTGCATAAATCATTGGGTTGTTAACTCATTAACAAGTATGCAACATTATACATAGCACCCAACTGCACCTCTCTTTACATCGACCTTGGCTGTGGCACAACAAATCGATGCTCCAAGCTTAAGGCTGACCCATTAATCAAGAAATAGTTTTAATATGGTTGGAGCTCATTCAACCGTTTAGTCAGGCTTGGATGTGTCCAACAACCAAAACTAAGGATTGACCTCTGACTCCAACTATATTATTCATAAACTAATTCCATGGTTTGAACATGTTGAGGTTCAAGCCGGGCATGGATGTGTCCATCAACCCAAACGAGAAACAAAACTCCGTTCTAACCATATTAATGGAAGGTGTTGCCTTAATATTTTGTAAGGGGTTTTGGGTCTCATCCTTTCTTTTCTAAGCACATTCATGACATATAATTATGTCATGACTAACGATTTCCTTAATAAAGTATGTATGTGACTTAATTTATCAAGTCTCATCAATTGGATTAGGAACCGGATTTCCAAATCCTGATTTCATACTTTATTCAAGGAATTGTTTTGGGAAATAATTTCCTAAATTGTCATAATCAATTTCGGAAATAATATGTTTAAGACTTTGATTTCTCTAAATCAAATCTTATTAAATTAAGAGAGAGATTCCCTTAATTCAACCACATATTATTTTCATGAAAATCTCATTTAAGAAAACTCTATAGGAAACCATTTTCCTAATTAATTTTGGAGACAACAATATGTAAGAGCATCACCTCTTAAATCAAATTTCCAAGATTTGATCACATATTTTATTCATGGATTAATTAATTACAACAAATTGTTTTCTAAGGGTGGCTCCCCGAGGCTCAGATACCCAAAGAAAAGAAATTTATCGTAAATCCAATTTGGACGGCTCCCCGAGGCTCAATCCAAATTAAACATGACAATTTTATTCAAAATGGGAAATTAAATTACAACAACTAACTTTAAATTGGACGGCTCCCCGAGGCTCAATCCAAAATAAAGAATTTTGTTAATAATTTAAAACCAATTCGAATTTAATTGTCAATTAATGATCCATAAATTTGTCTAGACTTTCTTGAAAGAAAGTGCCCAAAATTGCGAGATTTCATAATAGGTTTTCAGAATAATTGTAAGTTTCTGGTACAAAGAAAACTTACATATTTCCAAAATTGGAAATTTTCCAAAATAGAAAATTTCCAAAATTGGAAAGTTTCCAAAGATGGGAAGTTTTCACAATTATCATAAAATTTCAGAAACTAGGATATTTCAAAAGTTTGCGAAATTTCATGAGGATTTCCAAACATTGAAATTCCTAAATCTAAAATTTATCATAATTGGAAAGTTTCCATAATTGGAAAATTTTCCAAAATTGAGATCATGACAAAGTTTTTCGCAAAACAATTATATGATTATGTCGAACACTAACCGGCTCTGATACCACTGTTGGGACCAGGTGCATGTTGACAAGGATACGGGTTCGTAAATTTTAAAATATTTACGTGCAGCGGAAGAATTAGCATAAATAATTTCTCAAATTATTTTAACCACGTATCTAGCATGCGACCTTATGATGTGTGGACATGATCATAAATTAAAATTTTACAGAAAAGTAAACTAATTACTTTGTACCTTGCGTAACTCGAAGAAAGGGACGAGATCCAACCGTAGCGTCCCTTGGAAGCTCCGCCTCTATTCGCGTCCACGCCGAGTTCTCTTCGGGATGACTTCGCAAAGCCACGAGTTTTGTGCCGACAAGAACTACTAGATTCTCCAAAAGCACAACTAGAATATCAAAAGAGAAAGATGGAAACTAACCACCAAGTAACAGAATCAAAATTCCGGGAAAGGAAGGAAGGAGTCGCGATCCGCTTCTTCTTCTTCGGCACCTTCTTGGTGGATGAAGCACTCGGCCACCCTTGGGATGTGCGCCGGCCCTAGGGGAGGAGAGAGAGCCAGCCCTAGAGAGAGAGAGGGGCGCCGGCCCTAGAGAGAGAGAGTTAGAGAGAGAGAGGGAGCTACTAATCTCTTGATTAATTGATTGGAATTCAAGGCTTGCCTTTGGTTCCTTTATATAGTAGTCTCTCCCTTGCCAAGTCTCCCCTTTAACGGAATTAACGGAATAAATTTTCATAAGAAATTTATCTTATAAATTTTCTTGTGAATTATTCCGTTATGCCTAGTTTTATTATAACTAACTTTATAATAAAACAAATACATCTCTCCTTTTATTATGGAATAAAATTTATAAAAAATTTATAAATTTTTCTTATCATGGAAAAATCAATTCATAATTGATTTTATAAAATTAAAATAAACCGATCCATTGTAGCGACCCGCCTTCTCTACCTTAGACGGACCGTTACTTGTCTACTTCTTGACTCTAATGCACGACTAAAAATGCGGAACTTTCTTCTTTTTTTTTATTTAAATCTATCTAAGAATGATATTCTAACTTTAATAGTCATGCATGATACAATGGCACACTTCCTTTCTCTAAAATTCGTAAAGAAAATACTTATTGGAACTTGCCCTGCCCAGTCAACCTAGCTGCCCCAGTCGACCTGGCCAGGTCGACCTGGCAGGCCTGGGGGGTGAGTCTCCAACACCATTACAAGCAATTCTAATCATTTAAACTCATCACACAAGGTTCTATAACATTACTAAAGCATTATGGAATATGAATGCAACTTTTCTAAGCATATTTAAAGCAATAAAACTTAATTCAAAAGGAGACTAACAACATCTTGGCACATGGATCAAATAGCTCCATCAAAGTATCGATATTCAAAACTACTCACGCTCATACTCATCCAATGCAATCATAAGGATATATATACTAAATAAAATGACATGGAATCTTTAAAAAGGAGACTAACAACATCTTGGCACATGCATCAAATAGCTCCATCAAAGTATCGATATTCAAAACTACTCACGCTCATACTCATCCAATGCAATCATAAGGATATATATACTAAATAAAATGACATGGAATCTTTACTTGTGGTTTTAAGACATATAAAATATCTAAAACGCAAATACTTGGATAAATTCTATGTGATCTAACTTAAACTAAGAATCTGTAACAAATGCACATTAAGTCTTTTATTCATCTTGTCCCAAGGACCTCTCCAAGGTCAGCCACCACACACATGTCACTCAGCACCGCCTCGTCGTCTTCCTTCAGAATTGCTTGCCTTTACCTTCACCTGCAGCAAGAGGAAATGCAACTAATAAGCATAAAGCTTAGCAAGTACTATCTAGCTCACAAAATCTCGAAATGTGCAAGCATACTTTTTAAACAATGTGAAATCACATGAGATACTTTTATGCTTAAAAGAAACACTAAAACATGTATAACTCAAAACATGCATACTCAAACATTAATAAGTCTTAACTCGCTTTTTCTTGGCTTAACTTGAAACTTTAGCAATTCTTTAACTTTAAATCTTTCTTTAACTTTTAGAAAACTTCCTTAAACTTTAGAAAAACTTTGCTAAAGCATATACTTGAAAATAATAACTCACTTGGATCCACTTAAGACGTAAGTACCATCTTATGCGCGTTCCCTAAAAGGTTGGGGTAGCGAGCCACCAATCCTAATAGAGCAGACCTTGGTCTACCAGGGCCAAGACCTTGGAATTGGACACCTGGATTTCTTTAACGACGCCCTTGGACGCCGGGTACTGGCCTTGGAAAATAAAATACTTACTTTTTCTTATCTTGAATGCCTTGGCATTTTAACGAGCACCTTGTGTGCCCAAATCCCTAAGTCTTGACTTTTGGGGATTACTTAAGGCCTTGGCCTTTTCTTTTCTTATCTTTATCTTCTCTTTTCTTTTCTCATAACTTTTCCTTAGACCCTAACCTCATATAGGGTACTTAATTAAACTTATACAAGCATGGATTAAACTAGAGTTACATGCAAAATCATAAACTAAAGGAAAATTGCATTTTTAACTTCCTAACGGGAAAAACTTACGGAAAACCGCCTCTTACTGCAGGTGAGCAGTACTTACTTCGATATCTTGGACTTACAACCAAGAACGACGTCGGAGGTTTCGGAGAAACTCGGAGTCTCAGAGATTTCTTCGCGCTCACGCGTTCCTCTCATCGCGGGGATTCCGAATATCGGAAAATCTCTCGGAGGAGAGCCTTGGCCGGGCACCGGAGGAAAGTCCTAGGGCTTGGTGTGGTTTCGCCCAAGAGAGGGGAAGAGGGCGGCGTGCGTGTGGCTTGGGCGAGGAGGAGAGGAAGTTGCCAAAAAAAAAAAAATAAAAGAATCACTTAAGTTCTTCTATTTATACCTAGGGTATTTAAGTCCAACTTATAACTTAACTTAATATCTCTCTATTTTCTTTCAGCACACCCCTGCTGGGGCTCCTGGTTAACCCGACCAACTTAAGTCGTTGGTCCCATGGGAGGTCTCGGGTTCAAAACTCGTCCCGGCAACTTTTTTTTTGCCGAAAACTCTATTTCTTTTAATAAAAATACTAAACGGAATCGGAAAATTCCATAAAAATATTCTAAAAATTCCTAAAAATATCTAGAATATTTCTAAAACATTTTTAAATAGTTCTAAGGACTTTAAGAACTTCAATATGGAAATTTCGGGGTGTTACAATCCCCCATACCTTATAAAAAGTTCGTCCTCGAACTTAAAATAATTCTGGATATTTTTCTCTCATGCTGTCTTCACGTTCCCAAGTAGCTTCCTCATGCTTTTGATTCTGCCAGATGACCTTCACCAGTGGCACTTCTTTATTTCTTAATCTTTTAACTGCTTTGTCCACTATCTGTGTCGGTCTACTCTCATAGCTAAGATCTTCTTGGATCTGTACTGACTGAGGCTGAATCACTTGCCTAGGATCGTGAATACACTTCTTTAGCATAGAGACATGAAATGTACTGTGGATAGCTGACATATCCTCTGGTAAGTCCAGTTCATATGCTACCTTACCAACCCTCTTTATGATCTTGTAGGGTCCTATGTAGCGAGGACTTAGCTTGCCCTTTTTTGCCAAATCTCATCACTCCCTTCATAGGAGCGACCTTGAGGAATACTGAATCTCCAACTTGGAATTCCAGTGGCCTACGGCGTGTGTCAGCATAACTTTTCTGTCTACTCTGGGCAGTCTCAATCCTCTGGCGGATCGTCTGGATAGCCTGAGTGATCTCATCTACAAGCTCAGTCTGGCTGCCTATTTCTGACTTCGTCTCTTTCTTTTCACCAGCTTCTTGCCAACATATGGGTGATCTGCATTTTCTGCCATACAATGCCTCATAAGGTGCCATCCTGATGGTGGCCTGATAGCTATTGTTGTAGGCAAACTCAGCTAAGCACAGAAATTTGCACCAACTACCTTTAAAGTCCAACGCACAAGCCCTGAGCATATCTTCTAAAATCTGATTTACTCTCTCTGTTTGTCCATCTGTCTGGGGATGGAAAGCTGTGCTGAACTGAAGTCTGGTGCCTAGGGCATCCTGAACACACCTCCAAAAATGGGAGATGAACCACCCATCTCTGTCAGAAACGATCGACTTCGGAACTCCGTGAAGCCTGATCACTTCTTTCACGTACAGCTGTGCTAACTGCTCTACCGAATGCGATAACTTGATGGCTAGGAAGTGGGCAGACTTGGTCAATCTGTCCACTATCACCCATATTGCATCGTGTCCATGGGTGGTCCTTGGGAGACCTGTGATAAAATCCATGGATATCTCTTCCCACTTACACTCTGGAATGGGAAGAGGCTGCAGAACTCCTCCTGGTCTCTGGTGCTCTGCTTTGACTCTCTGGCAGGTCAAGCAGGTACTGATATATCTGGCCACGTCTCGCTTGAGTCCAGACCACCAGAACCTTTGCTTTAAATCTTGGTACATCTTGGTAGAACCAGGATGCATAGAGTACGGGGTACTGTGGGCTTCTTCTAAAATATTCTTTCTTAGTTCCTCATCATTAGGGACGCAAAGGCGGTCTCCAAGATAGAGGATGCCACTATCTGATACTCGAAACTCTGAATTTTCTGCCTCTTGGATCTCCTGCTTGATCTTCTGGATCTCTGGGTCTTGACTTTGCTTTCATTGTATATCCACAAGCAGGGTTGACTCTAGAGTCAATGCAGAAAGTTGCCCAATTATTACCTCGACTCCAAAATCCTTTATTTCTTTCTGAAGTGGTAGAGACAGTGATGATAGGGACATCAGTGCTGCACAGGATTTCCTGCTCAGTGCATCTGCCACTTTATTAGCTTTACCTGGGTGGTAGAGGATTTCACAGTCATAATCTTTGACCAACTCTAGCCACCTGCGCTGCCTCATATTCAGATCCTTCTGAGTGAAGAAGTACTTCAAACTCTGATGGTCTGTGAAGATTCTGCACTGCACTCCATACAGGTAGTGTCTCCAGAGCTTCAGTGCAAAAACCAAAGCTGCTAGCTCAAGGTCATGAGTAGGGTAATTCTTCTCATAGTCCTTGAGCTGTCTGGAGGCATATGCTATTACTTTACTGTCTTGCATGAGGACAGCTCCAAGGCCCATCTTGGATGCATCACTGTAGATGTCAAAGGCCTTGTCACTCTCTGGAACAGTCAGGATGGGAGCACTAGTCAATCTTTTCTTCAGTTCTAGGAAGCTGTGCTCGCATTTATCTGACCACTCAAACTTCTGATTCTTTCTGGTCAGGGCTGTGAGTGGAGAGGCTATTCTGGAAAAGTCCTCCACAAATTTTCTGTAATATCCTGCCAGGCCTAAGAAGCTTCTGATTTCACTGGCATTCTTTGTAGCGACCCGCCTTCTTACTGTCTTTAGACGGATCGTTACTTTTCTCTACTTCTCAATTCTTATACATGACTAAAGAAAATTGCGGAAATCTTTTTTTTTTCTTTTAAATTCTGCTAACAATTATATTCTAACTTAAGCAATCATGTATAATAATACCATGTCATACTTCCTTCTCAATCTCGTAGTTGAAACTTATTGAAAACAGCCTTACCAACCAAAACAGCCCGTACCAGTCGACTGGTGACGTGGCAGTCGACTGGTACGCCTGTAACCTGTTTTTACAGGTTTCGGCCCTTGCTCTCCAAGTCCACCATTCATTCAATTTCGAGCCATATCAAACTACGACACCATTTCTATACTATATATCAGTTTCCTAAACAGTTTAGCCAATCAAACAAATCCATAAACTTGAATCTAGGACTTTTATGGAAGAAAATAAACTAAACAAATTTGTTTAAACTTTAACAATGGAGTTTGTACCAATCTTGACTCCTATGCATCCATGACATCAACTATAAGTTCTACCACCTTGCTAAAGCATTATGAAATGTGATTGCAACTTTTCTAAACATTTTTAAGCAATAAAACTCGATTCAAAAGGAAAATTGATACTATCTTAGCACAAACACCTTTTTCTCTAACAAAGTATCAATATTTCTAACTACTCACACTTTTACTCATCCAATGCAATCATGGGGATATATATGCTAAAGGAAATGACATGGAATCTTTACTCTAAGAAATTTAGCATATAAAACTATCCAAAACTCAAATACTCCATAATCTCCATAAAGCAAGAACTTGAAATTTGAATAAACTTAAACATTGCAATTCAAATAACTAAAATGTCTCGTCTCAAGGATCTCTCCATAATCAGCCACCACACACACTCTACTCAGCACCGCCTCGTCGTCTCCCTTCAGAATTGCTTGCCTTTACCTTTATCTGCAATAAGAGGAAATGCATCTATAAGCAAAAGCTTAGTAAGTACTATCTAGCTCACAAAAACTCGAAATATGCAAACATGCTTCTAGATCAAACTGAACATCATATGAGATACTAATATGCTTGAAAGAAAACTAAGAACATGTATAACTCAAAACATGCATACTCAAGCAATATTAAATCTCAATTTACTTTTCTTGGCTCAACTTGAAACTTTAGCTATTCTTTAACTTTTGAAAACTTTCTGAAAATTTTGCTAAAGCATATACTTGAAAATACTAATCACTTGGATCCACTGAAGACGTAAGTACCATCTGATATGCGCGTTCCCTAAAAGGTTGGGGTAGCGAGCCACCAATCCTAATAGAGCAGACCTTGGTCTACCAGGGCCAAGACCTTGGAATTGGACACCTGGATTTCTTTAACGACGCCCTTGGACGCCGGGTACTGGCCTTATAAAATAAAATAGCTTTTCTTACTTTTCTTTCTTATCTGTAAATGCCTTGGCATTTTCTGGAGCACCTTGCGTGCTAAAATCCCTAAGTCTTGACTTTTGGGGATTTCTTAAGGCCTTGGCCTTTTCTTTTCTTATCTTTATCTTTCCTTTTCTTTTCTCATAGCTTTTCTTGGACCCTAAACTCACATAGGGTATTAATCAACATATATAAGCATATAATGAACTAATATCACATGCAAAAACTTAAACAAAAAGGAAATAGCTCTTTTTAAAAACTTTTAAAGGAAATTCTCGCGGAAAATCCGCCTCTTACTGCAGGTGAGCAGTACTTACCTTGATATCTTGGACTTACAACCAAGATTAACGTCTAGAGCTCGGGAGAAACTTAAGATCTCGGAGAATTCTTCACGTCTACGCGTTCCTCTCGTCGCGGGAATCCCGAATATAAGATTATCTCTTGGAAAAGGGGTCTCGGCCGGCCCTCTTGACCTTGGTGTGGTGTCGCCCAAGAGAGGAGAGGGAGGGAGAGGGTCGGCGCAGCTGTTGGGGAGGGAGAGGGTTTGAGAGAAAATAAAACAACTCTCTTTAATTACCTATTTATACTTAAGGGCGGATTAACTTAACTACTACTTAAATCTTAGTCTCTCCATATTTCGCTGTGCTGATACCCTAGCCGAGCTGGTCGCGCGCTGTGGCCGTTTGGTGGTGGTCGCGGGTTCGAACCGTCGGCTGCCCTTAACCGGTTTTTATTATTTTTCCATTTTCTTTTTCTTTTTCTTTTTTTCCAAAAATATCAAACGGACTCGGAAAATTCCATAAAAATACTCTAAAAATTCCTAAAAATACCTAGAATATTTCTAAACCATTTCTAAATAATTCTAAGGACTTTAAGAATTAAAAATGGGAATTTTGGGACGTTACATTCTTGGGTCTACACCAGTTGCTGACTGCTTCTATCTTGGCTGGATCAACTTGAATGTCTTCTTTGGATACAATGTGACCTAGGAAGGTCACCTGATCTAGCCAAAACTCACACTTTGAGAATTTTGCATAGAGCTTCTCCTGCTGAAGGATCTGCAGCACTATCCTCAAGTGTGTAGCATGGTCCTCTGGAGTCTGTGAGTATATGAGAATATCATCAATAAATACAATGACGAATTTATCGAGATACTCCCTGAAGATGTGGTTCATCAGCTCCATGAAGACTGCTGGAGCATTGGTTACTCCAAAAGGCATCACTACAAATTCGTAGTGGCTGTATCTTGTCCTGAAGGCCGTCCTGGGGATGTCACTTTCTTTAACCTTTAGCTGATGATACCCAGAACGCAGATCTATCTTCGAGAACATGGTAGCCCCTTTGAGTTGATCAAATAAATCATCTATTCTAGGAAGGGGGTACTTGTTCTTGATGGTTACCTTGTTCAGAGCTCTGTAGTCTATGCACAGACGCATAGACCCATCCTTCTTCTTGACGAAAAGTACAGGAGCTCCCCAGGGTGAATGACTCGGGCGAATGAAGCCCTTGACCAGTAGCTCCTGGAGTTGCTCTTGTAATTCCTTCAACTTTGCTGGAGACATACGATATGGGGCCTTCGAGACCGGACCGGTACCTGGTACTAGCTCGATCTCGAATTCCACTTCTCTGTTGGGAGGTAGTCCAGGTAGTTCTTCTGGGAATACTTCTGGATACTCACAGACTACCCGTACATCCTCCTGCTTGCGCTCTTCCTTTGCTTCTATGTCCACTATGCGTGCAAGAAAACCAGCACACCCTTGTTCTAGCATCTGGTGGGATGCCAAGGCTGAGAGGAATTTCTGAGTCTTCCTCATTGGGGCTCCTTGAAATTCGAACGGTGGCTCTCCTTCTGGACTGAAAACCACCTTCCTCCGGCGACAGTCCACTGAAGCGCTGTACTTACTGAGGAAATCCATGCCTAGTATGATGTCGAAGCCTTGCATCGCAAGGACTATTAGATCGACATATAGCTCTCGGTCTGAAATCTTGATTGACACAGCCCGGAGTCTCTGGGTGGATTCCATGATTTCCCCTGAAGGGAGAGTTGTCAGGAATCTGGACTCCCAACTCTCTGCAGGCACCTGTAACTTACTAGCAAAAGGTACTGATACGAAAGAATGGGTCGCCCCAGTGTCAAACAGTGTAGTAGCTAAATGCTGAAAAATAACTATTTGACCTGTTACGACCGTGGAGGCGCTGGCAGCTTCTTCCTTCATGAGGGAAAAGACTCTGGCATTGGTTGAAACTGGTGCTGCTTCCAACCTTCCCTGACTGATCTGAGGTCCCTCCAGTATAGTAGGCATGTAATGTAACTGAGGCTTGCCTCCATACTGTACGGACTGCTGAGGAAGTACCTTAAACTTGTTTGGACAGTCTTTGGATCTGTGTCCCTCTTGTCCACATGAGTAGCATCCAGTTACACCCAAAAGGCATGCTCCTGGATGGGTCATCCCACACTTAGGACAAGGTGGATACCTAGCTTGCTTGTTCTCTGGGTTTCCTTTTTGGCTGCCAGGCCACTGCTTCCTTTTGTGGTTCTTGTTCTTCCAGTTCTGGTTATTTGGCTGAGGCTTCTGGCCTCCTGTTGTCTTGTTCTCAATCAGGACTGGCTTCTGCTGTGTTTGTTGTGCCTTGATGCTATTCAGATAGTGCTCTGAGATTAGAGCACTACTGACCAACTCCTCGCTGGTCTGGGGTCGGTGCGTCCCGCTGTTCATGTTGAGTGCTATTTCAGGGTTCAGCATGCGGAGCATCAGTCTGACTCGCTCCTTCTCTGTGCTGACTAGCTCTGGGCAGAGGCGAGCTAGTCTGTTGAACTTCGCGACTGCTTCTCCCACTGGTAGGTTACCTTGTCTGAACTCCATGAAGTCCTCGTAGTGCTTGTTGGTAACCCGCATGTGGAAGAACTCCTCGTAGAACTCTTGCTCGAAATCTGTCCAACTCATCTGGTTGACTATCCTCTTACTCTTGACCCGCTCCCACCACATACGAGCATCTCCAGTTAGGCAGAAGGAGGCACATTTGACCTTCTCGACTTCTGGCCAGTCAAGAAGCTCCATTGTGCTCTCTAAAGTCTTGAACCAAGCCTGGGCATCCCAGGGTTCAGTCGTGCCTGAGAAGCTTTCAGGTTTCAGCCTCTGCCACTGGACGAGGTATGCTTCTTGTCTTCGGTTCACGGCAGGGGGCTCCTGTGTGACTGGTGAACTTCAGCCACCACTAGAGTTTCCACTCCTGCTGTGGGTGGTGTAGGGGGCACTGGGTGCTGACTTGCCATCAGTGTGGCGATGGTCTCCTGTTGCTCTGAAATCTGAGCTTGCATTTGAGCAATAACTACCATCAGGTTTGGCTGTTCTGTGCCAGGCTCATTGTTATCTTGAACTGGAGTTCTGTTCCTTGCATTAGGAGCTCAGCCTCTTCTTGCCATCTAACAATGCATAAGGGAACAAGAAATCACAACTACATCTCTAGGTATAAACTTGTCTTCTTACTTAGTAACCTAATATCCATTCTAGGGATTAAACATGATTCCATGATACTAAGGTATTAAACATGCTTCCTTATTCTATGCACATATGAGTAAGTACTTAAGCATTTCTCTATACTGCAATTAAATAAAGGAGCAATAGAAAAATTGAAACATAAAACTTTCTTACTTGAAGACGGCAAGGTTGATGCTGATGTGTGTGTGATGCTGGAGAATGGGAACGGCTCTGATACCAACTGTAGCGACCCGCCTTCTCTACCTTAGACGGACCGTTACTTGTCTACTTCTTGACTCTAATGCACGACTAAAAATGCGGAACTTTCTTCTTTTTTTTTATTTAAATCTATCTACGAATGATATTCTAACTTTAATAGTCATGCATGATACAATGGCACACTTCCTTTCTCTAAAATTCGTAAAGAAAATACTTATTGGAACTTGCCCTGCCCAGTCGACCTAGCTGCCCCAGTCGACCTGGCCAGGTCGACCTGGCAGGCCTGGGGGGTGAGTCTCCAACACCATTACAAGCAATTCTAACCATTTAAACTCATCACACAAGGTTCTATAACATTACTAAAGCATTATGGAATATGAATGCAACTTTTCTAAGCATATTTAAAGCAATAAAACTTAATTCAAAAGGAGACTAACAACATCTTGGCACATGCATCAAATAGCTCCATCAAAGTATCGATATTCAAAACTACTTACGCTCATACTCATCCAATGCAATCATAAATATATATATACTAAATAAAATGACATGGAATCTTTAAAAAGGAGACTAACAACATCTTGGCACATGCATCAAATAACTCCATCAAAGTATCGATATTCAAAACTACTCACGCTCATACTCATCCAATGCAATCATAAGGATATATATACTAAATAAAATGACATGGAATCTTTACTTGTGGTTTTAAGACATGCAAAATATCTAAAACGCAAATACTTGGATAAATTCTATGTGATCTAACTTAAACTAAGAATCTGTAACAAATGCACTTTAAGTCTTTTATTCATCTTGTCCCAAGGACCTCTCCAAGGTCAGCCACCACACACACATCACTCAGCACCGCCTCGTCGTCTTCCTTCAGAATTGCTTGCCTTTACCTTCACCTGCAGCAAGAGGAAATGCAACTAATAAGCATAAAGCTTAGCAAGTACTATCTAGCTCACAAAATCTCGAAATGTGCAAGCATGCTTTTTAAACAATGTGAAATCACATGAAATACTTTTATGCTTAAAAGAAACACTAAAACATGTATAACTCAAAACATGCATACTCAAACATTAATAAGTCTTAACTCGCTTTTTCTTGGCTTAACTTGAAACTTTAGCAATTCTTTAACTTTAAATCTTTCTTTAACTTTTAGAAAACTTCCTTAAACTTTAGAAAAACTTTGCTAAAGCATATACTTGAAAATAATAACTCACTTGGATCCACTTAAGACGTATGTACCATCTTATGCGCGTTCCCTAAAAGGTTGGGGTAGCGAGCCACCAATCCTAATAGAGCAGACCTTGGTCTACCAGGGCCAAGACCTTGGAATTGGACACCTGGATTTCTTTAACGACGCCCTTGGACGCCGGGTACTGGCCTTGGAAAATAAAATACTTACTTTTTCTTATCTTGAATGCCTTGGCATTTTAACGAGCACCTTGTGTGCCCAAATCCCTAAGTCTTGACTTTTGGGGATTTCTTAAGGCCTTGGCCTTTTCTTTTCTTATCTTTATCTTCTCTTTTCTTTTCTCATAACTTTTCCTTAGACCCTAACCTCATATAGGGTACTTAATTAAACTTATACAAGCATGGATTAAACTAGAGTTACATGCAAAATCATAAACTAAAGGAAAATTACATTTTTAACTTCCTAACGGGAAAAACTTGCGGAAAACCGCCTCTTACTGCAGGTGAGCAGTACTTACTTCGATATCTTGGACTTACAACCAAGAACGGCGTCGGAGGTTCCAGAGAAACTCGGAGTCTCGGAGATTTCTTCGCGCTCACGCATTCCTCTCGTCGCGGGGATTCCGAATATCGGAAAATCTCTCGGAGGAGAGCCTTGGTCGGCCACCGGAGGAAAGTCCTAGGGCTTGGTGTGGTTTCGCCCAAGAGAGGGGAAGAGGGCGGCGTGCGTGCGGCTTGGGCGAGGAGGAGAGGAAGTTGCCGAAAAAAAAAAAATAAAAGAATCACTTAAGTTCTTCTATTTATACCTAGGGTATTTAAGTCCAACTTATAACTTAACTTAATATCTCTCTATTTTCTTTCAGCACACCCCTCTGCTGGGGCTCCTGGTTAACCCGACCAACTTAAGTCGTTGGTCCCATGGGAGGTCTCGGGTTCAAAACTCGTCCCGGCAACTTTTTTTTTTTGCTGAAAACTCTATTTCTTTTAATAAAAATACTAAACGGACTCGGAAAATTCCATAAAAATATTCTAAAAATTCCTAAAAATATCTAGAATATTTCTAAAATAATTTTAAATAGTTCTAAGGACTTTAAGAAATTCAATATGGAAATTTCAGGGCGTTACATCCATGGTTCATTTTAATTTCCATAAAAAAAGAATAAATTTCTATAAATTTCTTTATATAAATTTCTTTATATAAATCTCTTTATATAGATTTATTTATCCATAATTTTATAAAACAAATCGTGCTTGATTTATTTTATAAAATAAACCAAATAAATTAGTTTTCTCTCCTTGTAGTGGCCGGCCAAACCAAAGAGGGTGGGCACCCTCTTTGGCCGGCCACCCCAAGCCAAACCCTCGTGAATTAAACTCATTTAATTCGCCCAATAAGCCTTCAAAAGACTTAGCCATTTTAAGCTTCCGTTGCGCCTCTAATTAATTCAGATTCGACTTATTTCTCTTGATCGGAAAATCCAATTTTCAACTCGTTTTAAATCCCTCGGATTACTCGTAGTGCGTGTGACTAAATAGGCTTTCGATTTATGTTGGCCGTCTATAATCAACCAATTATAGAATGATCATGAGTGGCACCTAGTAGTACATCATGACCCCCAATTAATCAAAAGATCAACGGTTGACCTCAGAAATGATTCTGAAACCCTTCAGCAGCTCTAATGAATCGTGCCTCATTCCCTTCACCATCTTATACCCACTTGGTTCAGGACATGGTCTGTGTGTGTCAGTCCCCACTAGGCTGACTACGTCACACCTAGCCCAAGTAACGTTCTCTCGTCCTTTAGATTTCTAATTACTCTCATGTATTTAAGAGACTCATACTCTAAACATGACATGCTCTGGCCAGAGGCTTTGAGTAACAATCCGACGATAGGCCTGGGTATACATCTCCTCGCAAGGAGTGGTGAATCCTTTGTAGGCTGTTCAAACATCTTCGGGCACTTCAGCTTATACCCAACCATCCTGGGTCCACACCTCCTTGGAGATGCTTGCTTAAGATGTTAAAGTATAAGTCTCCATGACCAAGATGACTTGAACACCGCAAGTCAAAGGAACATCGCACTTAAGCTGCAGTAATAACTTTCATTGACATATCTATATGTAGATTACCATATGAAGTTTTACAGTCAGTCACTCCAATGAACTAGTTCTCTTAACTAGCATCCATGTTTATCTCCGGACATCCTAATGTCACCAGCCAGTGAAAATCAGCTGATTAGAGAATAACCCATGCTAGTCTCAACAGAATTGACAGCGTCCGTATTTATCAATTCATCGACTAGGGATATTTTCAATACTTCACAATTGCACATGTAGAGATAATCACTAGTTGTGATTCCATCACAAATTCTCTCATGCTGTGAATTGTATTGCGGACATTCAGTAAATGAGTTAAGATCTCAATCAAATATACAAACATGTATACTCAAATAGTGAATTTTCATTTATTGAAATAAATGTTTACAATCATAAGGCGATTGTCTTACGACACTTCTCTCATATCACTAACAGAATCAAGCTATGATCCTTCCCTCAGATCGTTTTGTCTCCCTCATTCGATTAGTACCGAAGCAGAGGCACGACTACTCATGACTTAGCAAAGTCATCTAGAGGATAACTTGACATGAATATGAATAAAGACGAGGCTTCATAGTAATGCTAGTTGATTCCAACACCACTCTAGTTGATTTTGATGAAGGATAGTCTTGCGAGGCTAGCAAAAGCTCTTTTCAAGGTTTGATAACAAACTTGGAGGCATGATTTATATTCATAAAATTTTGATTTGCGATAATTTCTGGCATGTTGTATTATGTATGTGTGTGGTGTGTTGTAATAAATTAAAAATTTATTATGCGTTTATTTCCACTACGCGCCTTTATGAAAAGTGTTTTAGCACGCAGCAGGTGTAGGACCGGTGTCGTCGATAGAGGGGGGTGAATATCGACCGTAAATCATTCTCGTGGAAATCGTAAACTTTTCGAATCTTCATTCTAGACTCAGAGCGTTAGTGCAGCGGAAAATAAACAGAACGAAGAAAACATAACACAGCAGACACATGGGATTTATTTACTTGGTTCCCGACCCCCCTGGGTCAGTACGTCCAAGGCCTATGTACTCGGCGTGAGTCCACTATTGGTCTCCTTTCCAGAATTTTCGGAGGCGGAGAAAACTTGTCTTACAGTGCAGAAGTTACAATGAAAAAGATATGAAATTAAGTGCAGAATAATAAAAAGCAAACCAAACAATTAAGGTCGAAGCCTCGGCCGATCTGGACCTCCGAAGTGTCGCGCACTTCCTCCTGGAGCCTCCCGGTCACAGAACCTCATCTTTAGCGCTTTGTCGTTAGTTAGAATGCTCAGAATTGCTCCGGAAGGTTGTGTCTGATGCTGAGGGGTTGAAGCCCCTTTTATAAGCTTCATACGGGCGCCTGTGATGATGGGGGCGCCCCTATGGACTTGGTCAAACTTTATCTCCGTGCCGAACTCGTTGCAGCTGATAAAACTTTTGACCAGCGCGCCCTGGACCTCCCGGGCGCCTGAATAAAAGCTTATCTCTGTTACAAACTCAAAACAGCAAATACAGCTTTCAACTTTGGGCGCCTATATCATCCCGGGCGCTTGAATGGAAGCCTATTTTGCCTTCTTCACAAAACTGCCATTTTGTTCTTTGAGCCAGGCGCCCCTATTGATTGGGGCGCCTGGATGCTGTTAGTTGCCCCTATTGATGGGGGAGCCTGGCCTCTTTTGTTCCAGCCCAGTTTGCCTGCTTTGTCTTCGGTTCTTGGTACCTGCAAGATACACAAATACAAAGCAAATATACACACAATATTAACCTTAAGGACTTGGTTCTGACTTCAGATTTCCACGAAACTCTAGGTCGAACCAACGCAAGTTCCCACCCCCGAGAACGCGCCTTTCACCTACTCCATTCAGGAGACGGTTGCCACCTAGCCCTTCGGGTGTACTTTTGCTTAGCTTCCTATACTCTCGAATCTCGAGACGTCCGAACCCTGACCCGTCTCTACTTCTGTCCTTAGTCATGGCTCAGATAAGTTGCTCAATCTCTCAGACCAAGACTTCATGCCCAAACCCTAAGTCCAGGACTTCGGTGTCCAATTCCTCGAACCAGGTCTTCGGTGCCCAACCTCGGCCAGGTCTTCTTGCCCAGTCTTCGACCAAGACTTCGTACCCAACTTCCGATCAGGTCTTCGGTGCCCAGACCTTTGCCAGGACTTAGTGCCCAGCTTCACTCACCAAGTCTTAGTGCCCAGTTTCACTCACCAGGTCTTAGTGCCTAGGTTAACTAGGACTTTTCTTCCACTTTGGTTACTCCTCTCTTAACTCCCCTTCTCTTGTTCAATGTATCACTGACTTAAGTATATTGTCAAACATTAAAACACTTAGAGGAGGACATCACTGATGCAACTTGCACCAACAATCTCCCCCTTTTTGATGTTTGACAATATCTTAAGTTAGATTGGTTGAAGGGACTAAATTATACTCCTTGGGATAAAGAAAAAAGTTTTGAAAACCCAATTTTTGATCTTTTGGGGAAAACTTCTAACTTCCACTCACTCTCCCCCTTTTTGAAAAACATTTTGATTATTTTGATCCTTTGGTAAGAGAGAAAAAAAATTATTTCTAACTTAAGGCGTATCTCTCCCCCTTTGTCATACATCAAAAAAAAACCAAAAATATTTGCACCAACAATTAAAGCATTTGGTTCTTTTTGAAAATACTTAGTATAAATTTTTGAAAGTATAGCATAAAATACTTAATTTGCACCTAAAAAGAATTTCACGTTGAAAAGTATTTTATATTTGTAGGAAACCTTTTCACTTAAAAAGTATTGCCTTGGAAAAAAACATTTCTATTGAGAAGGATTTATGGAAAGGGATTGCATAAATGATTTTTCCTTAGAGAAATATGCATTTAAAACTAATACTTTGAAGAATATTGTGCAAGACCTTGTACTTTACAAGATGTTAAGCATTTTGAAACATATAAGTGCTTTTGAAAATGTCATGCATTTTTAAAAAACATCAGTACTTTCAAAAATATTATGAATTTTAAAAGATTAAGTACTTTTTGAAAAAATTTTGAAGAGTATAAGTACTTAGAAAGCTATTAGAATTTTTGAAAAGTAAAAGTACTTAGAAAATATTATTTTTAAAACATAATACTTTACTTGACTTGATTTCTTTTCCAGTCTGACACAATCCTAGGAAATCTTGTTAGCTACAAGGACATTTTCCTAAGTGTCCTGGAAAATTTTCCAAACTCAAGAAAAATATTATTTCAAATTGATTAAAACAACATAAATTTTTTAAAATAATAATATTTTTAAAGAAAAATTATTAAAATGATAGTATTTTGAAAGATAGACTATTTATGTTTTCAACAAGATTTTGAAAATGTAGTGCATGAAAACATATTATTTTGAAATGTTTAATAATTCTTTCAGTTTAACCTCCCCCTAAACTTGACCCAATCCTAGGAAGTTTGTTGACCACAAGTACTCTTCCTCTGAGTCTTTAGGGTTTGGTTTAGACCAAATGAATTATTTAGTAATTTCAAAAAAAAATAATTACCAAAAAATTTAAAAAATACTTGCCAGAGAATTTTCTTTTGACTTAGACTCCCCTAAATTTGACACATCCTAGGAGTCCTTGTTGATCATGAGGCAAATTTCCTCTGTGTCTTTAGGGTTTATCATAGTCAAAGAAACAGGTAATTTTTGAACATATAATTTTTAAAAACATAATCCTTTTTCGGAAACACAAATGATAGTAATGTAAAGCAGAGTTTTCGAAAAGTATTTTCAAATGATAGTAATGTTTAAAATACAGTTTAAAAAAATTTCAAAGGAATGAAAACTAAAACTCTCCCCCTGTACCCGATACCGTTTGACTCTATCTAAATGCCTTAAAGAACTTTAATGTTGTCCTAAGAGGCTTGTGTCTAATTGTGTGAGTCAAACAATTTTTCAAAAGATATAATTTTTGAAAACATATAACATATAATCAATCAGACAAGCATGAATTCCATAAAAATATTATTATGTTGAAGCACTATTTTGAAAATATATTTTTAGAAAAATATTCTATGAATTTTGAAAACAGTTTTGAAAAATATTATTCAATTTATTAGTCCTTAACATCTCACCCATTTTAGATGTCTCAATATAGCAAGCATGGTTGCCTTATAGGTGCATTGTGAGATGCTTGAATCATTTTTCTTAATTTATTATTAAATCTAAGATTTGATTGAAACTTGTGTTAGATTCAAATCTGACAATAGTAAAGTGAATTTGATTTTCAGTAATGGCTTCCAGGTCTTGGCGAGGCACAAGGCCTTCTTTGGTCGTAGCCTTATTGGATCATCAACCTTTCCTTGACAAAGCATTTTATAGAAAATTCATCTTCAAGTTACTTCTTGAAAGATTTTGGTCTAACTAGTTTAGGTTTGGATCGGTAGCTTCGGCTAGTTCTACCAAAAAAAGGCTTCCCTAACGTACTATCATCTCACCTCCGCCTAATACTAGGTTGTTCAAGTTTCAACTATTCTTTTCCTATAACCGTTCTAAATCATGCATAAAATTTAAATATGAATGACATGTCATATATTTAAAAGAAAATAGCATATGCATGACATGATAGTTATGCATGAGTCAGACAATTCAAATCATTTTATTTAAGTTTCTAATAATGTATCAAATTTCCGATTTGATACATGTCATGTGAATCCGCGAATATGCCAACCCACTTTAACAATTTTGATACTATTAATTGTTGCAGTTTGGGTAAGATTTTATTTAATTTGAGTTTAAGTTATTAAAGAATTAATTAAATTAAATAAGAATTAATTTGAATTTTGAATTAATTAATGATTAATTGAATTAATGATTAATTGAATTAATTAAGAATTAATTTGAATTTGAATTAATTAAAGATTTAATAGAATTAATTTGAATTAATTAAGATTTAATTGAATTAATTTGAATTAATTATGAATTAATTTGAATTAATTAAGATTTAATTGAATTAATTAAGGATTAATTAAGATTTAATTGAATTAATTTGAATTAATTAAGATTTAATTGATTTAATTTGAATTAATTAAGATTTAATTGAATTAAGTTGAATTAATTAAGATTTAATTGAATTAAGTTGAATTAATTAAGATTTAATTTGAATTTAATAAGGTTTAATTGAATTTATTTGAATTAATTTGAATTTATTATGGTTTAATTGAATTTATTTGAATTAATTTGAAATTATTAGGGTTTAATTGAATTTATTTGAATTAATTTGAATTTATTAAGGTTTAATTGAATTTAATTTTCAAAATTTCTGGGTTGGTTAAAAGTTGTGGGTTTAATTTCATCATCTTCATTATTTCGAAATATCTAACGCATCCACTATTTTTTCTTATTTATCTTTTCATGTTTTTCCAATAATTCTGGTTTATTTGAATTTTTGTGATTTTTATTGATTATGACCTTGATCTCAGAAAATTACATCTCCTCCTCCTCCTTAAAATCACATCCCTCAACATAGGTGGAGTAATTTGGGCCACTAGTTAATATTTCAAGATTATCCAAGAGGATAATTAAATTATTTTCTAAAGAAACTTTATCTCCACTCTCCTCAGAATTATCCTCGTTATTCTTAAAAATATTTTTAGAAAAATCATCCTTATCCTCAGAAATGATTTTAATAATTTCATAATTGTCTTCACTAATTTTAGAGTTATCTTCAGAAATATTTTTAAGAATTTCAAAATTATTTTCTGGATTATCCTTATGATTTTCAAATTTAAAATCAGAGTTATCCTTAAGATTTTTAAATTCGAATTCAGTGTTATCCTTAAGATTTTCAAATTTGAATTCAGTGTTATCCTTAAGGTTTTCGAATTTAGAATTAATCTTAGAGATAATTTTATCAGAATTAATTTCAGATTTAAATTCAGAATTAATTTCATATTTAAATTCAGAATGAATTTCATATTTAAATTCAGAAATAAAAGTAAAATTATTAGATTTAATTTCAGGATTAAAATTATCAGAATTAATTTTAACATTATCAGAAAAAATATCAGAATTAATTTTACAAATTATTGCATTGATATTGACAATTAAAGAATTAATTTTTAAAAATTTATTATTGTCTACATTTTCTAGTTGGTCATGCAAAAAATTTATTTGACTATGTAAAAATTCTACTTTATCAGAAAAATTATCTAAACTATCTACATAGGATAGTGCAGGAATTTGAATAATTTTTGGAATGTAAATTCTGCGTACCTTTGCCGGACACTTGTTTTTGTAATGTCTGTATTTTCCGCATTTGAAGCATCTGATGTGGTCCTTGTTCCTCCGAACTCCTGTGCTGGTGCTTCCTTTGCCACCGATGAAGAACGAGTCTTATGAGTAGGGCATTGATTTTATAGTGCCCTCTCTCCCTGCACTGAAACATATTATATGAAATTTAAAATTTGACATTTAAAATTAAAATGTACCTGATTCACCCCTAGGCTCCCCCTCAACTCCTGGCGTCGTTGCTCCGTCGGCGATTAGTCTGGTGAAGAGCGGTCTGACTCTGATACCACTTGTAGGACCGGTGTCAATCGATAGAGGGGGGGGTGAATACGACCATAAAATCATTCTCGCGGAAATCGTAAACTTTTCGAATCTTCGTTCTAGACTCAAAGCGATAGTGCAGCGGAAAATAAACAGAACAAAGAAAACACAACACACAGACACGCGGGATTTATTTACTTGGTTCCGACCCCCTGGGTCAGTAACGTCCAAGACCTATGTACTCGGCGTGAGTCCCACTATTGGTCTCCTTTCCGAAATTTTGGAGGCGAGAAAACCTGTCTTACAGTGCAGAAGTTACAATGAAAAAGATATGAAATAAGTGCAGAATAATAAAAAGCAAACCAAACAATTAAGGTCGAAGCCTCGGCCGATCTGGACCTCCGAAGTGTCGTGCACTTCCTCCTGGAGCCTCCCAATCGCAGAACCTCATCTTTAGCACTTTGTCGTCAGTCAGAATGCTCAGAATCGCTCCGGAAGGTTGTGTCTGAAGCTGAGGGATCGAAGCCCCTTTTATAGGCTTCATACGGGCGCCTGTGATGATGGGGGCGCCCCTATGGACTTGGTCAAACTTTATCTCCGCGCTGAACTCGTCGCAGCTGATAAAACTTTTGACCAGGGCGCCCTGGACCTCCCGGGTGGCTGAATGAAAGCTTATCTCTGTTTCGAACTCGAAATAGCAAATACAGCTTTCAACTTTGAGCACTTGTATCATCCCGGGCGCCTGAATGGAAGCCTATTCTGCCTTCTTCACGAAACTGTCA
>JAGFNQ010008060.1:26476-122638 GCA_024364735.1 Boesenbergia rotunda
ACCGGCTATGGAGCTCACTTACCGACTCATTCTCCTTCATGGGAGAGGTTTTGAAGTTGATTGAGGAACAAGTCCCTCTTTGCAATCCTCGAGTCCCGGGTGCCTTCATGGAGCTCTATGAGTTTGTTCCACAAATCTTTTGCACTCGTGAAGGACCAACCTTGATGAGTTGGTCTTTGTTCATGCCGCATTGTAGAGTGACAACCGCCTTAGCGTCGGCTTCACTTTTCTTTGTTTGTTCGGCAGTCCACCGCGAAGATTCGAGTTCCTTACCTTCATCATCCTTAGGAGGGATAAATCCTTCCTTCACCGCGAACCACGTATGGATATCCATCTTCAAATAGTATTCCATTTTTGATCTCCAATATTGGAAGTCGGCGCCATCAAAGAATGGAGGTCGGGTGGTGGAGAAGCCTTCTCTCAAAGCCATCTTGTTGAGAACTCTCGGTTGTTAAGCCGTAAACAGAGCAACCTGCTCTGATACCACTTGTTGGGAACGAGATGGCTATAGAGGGGGGGGGGTGAATATAGACAATCGCTTGCCCCTTGAAAACTTATCACGATTTCTGCAACTCAAGTATCAGTAGCACAGTGGAAAGAATGGAAAACAGAGTATGCAGAAAATCCAAATGAACGCAAAACACACACAGCTAGCAAGATCGCTAACAAGGAGGGTTTACAAGGTTCGGGGATAACTTGCCCCTACTCCTTGGCGTGCCCTTGAGGTGGGCGATTGATAAGCACCATTTTATTGATTATTTTAATTGCTAAAATCCATGTTTGACCCATGTTTTTATTGCTTAATTATGATTTTACCCTAGGTTTTGGAACTTTATCTTATTTTGGACTTAATTGCAAAATTACACATTTTTTGGGTTATTTGGCCACTAATCTTCTGATATATTTTTGTAGGCATGAAAGGATCCTGGACCTAGGGCATACTGGGTCAAACTTGAGTCGGATGTGAACCGGATCGAATTATCAAGCCTACGATTAATCCGGGCCGTCCGATTCAAGAGCGGCTAGATCTGAGCCATCCGAGACGATCTGAAGCAATCCGAGCTAGGGTTAGGGTTGATCAAGCTCTATGATCAAGATCTGAAGGTTTCATCCCAATCAGAGTTAAATCAACCGTTGGATCAAGCAAGGAGGGCTCTAGAGCGTCCATTCACAGATAGAGTTGATCTGGACCATCCGTTGCACATCTGGAGGATCCGAGCTACCACAAGCCAGATCCTGACCCCAGATCATCATCATAAAAGTTTGGCTAAAATCAGACCAAGATCTGCCGTTGGATCTCCTCCGATCAATCTGGGCCGTCCGTTGATAACTATTTAATCAAAAAAATCGCGCAGCCCAGCCTTGTCGCGTCTCCGCCGCAGTTCTTCGTCTTCTTCATTTTCTCTCCATTTCTAAGCTAGTTCTTCAATCCAAGGGGCGCGACCACCTCCGTTCTTCATCAGATCAAAGTCGAGGTCATTAGGGAGAGTAGTTGGTGGAGTTTTCAGCTCGGAATTGGGCAAGAGCAGAGGTGTTTGAGGGTTTCGGCAGCTCTGCATTTGAAGGATTCGATTTCGGTTTTGTCAGATTGTACCTCAGTCCAAGCCATCTGGAGGGGTTCTCGGACAAGCTTGGATCATTCCCGCACCTTCGTTTCAATCAGACAAGGTCAAATTGAAGATTCGGATGGGTTTCCTTCTTGAACAGTTTTGAGCTAAATGCAGCCACTCGATTCAGTTCCTTAGTGAATTGCTGAGCCAAGGGGTTCGAAGCCAGCCCTTGCGTGACGAACAAGGAGACTTTGAGCTAATGGAGTGATTGGGGTTTAGATTTCTTAGTCAATTTTCTTTGTTTTAGCTGTAATTTTATTACTGCCACTTCATTTCTGAAATTTCTGAATTAGTTGCTGTAATTTACTTGTATGGACCGTTTCTTTCTCAATTTGAGGCTCATCCTTGAGTGACAGCAAGGATTCGAAGCTAAGATGAGAGATTGAGGCTTTGTTTAGTTAAATTTCATTGCAATTAGCTGTAATTTCGAATTCTGTCAATTCTGTCCTGTTTTTCATATCAGCAACTTAGTTTCGATTTCTGAATTGTTTTAGCTCTAATTAGGATTTCAATTTGCAAGTAGTTAGCTAGTGAACTTGTTTAGTGGATAATTGAGTTTAATCTCAGTTTATTTCAGTTTAATGTCTTGCGTGCCAACTCCATAGCAGCGTGCCAGATTCAATTCTGCAGTTTACCTTAGCTGCAGTTTCTGAATTCGTATCAAGTAACCTTAGGTTTTCTTCAGTTTTCCTGCACTCTTGATTAGTGACTTAAGTTAAGTTGCAATTGTAGCTTTGGTCCTCAAATCTGTAAGTGCAGCCTTGTGTTCGATTGTTCAAGCATTGCATTTTTCATCACTGCATTCATGTCAGTTTTCTTGTCTCTGCACTTCTATTTCTGCAAATTTGCTGCATGCTTGCATTTGTTGATTTTGCATCCAATTTGAGACATCTGAAACCTTGCATTTTATTCCTGTTTATCTGCGCATCAACTCTGAATATAGATTTCTGAATTTCTGCACTTTGAATACTTGCAATCAATTTTCTGCAATTTTGAATCAATTCTGAAATTCTTCAACTTGTGTATGAATCCTTGATTTCAATTTATCAGAACAGCTGTTAGTTAGTGACCCATTGCATCATATTCAACTTGATCTATTAGCTCTTGCATTAGGGTGGCATTTCTGCAGTAGCTTCAACATTGCAGTCCCTGCATTCATCAAATTTTTGCAGCTATTCTGATTTCTTTCACTCATCTATGCCTTGCACTTCTTGAGTGGAGTTGTAGTGATGAGCTGGAATTCGAAATATTGTCAGTTGCAATTTCTGCAATTGGAAGCCAATTTGTAGCAAATCAGTCTTTGAATCAGTCCTTAAGCAGTCTCTTTTGCATGCCAAGTGCTGGAATTCTGCACTTGTATCAAGTGCAGTTTAGGCAATGACTTGTAGTAAGTTATATGGTACTTCTAGTATGCTGTGATGTTTGAATTCAATTCGTATTGCACTCGAGTCGTTCTGAACTTCTCTGCATTTGTTTGCCTCCGGATTTTGTAGCTAGTGTGTAGTGTTTGTTTAAATGTTTGGATACTAAATTTTGTAGCTAGCAAGTGTTCCAAGTTATTTCTGAAAAATTGTATCACTGCCTTTATTCATTGCTTAGCATTTGGTTGTTTTGAATGGCAAAAACCTGAAGGTAAATCTGCATTAGTGAGTTTTGAAACTAGCTCTAATTCCCTGAATTTTGCAAAGTTACATTGATTGATTTAATTGCCATTTGATTGAGTTACTAATTGCTATCATCTGGTTTGGTTCATTAGTTTGGTTGCCTTTATTTTCATTGCGTTTTCACTCCTAATCGCAATCCAAACCCAAATCACATTCGAAACCCGAAATTCACAAACGACACCTAAATACAAGCGTGAATCAAACAACGTCAACTAGCCCCGAGAAAAATACGACCTGTGGCCCCTATATTACATTTTTATATTTCTGATTGTAAAAGGGTTTCCAGCTTTCATTTATAAATATTTAAATTTGAGGCCCACATTCGTGACACTCCATTTTGGGCCTATCAAGGCGATCCCTTGATCGTCGGCAGATCAAGCCCCGGTTAACACCGGATATGAAGCAACCTCCTTCTCGGTGGAGAAACCTCTCCACAGCGTGTTTCAAACAATGATATATAATGAGCACAATGAAACAACAACAAGAAGGTCTTACTCAAACACTTAGAGAGGATAAAACACAGCAAGCTTCCCTGAGCTCCACCCAGTGGCAATCTCACGCAGACCCCTGTCTGCTTCGTGTCTTCCCACTGTCGGACTCCAAGCTTCTTGTTATCTCCTTCAAGCGCTCAAGTATGATGATTGCTCCTCAATAGCTTGCTTAGAATGGTTGAAGAACTCAAGAACAGAAAGCTTCTAGCAGCAGAATGCAAGAACAAAAAACTTCAAGAACTGCAAGTTGTAAGTCGTAAGTCGTGCTGAACTCAACTCTCGCGTTCCTTTTTGTTTCTCCGCCAAGCGACAGGTGACACCATCTCTGTAGCTCCCAGCTACTCAACTGCCAACGCCAGCCTCTGCTGAGCTATCTCTGGACTCACTGAGCTCCTTAGTCGAGCTCCAGTCTCATTTCCAGTCCGCAGCTCGCCGTTGCAACCTGAGATGGGAAAAGGGACAAACCTGCTCTGAGGAAAGCGCGCTTTGACTTCTCCTAGAGTGTTTGAATCCTCCCCTGTCACCTGAAACTCAATCAGAGCATTAGAGCAGAAGATCACGCAGCATATCACATATCAGAAAACATACATCAGCAAATCCGATACGATCAGACACTCTGACCGCGTCTGACAATGAAATTTGAATTAAAGTGATCGGTCACCGGACCGATCCAGGGTGTGTGGATCGATCACCAGATCGATCCACTGCTTTGCTGGGATTCCCAGCTCTCACAGCTATACACGCCTGATCGGTCACCAGACCGATCAGGGTGAATCCTGATCGGTCACCAGACCGATCAGATTGGATCCTGATCGGTCACCCAGACCGATCAAAGCAGATGAACAGTTACTTTTTAATCAAACCCAAGATTCCTGATCGGTCACCGGACCGATCCAAGACTCTGATCAGCAAGGGAACTCACTCACTGTTTGCTCCCTGATCGGTCACCAGACCGATCAGGAGCAAGACAGCAAGGAAGCAGCCTGCTCCCTGATCGGTCACCGGTCCGATCAGGAGCCACACAGTAGATTCCCAATCTCACTGTGCGCTCCTTGATCGGTCACCAGTCCGATCAGACATAGCTGGATCGGTCACCAGACCGATCCACTAAGGAGCAGCGTGCCAATGTCCCTGATCGGTCACCAGACCGATCCAGTGACTCAACCCTAGCCCTCCAAGCTAGGAATTCATACACCTTAGCCCTCCAAGCTAAGGATTTTTCCATCTAACTCTCCAAGTTGGGAATTTGCACCTAACCCTCCAAGTTAGAACTTTTCACCTAGCCCTCCAAGCTAGGACTTTTCACCTAGCCCTCCAAGCTAGGACTTTTCACCCAACTCTTCCGAGTTAGAACATCATCCAACCTAGCCCTCCAAGCTAGGCACCTGACCCTCCAAGCCAGGACTTTTTCACCTAATTCTCCAGGATGGGAATTTGCACCTAACCCTCCAGGTTAGGACTTTTCACCTAGCCTTCCAAGCTAGGACTTTTCACCCAACCTTTCCGAATTAGGACTTTTCCAACACCTAACCTCCCAGGTTAGGATTTTCCACACCTAACCCTCCAGGTTAGGATTTCCATCACCTAGCCCTCCAGACTAGGATTTTCCACACCTAACCTCCCAGGTTAGGATTTTCCATATCATGCCTAATCCTCGATCAGGACTTAATCATCATAATCATCACAATTCATCACACCTAACCTCCCAGGTTAGGATTTTCCAAATCATGCCTAATCCTCGATCAGGACTTAATCATAATCCACCTAACCTCCCAGATTAGGATTTTCCATATCATAATCATCCTCCTAAACTAAAATCATTGTCAACACCAAAACAACAATCAGGGCCAGACTGCATCAACATGTATGTCAATCAAATACAACAATCATAACTCAAACAAATGCAGCAAACACAAGAAAATGCTTAAATGCACATGATGCAATGACATGTGTCACCCCTGACACCAGTCAAGTCGTCATCACATCACATTTGTGAGGCCGAGTGGGTAGGGTTGTGACAACTGTACGCACTCCAATAACTATAACTACTATAAATGGTTGAGTAGATAGGATGCTGGAGAGTTAGCTACTCCAAAATCCTAGGATAAAGGGGAGCCACCTATAGGTCTACTATCCCTCGAAAATAACGATGAGGATGTTAACTGCTTGCCTAAAACTCCAACATTCACTACCCATGAGTAGTCGAGTATGACACAATAGGACAGCTGCTTGTACTCTAGTAAATATTACTACCCATGAGTGGTTGAGTGGGCAGAGAAACTATATAATTGACGACGGATGTAATCATATAGAAGCCAATGTTCGTCAGTATGCAACTATGCAAATATGGTACATGTTATTAGGACTGAAAGGAATTTAGATATCTCCACAATGGTATGATATTGTCCACTTTAAGCCTAAACCCTCATGGTTTTGCTCTTGGGCTCTCCCAAAAGGCCTTATGCCAATAGAGATATTATTTTTCCTTATAAGACTATGATTTTTTCCATGTGTTTTCGATGTGGGACTATGTTTACAACCTTGCAACTGTTGGATCAAGAGAACCGATAGAGGGGGGGTGAATATCGATAATCATTCGGATTTAGGAAAAGAGCAATTGCACAGCGGAAGATAAAAGCAAATACGCGAACACAGTACTTTTTTACTTGGTTCGGAGCCTAGGTCGACTCCTACTCCAAGGCCTACGGTCGTTGACCGTTTACTTTGGGCAATTCTATATGAGGCGCAATAATAGTTTACAAAGATTGATTTACAAATATAGCACAGTAAACTTAACAATTAAACAGAAGAACTCTTCTTTTACCGACGTCCGATGTAGGTTGTCTTTTTCGGAGCAGCGGGACGTCGTCGGCTCGAGTTAGGAGGTTTCCGAAGCGAGTCGCGAGAGCAGAAGAGCGTAGAAGCGTTGATTGAAAGTGTTGCTTGAAGCCTGGGGTCGAGGGCCCTTTATATAGGGCCTGGGGGCACCCCCCTACGTGGCGGTCGATCCGTCTCCAGCGCGGTTAACATCTGATCCCTTCAAAATCGAGATCAGGTTTAACCGGGGCGCCCGGAGCGCTCGGGGCGCCCGCATTGATCGGGTCAAGCCTTCATCCTTTTGGCTTCGCGAGGGTGTGCTTCGGCAGCTGGCACTGGGGGCGCCCGCGACAGGCGGGGCGCCCGCGACAGGCGGGGCACCCGGAGCATCCGGGGTGCCCCGACATATAACTGTCGAGGCGTATTTTCACTCCTGCTGACTTGGGTTGACCTTGGGGGCGCCCGGAACATCCGGGGCGCCCTGCTCAGCTTCTGCCTCACTCCTTTGAGGCTCTCTGAGCTGCAGATACTCAGTCCTTCGATCCTGCATCCAGGGTTAGTCCAAAAGGCAGTATTATATTATTTTATACAACCTTAGCTGTCTTGGTTCTGACTTTGGGTTTCCAAAATGGAACCCTAGGTCGAACCGACGCCTACTGTTCCCTCGACGGGGAACGCGTCCTCACCTACTCCTCTCGGGAGATTGTACCTGATGCCAACCGCTCCTTTGGTTGGACTTTTGCCTAGCGGTCCTTTGCTAGGTCTTGGATACCAAGTTGCCCTTCGCCTGGTGCCTAGCAGTCCTTCGCTAGGGCTTTGTATCTTGGCAGCCCTTCGCCAGGTGCCTAGCAGTCCTTCGCTAGGGCTTTGTTTCCTGGCAGCCCTTCGCCAGGTGCCTAGCAGCCCTTCGCTAGGACTTTGTTTCCTGACAGCCCTTCGCCAGGTGCCTAGCATCCCTTCGCTAGGACTTTGTCAGCCCTTCGCCAGGTGCCTAGCAGCCCTTCGCCAGGTGCCTAGCAGCCCTTCGCTAGGACTTTGTCAGCCCTTCGCCAGGTGCCTAGCAGCCCTTCGCTAGGACTTTGTTTCCTGGCAGCCCTTCGCCAGGTGCCTAGCAGCCCTTCGCTAGGACTTTTCCTGCACACTTGAGTAACAATGTTAGATCACCAATAAACTTAACTTTGAATCCTTTGCCAATATCAAAACAAGGTTCGATATGGTGCTTCCTGTACCAACAATCTCCCCCTTTTTGATTTATGGCAACACAATTCAAAGTTAAGTTAAAAACATATAACAGTTAAGAACATAAGGTAAACAATGAAGTATAACTGTTTATGAACAGAATAAATATAGAGTTAAAAAAAATTCTTTATTTCTTATACTCCCCCTAAAACCCTGAATTCTTATGTTAAAACACTTAACTTTGACCTTTCCTCCCCCTTTGACATATATCAAAAACAAAACATGGGTGAACAGGGTAAAATTTTGAGAAGTTTTTCAAACCTAAATTTTGTTAAAAAAAACTTTTACTTACAAGGCTTTGCAAAAAAATTTCTTTGAAAAAGAAGGAAAATTTTAATGAAGAGTTTAATTTTTACTTTTTCTACTCTCCCCCTAGGCCATATATCAATAAAGAGCTCTAAAAAATATATATTTTGAAAATTTGTGTATCAGAGCTCATGGGTTTTGAAAATATAAATATTTGAGAATAATGTCAAAAATTATAATAGTTTCTAAGTAACAATATTTTAAAAGAGTGAAGAATTGATGCAAAAGAAATAGAATTAGAGTCAGGTGTATATTTGCATTGAGTCCATGCATGACAAGCAAAAAAAATTATAAATTTACCTTTGTCGATCATTTGTCCGACATTCTTGGTAGCTCTTTTATCTGTGCATTCACGTTGGTAATGCCCGAACTCTTGGCACTTGAAGCATTGGATGCGACTTTTGTCCCTTCGTGCTTTTGGAACTGGTTCCTTTGTCGCCATCGGTGGTGTCATTTGAATCTTACGAGTAGGACACTCACTTTGGTAGTGCCCTTTCTCCCTGCATGTGTAACAAGTTACATGATTTTTAAAATCTGATTTTACACTTTTATCTTTTGGTTCCTTATTGGGAATCTCCCCCTTGGTTCTTGCCGCCTCGGATCTAGGCTCATCTTCTGATTCCGTGTCTGAGTCGGACTCGGGTACTAGTTGAAGCTCCTTCTTTGGTGGTTCTTTAAGATTTTTCCCTGCAAAAGAATTTACACCTTCCTCGACCATTACAGTATCTGTTTGATTATTTAATTCAAATTTTGAAAAGAATTCAAAATTAGTTACCGTCTCAGTCAATTCGTCGTCTGATTCTGATTCGACTTTGGATTCGGGTTCAGACTCTGACTCGGCTGTTTGTGCTTGGACCGAAAGGGCAAGATAACTTACCTGATCTTCTTCTTCATTTGAGATCTCTTGATGAAGATTAATCAATTTTTCTCAGATTTCTCTAGCACATCTGCATGGACCTACTAGCTCGAGTTGCTCCTTGGTTAGGCCACATTGTAGGACTGCAGTTGCCCTTGCATCGGTCTCAATTTGGTTGAGGGTGTGTTCATCCAGTTTGTCCCACTCGATTGATGACTCATCTTCTACGGGAAACGAGAATCCCGTTTGGATGATCTGCCATAAGTCCATGTGGGCCTTCAGAAGGGACTCTATTTGACATCTCCAAAACGTGAAATTCTCGCCGGAGAATAGTGGTGGACGTGCACTGTTCCACTCTTGGTTGGCCATTTAATATAAACCTCGCACACACACAAAATAATAAAAAAAATTGTACCAAGACTTGGTCTTGGATTAGTAGTGCGGGAGGGAGAAGATATAGCCCAAAAAATATTATACGAATTTCGAGGTAAAATAATAATAAAAAATTAAGACAAATTTTTGAAAATGTTGATTTTATTACTTCTGATTACTGATGAAAAAGTAAGAAGTCAATGTTTAAAAAAAACTTTGCTCGAATTAGGGTAGCACGAATTTCGAAAAAAAATATTAAAATAATAATAATAAAAATTTTATGACAAATTTTTAAAAGTTGACCATTTTAACAATTCTAACTTATGGTAAAAAAATGAGAATTTAAAATTGAAAAAGGTGAAAAAGTAAAAGGCGAAAAAGATCGAGTGGTGTTGATTAACTAGAAAGAAAAGAAATAAGATTAAAAATTTTGTAAATCCGAAAAACTTTCAAACTGGTGGTTGCACCAAGTTTGAACTACCCCGCTCTGATACCACTTGTTGGATCGAGAGAACCGATAGAGGGGGGGTGAATATCGGTAATCGTTCGGATTTAGGGAAAGAGCAATTGCACAGCGGAAGATAAAAGCAAATACGCGAACACAGTACTTTTTCACTTGGTTCGGAGCCTAAGTCGACTCCTACTCCAAGGCCCACGGTCGTTGACCGTTTACTTTGGGCAATTCTATATGAGGCACAATAATAGTTTACAAAGATTGATTTACAAATATAGCACAGTAAACTTAACAATTAAACAGAAGAACTCTTCTTTTACCGGCGTCCGATGTATGTTGTCTTTTTCAGAGCAGCGGGATGTCGTCGGCTCGAGTTGGGAGGTTTCCGGAGCGAGTCGCGAGAGCAGAAGAGCGTAGAAGCGTTGATTGAAAGTGTTGTTTGAAGCCTGGGGTCGAGGGCCCTTTATATAGGGCCTGGGGGCACCCGGGACGTCGGGGGCGCCCCCCTACGTGGCGGTCGATCCGTCTCCAGCGCGGTTAACATCTGATCGCTTCAAAATCGAGATCAGGTTTGATCGGGGCGCCCGGAGCGCTCGGGGCGCCCGCATTGATCGGGTCAAGCCTTCATCCTTTTGGCTTCGCGAGGGTGTGCTTCGGCAGCTGGCACTGGGGGCGCCCGCGACAGGCGGGGCGCCCGCGACAGGCGGGGCGCCCGCGACAGGCGGGGCGCCCGCGACAGGCGGGGCGCCCGCGACAGGCGGGGCACCCGGAGCATCCGGGGTGCCCCGACATATAACTGTCGAGGCGTATTTTCACTCCTGCTGACTTGGGTTGACCTTGGGGGCACCCGGAACATCCGGGGCGCCCTGCTCAGCTTCTGCCTCACTCCTTTGAGGCTCTCTGAGCTGCAGATACTCAGTCCTTCGATCCTGCATCCAGGGTTAGTCCAAAAAGCAGTTTTATATTATTTTATACAGCCTTAGCTGTCTTGGTTCTGACTTTGGGTTTCCAAAATGGAACCCTAGGTCGAACCGACGCCTACTGTGTTGGATTGTGAAAACCGATAGAGTGGGGGGTGAATATCGGAAATCGTTCGGATTTTCGTAAAGAGCACGTACGCAGTGGAAATAAAATAAAACAATCACAGCACAAAGACACAGTCGATTTACTTGGTTCGGAGCCTGTGTCGACTCCTACTCCAAGGCCCACGGTCGTTGACCGTTTACTTTGGGCAATTCTATATACGCGCAAATCAGTTTACAATAATTTATTACAAGTAAGTGCATTAACAATAACAATAAAAAATTCGATCTTCGTTACCGACGTCCGGAGTGGATTGACTCTTTCGGGGCAGCGGGACGTCGTCGGCTCGAGTTGGAGTGTTTCTGGAGCAAGGCACGAGCGTAGAAGATCTTTGGGGCGTTGAGAGAACAGTTGTTCTGAAGCCTTGGTCGAAGGCCCTTTATATAGGGCCTGGGGGCGCCTAGGATGTCGGGGGCGCCCCCCACGTGGCCTTTGATCCGCCAAAGTCTCGGTCGCCTCTGATCCTCTGGATCCGCTTTGACCGGGGCGCCCGGAGCGCTCGGGGCGCCCGGATTGACCGGGTCAAACTTTATCCGCTTGGCTTCGAGGGCTTTTGGTTCGATGCATGCGCATGGGGGCGCCCGGGAAGCTGGGGGCGCCCGGGAGCAACGCGGGCGCCCGGGAGCACGGGGGCGCCCGACCCAGCATGTATTCGAACTCCCTTTTTCTTTACTTGTTTTGTATGGCCCTTGGGGGCGCCCGGGACACTCCGGGCGCCCTACTCAGCTACTACCTCATTCCTTTGAGGCTATCTGAGCTGCAGACACTCCTTCCTTTGGTCCTGCAGCCAGGGTTAGTCCAAAACACAATAAAGCAATAAAGTATTTGTTTATACAGCCTTAGCTGTCTTGGTTCTGACTTTGGTCTCCAAAATGGAGCCCTAGGTCGAACCGACGCCTACTGTTCCCTCGACGGGGAACGCGTCCTCACCTACTCCTCTTGGGAGAATTTACCTGATGCCAACCGTTCCTCTGGTTGGACTTTTGCCTGACGGTCCTTTGTCAGGTCTTGTAAACTGGCAGTCCTTCGCCAGTTGCCTAGCAGTCCTTCGCTAGGGCTTCATTCCCAGGCTGTCCTTCGCCTAGAGCCTAGCAGTCCTTCGCTAGGGCTTGATACTGGCAGTCCTTCGTCAGTTGCCTAGCAATCCTTCGCTAGGGCTTTCTTTCCTGGCATTCCTTTGCCAGTGCCTAGCAGTCCTTCGCTAGGGCTTTCTTTCCTGGCATTCCTTTGCCAGTGCCTAGCAGTCCTTCGCTAGGGCTTTTCCTGCACACTAGATTAACTTGTTAGAAAACAAGAAAGACTTAACTTTTGACCTATGTTGCCATTATCAAAACACAGGTTTGATTTAGGTGCATTCTGCACCAACATACTGTTCCCTCGACGGGGAACGCGTCCTCACCTACTCCTCTCGGGAGATTGTACCTGATGCCAACCGCTCCTTTGGTTGGACTTTTGCCTAGCGATCCTTTGCCAGGTCTTGGATACCAAGCTGCCCTTCGCCTGGTGTTAGCTTAAGTAAGAGTTACGATTTTGAAAAACTTAAGCTTTAGGGTACTTAAAAAAATTTTGACATTAAGCCTAAGTAAGAAACTTTTGAAGGGCTAAAGTACTTAGTAAAATTTTGAAAACTTTTAAGAACTTAAGAAACTAGAGTACTTAGGCAAAATTTTGACAGTTTTAAGAACTTAAGTACTTTAGTAAGTCTTCAAAAAGTTTTAAGCTTTTGAATAAAGGATAAGTGAAAGCTTTTGCAAGTTAAGTAAAGTTTTGAAATCTTTTTGAATAAAGGAAAAATTCCAAATTTTAAAAAAGTGAGAGCTTTTGCAAGTTAAGTAAATTTTTGAAATCTTTTTGAATAAAGGAAAAATTCCAAATTTAAAAAAGTGAAAGCTTTTGCAAGTTAAGTAAATTTTTGAAATCTTTTTGAATAAAGGAAAAATTCCAAATTTTGAAAATTTAATAAGTAAAAATTTCTCTTTCCTTTCCTATCTCTCCCCCTTTGCCATATATCAAAACAGATAAATATAGCATGAATAAAGGAAATAAGAATTTGCTGTACTGAACCAATTCATAATTAGATTTACACTAAATCAATCAATTTTCTCTGTAGGGACCTGTCTAACCCAATTAGCTACTTACTAACTGTTATAAACAGTAGTTTTTGCTAGGGTTAGTCAAGTTAAGTGTTTCTGTTCAAGTTAGATTTTCTAAGCTTGACACTCAACTTGATTGCTATGTAAATTGTATTTAGTGCCCCAATTACTGCAGATGCACTGACTTAAAGCATCTTGAATTAAGGCAAAGACCTAAGCATCTCAACCCTTTCTAGGTTATCAATCAAAAGTACCCTAAGGTGCTTGTGAGATGCTGGCTTCTAAGTCTATAGGTGCATGCAGTTCTAGGGTTAGGGCCTAGGCTAAGTCCATTTTTGAAAAAGCCCTAATTTTTAAAGGGGGTAGTTTTGAAATAAAAATAAGACTAAGTCGAAAAATGAAAACTGATTTTGAAATTAAGTAAAACAGTTTTTCAAATTCAATTTTAAAATTTTTTTTAAATCAAGTAGAAACAAAATAAAGTTAATCTATTCTACAGAGCACAATCCTAACTGCAAACTGAACAAGTACTCATAAACTAGTCAACAGAAAATAAAGCAGGTAATCAAGGTTCAAATACAGTCAAACAGTCAAACTCAAGTCAACCCTACTGAGTAGGGATAGTCAAATAGGTACACTGATAAGTAAATCTAAGACGAAGGACCGGGGTGATCAGATGGGCCAGGCTGCCATGCATCAAATCGTGCCATCATCTCTATGTATCGTGCGTCAGCCACTTCTCGATCGGCACAACGAGCTTCCTTCTCCTCTAGGTGGTAGGCTTCGACCTCCTCTCGAAGACTCTGAACCTTTGTGTCTAACTGTGTCACTATCTGGTAGAGTGTCGGTGGAGCGGGCTCGTCGATGTGTGCTCGGGCTGCTGCCGCTACATCTCCAATGTCAACCTCTATCTCCTCGTCTGAGTCGACTGGTGCTCCGGCCTGGTGTCGTCTCCAACTAAGAACCCCGGTGGCCGACACCTCTAGACCCGCTAACGAAAAGTTCCTAAATCCTATTTCGTCAAAATTGGTCATAGCGGTAATTTCACCAACGGTAATGTTACGACCGTGGTGATGAAGGAGGGATGTGATGATGTGGCAATATGGTGTGCGTACTCGTCCCTGGGTCGTGACACTGGACGCATGCAGAATGGTATGAAACATATGGAGTCCAATGTCTAGGTCAAGGTGATGGACTAGTGCATATAGAAGGAAAGCATGAAAGGGTCGCATAGTCCCAAGGTCTCTGGTGGAGAGTGGTAAAATACAGCGGACCAGAACTCTATACAAGGCATAGTTCTGGGCCTGAAGTTCAACAGCTTGGAAGCGTCTATCTACTGGGAGGTCTGCCCTATAGAAATAGGAGTGAATGGTATCTAGGGTAATCTCTGAGTAGGGATGATCAAATGGGGGGTTCCTAGGAGGATAACAGCAGAATGTAGACTGAGAGGGTCGTAGTCCTAGGAATCGGTTCAACAAAGTCGGGGTTATAGTTAAAGGAATCCCTTGGACGGTGGTGTGAAACATAAGATTATCTTGTCGAATTATATTATTGTAAAATTCTGCGCATAAAGTTTCATTAATGGTATGCGTGCAGAAGACGAGATTGTCCAATTGATAGAAGTTGATGATGTTCATGGCGACAGGGCATGATTGGGTAAAAAAGTGCCTATTGAGATAACTCGTTTTAATAGGCTTGTAGATTGTTTGTGCAAACCTATTACATAACTCTAGGTTAGGAAATCTAGGGTCGGGACTAGGTTGGGCACCGGGGTTGGCCGGGTTCGGTCGGTGTCTTCTAAGTTAAGGGAGTTAAAGAAATAAAGATATTGCATGAAATAACTTTAAATGCAATAAAGATAATTAATAATCATACCGGACGGCTCGGGGAGGCATGATTGAGGAAGAGGACTTGCAAGGTCTTCTTGAGGAGTAAGAAGTGGAGAAGAAGGTTGATTTTGGTGTGGAAAATGAAGGAGCTTCGGGTGCCTTTTATAGGCAAACCCATGGGGGCGCTCGGGAGCTTCCGGGCGCCCGGGTCAGCAATTGCTGCCAAGGGCAGTAGCTTTTGGCTGTTGGGGGCGCCCGGGACAGCCCGAGCGCCCTCATCAGAGCGCTTTGCAGCTTTTGCTGCGTTGGAGTTGATGGGGGCGCCCGTGTGGTTCCGGGCGCCCTGGTCAAAAGGCAATGGCAGCTTTTTGCCTAGGGAGTAAGAAAAGGTGGGGTAGGGGCGACTGCGTGGTTCCGGGCGCCCGGAATAGGGTTGGTAAAGACAAATTTTTGTCTTGTCATCATCTTGACCATGGTTTAATTGGTTTGACCATGGTTGGAATTGTTTTGACTGTTTTGACTCTAGTTTGACTGCTTTGATCATGGTTTGACTATATTAATCATGGTTTGACCATGGTTTGATAAATACAAGATTATCTCATCCTATAGGTAAAAGAATTTCCATTTTAGTCTTGATCCTGCTGTCTCACCCAGTCTAGGGTTTTCAATCACGTTAGCCTTATGGTTTTCGTGAGACAGGTTTTGATAGTTTTGAAAGTTGAAAGTTTATTTAAAAATAATTAAATTTTGAAAACTTAATTAATTTTGAAAATGATTAAATTTTTTAACAGAAGTTTAAATCTACAAATAACTGAATTTTTGTGTTAGATTCGAATTTGACAAAAATTAATTTGAATTTGAATTTCAGAAATTGGCTTCCAGGTCTTGGCGAGGCACAAGGCCTTCTTTGGCCGTAGCCTTATGGGATCATCCACCCTTTCCTTGACAAAGCCTTTTAATGAAATTTCATTTTCAAAAATTCTTTGACAAATTTATGGTCTAACTAGTTTGGGTCTTGGATCGGTAGCTTCGGCTAGTTCCGCCAGTCTAAAGAGACCAAGTGAACTTGATCTTATTAGAATTGGTTTCCCTAACGTACTATCATCTCACCTCCACCCAATACTATGTTGTCAAATTTCAGCTAAGTTTGTTTAGTCCTTAAGCTAGCCTAAGTCTAAGCATGGCAAATTGCAGAAATTAAATGAACAATCAAACAAGCAATTGCAATCAAGAATTAAAATTATTTATCTAATCATGAAAATAGTTTTCAGTTTGGCTCCCCCTGGACTAAAGCCACGGTGATGGTTAGGCAAGATGTGAATCTTGTCCTTGGGGATCCAATACTGATTTGATCCAGTTGGTTTGTTCAGGTATAGTTTAGGTACCCATGCCTGAATTTTACCTCTGGACTGATTCAGTACAGCAAGGTATGATCTTTGCCGGGATTTGGTTCGGTAGGCAAGTCCGGACCGATTTAGAACGGACTTCTGTTTCCCAAGAATCATGTCAAGATTTTTGAAACCAGAAGTAAATCGTTCTAAGGCTGATCTAAGATCCTTAACCTGAGTTTTCAGTGAGGAGTTTTCCTTTTCAAGTTTTTCAACTTGAGTAGGAGTTCCTTCCTGAACCTTCTCGGTTAAGGGTTTAGAGCCAGCTCCCTCATTCAGGAGTTTTACTTCCTGTCGGAGGGACTCGACTCGGAGTTTGGCTTTTGCCAAATCTCGAGAAAGAAAAGAAATTAACTCACTTAATTGCAATCTATTAAAACTAGTTACCTTAATTTCTCCGTCTTCTGTGAAGGTCAGCTCGCCGTCCTCTTGTTCTGTTTCTGATTCGGTTCCGACTTCTTCTGAGGAAGTCAAAGCTAGGAGGTTAGACTGGGGAGCCTCTTCTTCTTCTTCTGAGGAAGACTCGTCCCATGTTGCTTGGAGTGCCTTCTTTCTTCTCGTCCTTTTTGTCTCCTTTAGGTTAGGGCACTCTGACTTGTAGTGGCCCTTTTTCTTGCACTCGTAACAGGTTACATTGGGCTTGTTTGTGGGTTCAGCTGGTTCGTTCTTTCTTCGGTCAGTTTTCCGTTTGTTGGTTCGGTTCTTCAGCTCCTTGTAGTAGCTTCGAGCGAGCCGGACCAGCTTAGTTTGATCTCCATCTTCTTCTTCTGAGTCTGAGTCTGAGTTAGACTCAGGTTCGGGTTCAGGCTTCTTCTTTGTTGTCCTTCCAGTCTTACCTGCAAGAAAAGCAATACCTTTCTCGACCATATTGGTGTTAGTTTGTTCGTGCAGTTCTAGTTCGGAAAACAATTCATCTAATTTTATTTTAGAAAGATCTCTAGAGACCTTGTACGCATCTACCATAGATGCCCACAAGGTACTTCTAGGGAAAGCGTTTAAAGCATACCTTATTAGGTCACGGTTTTCAACCTTGTGACCTATTGTATGAAGACCGTTCATTACCTCTTGGATCCGTGCGTGGAGCTGGGCTACTGTTTCATTGTCGGCCATCTTGATGGTGTAGAGTTTGTTTAGTAGCAGATCCCTCTTACTGATCCGAGTATCTGAAGTCCCTTCGTGCAGCTCGATCAGTTTTGTCCACAGCTCCTTTGCACTGTTGAAGGGGCCCACGCGGTTCAGCTCCTCTTTCGTCAATCCGCATTGAAGAGTCTGAGTAGCTTTTGCGTCGGCTTCTATCTTTCGCTTTAGGGCGTTGTCCCATTCAGAGTAGTTCTGAGGAAGTCCTTCGGCATTTCAGGGGATCTCCAGACCGGACTGGATAATGATCCACATGTCCACCTGAGTTTTCAGGTGGACCTCCATGCGGCTTTTCCAGTAGGAAAAGTCTTCTCCACTGAAGAGTGGAGGTCTGGCGGTGCTGAATCCCTCTTGCATGGCCATTGAGTCTGAAAAAGAAAAAAGATTTTCCAAGACTAGGTCTTGGATTAGCAGTGCTGGATAAGTTAAATAACGAGGGGTGTTGCACCAACCTCGCTTAAAAAAAATAGAATAAAATATTTAACGACAAATTTGTCAAAAAAATAGAAAAATAAAAATCCGAAAAAAATTTTCAAACTGGTGGTTGCACCAGGTTTGAACTTCCCGCTCTGATACCACTTGTTGGATCGTGAAAACCGATAGAGGGGGGTGAATATCGGAAATCGTTCGGATTTTCGTAAAGAGCACGTACGCAACGGAAATAAAATAAAACAATCACAGCACAAAGACACAGTCGATTTACTTGGTTCGGAGCATGTGTCGACTCCTACTCCAAGGCCCACGGTCGTTGACCGTTTACTTTGGGCAATTCTATATACGCGCAAATCAATTTACAATAATTTATTACAAGTAAGTGCACTAACAATAACAATAAAAAATTCGATCTTCGTTACCGACGTCCGGAGTGGATTGACTCTTTCGGGGCAGCGGGACGTCGTCGGCTCGAGTTGGAGTGTTTCCGGAGCAAGGCACGAGCGTAGAAGATCTTTGGGGCGTTGAGAGAACAGTTGTTCTGAAGCCTTGGTCGAAGGCCCTTTATATAGGGCCTGGGGGCGCCCGGGACGTCGGGGGCGCCCCCCACGTGGCCTTTGATCCGCCAAAGTCTCGGTCGCGTCTGATCCTCTGGATCCACTTTGACCGGGGCGCCCGGAGCGCTCGGGGCGCCCGGATTGACCGGGTCAAACTTTATCCGCTTGGCTTCGAGGGCTTTTGGTTCGATGCATGCGCATGGGGGCGCCCGGGAAGCTGGGGGCTCCCGGGAGCAGCGCGGGCGCCCGGAAGCACGGGGGCGCCCGGCCCAGCATGTATTCGAACTCCCTTTTTCTTTACTTGTTTTGTATGGCCCTTGGGGGCGCCCGGGACACTCCGGGCGCCCTACTCAGCTACTACCTCATTCCTTTGAGGCTATCTGAGCTGCAGACACTCCTTCCTTTGGTCCTGCATTCAAGGTTAGTCCAAAACACAATAAAGCAATAAAGTATTTGTTTATACAGCCTTAGCTGTCTTGGTTCTGACTTTGGTCTCCAAAATGGAGCCCTAGGTCGAACCGACGCCTACTGTTCCCTCGACGGGGAACTCGTCCTCACCTACTCCTCTTGGGAGAATTTACCTGATGCCAACCGTTCCTCTGGTTGGACTTTTGCCTGACGGTCCTTTGTCAGGTCTTGTAAACTGGCAGTCCTTCGCCAGTTGCCTAGCAGTCCTTCGCTAGGGCTTCATTCCCAGGCTGTCCTTCGCCTAGAGCCTAGCAGTCCTTCGCTAGGGCTTGATACTGGCAGTCCTTCGTCAGTTGCCTAGCAATCCTTCGCTAGGGCTTTCTTTCCTGGCATTCCTTTGCCAGTGCCTAGCAGTCCTTCGCTAGGGCTTTCTTTCCTGGCATTCCTTTGCCAGTGCCTAGCAGTCCTTCGCTAGGGCTTTTCCTGCACACTAGATTAACTTGTTAGAAAACAAGAAAGACTTAACTTTTGACCTATGTTGCCATTATCAAAACACAGGTTTGATTTAGGTGCATTCTGCACCAACATACTGTTCCCTCGACGGGGAACGCGTCCTCACCTACTCCTCTCGGGAGATTGTACCTGATGCCAACCGCTCCTTTGGTTGGACTTTTGCCTAGAGGTCCTTTGCCAGGTCTTGGATACCAAGCAGCCCTTCGCCTGGTGCCTAGCAGTCCTTCGCTAGGGCTTTGTTTCCTGGCAGCCCTTCGCCAGGTGCCTAGCAGCCCTTCGCTAGGGCTTTGTTTCCTGGCAGCCCTTCGCTAGGTGCCTAGCAGCCCTTCGCTAGGACTTTGTTTCCTGGCAGCCCTTCGCCAGGTGCCTAGCAGCCCTTCGCTAGGACTTTCTTTCCTGGCAGCCCTTCGCCAGGTGCCTAGCAGCCCTTCGCTAGGACTTTTCCTGCACACTTGAGTAACAATGTTAGATCACCAATAAACTTAACTTTGAATCCTTTGCCAATATCAAAACAAGGTTCGATATGGTGCTTTCTGCACCAACAGCAACCCCAATAATCCCCCTCAAACAAAGGACCACAAGCCCCCTCAAGCAGAAACCATTTCCATTTGACGTTCGATCCTCAAGCCACTAGGACTTTTTGCCCCTCGGTCCACCCGACCTACTAGGACTTCACTGCCTGGTGTCTGGTCCTCTTGATCAAGACACAGGAGCTCACATATCCTTTATTCAAGGCTTAACCCACATGGTTAGATCTGGATCATGGCTCTATCTCGTGCTTCTTCCGGCGATTAGTCCGGTGAAGAGAGACTTGGCTCTGATACCAATTGTTAGTATTGAAAGGAATTTAGACATCTCCACAATAGTATGATATTGTCTACTTTGAGCCTAAGCCCTCATGATTTTGCTCTTGAGCTCTCCCAAAAGGCCTCATGTCAATCGAGATATCATTTTCCTTATAAGCCTATGATCTTTCCCATGTATTTTTGATGTGGGACTATGTTTGCAACCTTGCAACCCCAATACATGTTACTAATATGCACAATCAACCAGGTCACAACTATGCAACGGTGTACTAAACAAATATCAGAATCAATAAATATGCAACTAATATACTGAATAGGGTATATCTATTGTCAATCAAACTCTAATTGTATTTAATGATCATTCCTAAGTACTCACATACAAGCGGTACTTTTCAGTTCGGGAAATCAACAGGTGAGATTGTATGGACATAAATTTGATTAGCTCAAAGATCAAGCAAAGAAAATATCAAAGGATGATATCAAAAAGAATAATAATAAGATAAAGCAATCCTACTCGAAATAAAACAAGCCATATGCATTTAAGTTCAATAAATTATAGATACAAAGAAGATGTACCTGCCTTAATTGTAGAACGTGTCTAAAAGAACCCCGCTATCGTACACACCTAGATGGTCAATATCCTGTATTAATCAGAATTAAGCTATATATACAATTAATAGAGTAGCTAAATTAAATACTAAATTAAATTAGGAAAATTCTCAATTATTATAATCATTTAATTACTCCCACCTAATGATTAATTTTCGGTTAAACAAATCGATCGAGTTTAGATTCAACTCCCAACCAAATCCTAGACAAGAACTCATCCCAAATTGAGAGTAACATATGACAATAATGTTTACATGACCACAAGATTCCATGCTAATGGTTGCTCACAGATGCAACCAATTCCAAAAATACAACCAATTCCAACAAAATCCTACCCAAAACCCTCACAATGCCAACTCATATTCCTTTAGAAATCCATGTTGAGATCGATGTGCTGACTAGAGGGGGGATGAATAGCTTTCTTTCTATAATTGTTAGTGCAAGTGGAAATTTAACAATCAATTAGAACAATGCTAACAATGTGGCATGTCCTTGAGGTGGACGAACCCTTGATCCTTTGGTGGATCACTCCTCGGCAATCTCTAGCTAAAGCTTTCTCCGTTTCGGTGGAGAACAACCTCTCACGAATCCTCTTCCTCTTTACAAGATGAACACTAGGGTTTAAGAGGAAGAGAGAAGACTTGGAACTTGAGCACTTGAGCAAAGATTTCACAATAGAAACGCTAACCTTTCTCAAGTCTTAAGTTCCTCTTTAAATAGAGGAGAGAGCTGTTAACCAAATAGCTTAGCCCCAACACCAGTTGACTGCCCAGGGACAGTCGACTGGTATCTAGCCAACAGCTAGTCTAACGACTGGATATACCAGTTGACGGCTATAGTGTACTCTCAGTAGTGTCAGTCGACTGATTCCCTTGTCAGTCGACTGCCCTGCTTACAAGTTCACTCTCAACCTCTCCGGAGTTCATCCTTCGTGTATGCCTTGAAGTCCACTTCCTTGGCTTGCCCCTTGAAGTTATCTTCCTTCAGCTCTCGTCTCTCATATGCGCACAGAAGCCCGCATCTTGTCTCCATGTTATCCTTCGCGTATACCTTTGAAGTTTACTTCCTCGGCTTGCCCTTTGAAGCCCTCTTCCTTCGACTCTCGTCCCTCAGATGGTTCACTCCGTTATTCTTCAAGTGTCGTTCATCAAGTCCTTCAAGACTCAAGCATACACATCAAAATAACATGAAAATCTAACTTAATCATATTGACACACACATCAAAACTCATGATCTACCCGATCAAACTTGGGTCGACTACACCAACAATCCACAGTAAGGCCAACAATAACACAATCACATGGAACCAAATCAAACCAATCTCTACAAAACAACAATTTAACTTAACCAACCTGTATCAAACTATAAAATATGATCCAAAATAGATTTTGTATCCCAAAAACTAGATTCTACATCCCTACTGATAAATCTATTGAAACAAAACCCCAACAACAAATGATCTACATGGATTAAACCACAATGAACAAATCCTTACCTTAGACGATCACCAACCTCGAACCTTGCTCAGATTCACCCAGAAAATTGGAGCTCGTTGTGCCGAATCGAAGGAGCAGCTAAAGAGGGAAGATGATCAAGGAAGGAGGAGATTTCTATGCTCTAGGGTTTGCGGCTAGTTGGTTGTGAAGCAGAGAAGGAGAAGAACAATTACAACAACACGATCGGAAGGAGGGTTTCACGAAGGGGGTTGCGGCTTAATCGAAGGGGGTTGCGGCTTCGCGAGATCGGGAGGAGGGTTTCGCGAAGGGGGCTGCAATTATTGTTGATTACCGACAGCAAAATAATCAAAGTCATGTTTAGAAATTTGGAAGAAGACCCACAAATTTCTAAGTGCGGTTTTGCAAAACTAAATCAATTTCAAATATAATTGTCTTCTTCCATTGACCTTTTTCAAAAGAGCTTAATATTTTTAAGTAATTTTGGGGTTCACTTTCCAATATAAAAGTAATAAAATCTATTCTTAAGTATTTTTCCACCCAAGCGCTTTTACTTCGTCTGAGCTCAACCTCAACTAATTAACCTCCTCCTTCTTCTTCTTCTTTAGGTTCAAATTCTTATTTTGAGAAACTTTCTTCCTCTTGGGTCTTATAAGAAAATATATGTTCGAAGAATAAAGCATTTCTTGATTCTATTATCGAGTTCATGTGTACATATCTGATATTTGTGACTCATGAAAAAAATTGATACACACTGCTATTATCTATATATCATATAAATATTCAATCAACAGTCTTTAGTTCTATCTTAATCCTTTTCGGTACAAAACACCCTCACACTTACAAGTATTTATATAATGATTGTCTTCCATTCCACAACTCATAAGGACTCCATCTTTTTTTTTAGGTATCTTATTTAAAAGATAATTAGCTGTTAATATAACTTTCCCCCACATGTACTCTAACAATTTAGAGCTTAATAGAAAAGCATTTAACATCTCCTTTAGAGTGTAATTCTTTTGCTCAGCAACACCATTTCGCTAAGGAGTATAAAGAGTTTTTGTCTTGTGTCTCATCCATGTTCATCACATAACTCAGCAAACAATGATACATATTCACTGTACCGGTCACTTCATACCCAAATACAAGCAGGATAGTTGAAATGAAGGAAAATATTGGGTGTTTCCTATGATAGATTAATAGTACAATACTTCTAAACCTTAAAGGAAAATTCTATAAAATGACAATTAGACCTATTATGTTATATGACGTTGAATATTGGGCTATAACTCTAGTGCATGAGCAGAAAAAGAAGGTTGCAGAGATACGAATGTTAAGGTAGATATGTGGACATACGAGAATGAAAAAAATAAGAAATGAGATCATTAGATAAAAAGTAAGAATTATATCTATGGAGAAAAAACTCTGAGAGACATATTTAAGATGGTATAAATATATACTTAGATGGCTAATAAATGTTCCATTAAGTAATGTGAAACTATGATAAATACGCATATCAAACAAGAAAGAGAAAAATCAAAATGATTTGGCTAATTATAATAAAATAAGATAAAATTCATTTAAATATAGATGATGATATAGTAAGGATATAGTTTAATGACATAAAAGTATCTATATAGTTGATCTCATCTATTTGAATACGACTTAGTTATTGTTATTTATTATAATATGAATTTGGATATGATCCCGGGCTAGCTTGCGTGTAGCCTGGCCCGGCAGCCTGGCGCCTAGTCAGAAGGAAGGTGGTTAGCGGGCTGGAGAGGCCCGTCCGATAGGAGTCGCTCAGGCTAAAGCCCCTAGACGGACACGTGGCGGCGCACGTTCCGTAGCATAGGCCTGACACCGACCTAGGTATGCATGCTCTAATACCCCTCCAGGTTTGGCTCCCCGCCGACGCGTGGCGAACTACGTTCCGAGGGTAAGCCCGAATCCGAAGAAGCATTATTAGGCCCTCAGTCGGCCTCATCATTCAGTGCCCCCAGTCGGCACCCTCTTAGGCCCTCAGCCGGCCTCATCATTCAGTGCCCCCAGTCGGCACCCTCTTGGGCCCTCAACCGGCCTCGTCGTGCGGCGCCCCAGTCGACACCCTCTTAGGCCCTCAGTCGGCCCCAGCAGGCACAACCACTCCCTGACACCAGATTACCAGAAGCTGTACGGGGTCGACGCAGGACTGAAGCCATCCTGGTCTCAAATGACGGATATCTCGTCGAGGTAGTGATCTTCCTTCCATATCCTGTCCCCTCGTACCATGACCACATACACTGATGTCAGGCCGAGTGGCGCCCAACTGCACCAACCATTAAGTTGACAGTGCCCCTTTCCTTAATACAGTATGTGCTACTTTATCTTGCCACCTCTGGGCATGCATTACCTTGTCCTCGCTATATGACAACAGGTGGCAGGCGGGGCAGGAGCTGTCAGCTTCCCCGGCTATATACGCCTCCTCACTCCGCATCTCTCAGGTACGCGCGATAGTGCAATTTTCTACTGTTCTATTGCTTTCCATCACCACCGTCGAGTACTGACTTGACCGTCGGAGTGCCTGGCCGGGGACTTTTCCCGGCGGGTTCTAACGGTCTCTGTCTTGCAGGATAGAGGTGATCTAGCTCGGTAGACCACGTCAGCAATCTTGCTCTTCCCGGAGGCCCGGCCAGCGGTAGGGGCGTCCAGCTCGCTTCGCGATAGGATCAAATTCGGCTCTAGAAGGAGGGACACCAGCATCCTAATCGGAAGTGAAGATGGCAGACCCCAACCCGTTCACTGTGGAGGTATCCCGTGAGGAGTACGAGGTTCTAATGGCTACGCGAGCTCAAAGGGCTTCTCAAATGCCCTCCCAAGCCGCTAGTCAGGGCCTCAAGGCCCGGAGCCAGTGGAACATCGGCCTTCTGGAGGACAAGGAAGGCCCGCTCGGCCTGAAGGCGGCTCTGCACCTCTCCCTATAGTCGCCCCCCGAGGCAAAGGTGAGGAGGCCCATTCTGTGTCAGCAGAAGCCTCCGTGTCCAACCCGGTGCGTGGGAGGCGACCAGACAAGGGAAAGGCCCCAGCTGACCCTGCTTCAGTTGCATTGGGACGTAGTCCCTTTGCCCCTAGGTCTTGGAGGACCCAATGCCCCGCCACCTCTGTTTCTTTACCATCCCCGAGTATTCGGGGGCCACGGATCCGGAGGAGCATTTGATGAAGTTCGAGAGCGCGGCTTGCTTCATCAGTATCCGGAAGGCGTTAAGTGCCGAGCCTTCCTGACAACCCTCTCTGGCACAGCCCAGAGATGGTTCAACCGACTCCCTGAGGGGTAGATCACGAGCTTTGAGGAGCTCAGAAGAGTATTCCTGCAGCACTTTGCTAGCAGTCGACGGCACCGCAGGATGAGCCTTAATTTGTTCGCCCTGAAGCAAGGCCCGAAGGAAACCCTCCGGGCCTACATCAGGAGGTTCAATGGTGTGGCGATAGACGTGCCGAACGCCACCCAGGAGGTCATGGTCAGCGCTTTATCCCAGGGCCTACAGGACGGGGAGTTTTTTCTCTCGCTAATCATGAAGCCCCGAAAGACTTCGACAGCCTTCTCGGCAAGGCTGACAAATATATCAATGTGGCGGAAGCGCAGGCCGCACGCAAAAAGGAGCCGGCTGCCCCAACATCTCCCAATCCCGTTCAGGGTGCTAGGCCCCCGGGGGGGGGGGGCCTATTCGCAGCCCACGTGGGCCCGCCGAGCATGCAGGCATGGAGCGGCGGCATGTGCAGTAGGTGGCCCAAGGGTGTTTCCCCGCCCGATGGAGGTCATACCGCACCTTCCATCAGAGCCACGGCCATGCCACCAAGGAGTGCCGCCAAGCTGGTTGGGGTTGAGCCCCTGCCCCCAGGGGACGAGGGCGACAGACACCTCCGGGATGGGGTGCAGGCCGAGGCGGCCCAAACGTCGACCCAGTGGCCGAGGAGTTGCGAGGAAACCCCCCAGCTGCCCGCGATCTCTTCCCTCAGGGGAACTGGGCTGGGGACGAGGAGACAGATGAGGACCAGGCCAACCAGCAGAATGTCATCCAAGGCGACGTAAATGTCATCTCGGGCGGACCGACGGGGGGAGACTCCAATCGCGCCCGGAAGCACAGGTACGTCGACTGGAGATCCATCAGGTTGGCACCAGCGCGGCCTAGGCAGAGGGGCCCCAGATCAGTTTCGGGCCTCAGGATCTACAGGGGCTGGAGGTCCCACACGATGACGCGCTGGTCATTACAGTCGTCATCGCCAACTATCAAGTCCACCGCACCATAGTGGACACTGGCAGCTCGATCAACATACTCTACAAGAGAGCGTTCGACTAGCTCCAAATTGAGAGGTCCCAGCTGGACCTAGTAATAACCCCATTGTTTAGTTTCATGAGGAACTAGGTGCAGCCCATCGGTCAGATCCAACTGCCCATCTCCTTGGGCAAGGAGCCACTGAAGAGGACTCGATGATCCACTTTCTTGGTGGTGGACGCTCCCTCGTCCTACAACGCCATTTTGGGCCGACCGGCCTTCAACGAGTTCCGGGTCGTTGCCTCCACCTTTTACTTGAAGGTTAAGTTCCCAGTCAGGGACAAGGTGGGAGAAGTCAAGGGCGACCAAAGAGTGGCCCGGAGATGCTACGTGGACGACGTCCAGGTTGAGAGTCGCAAGGCTCCGCGTCCCTTCTCTGATTGCAACATGGTCCAAGCCTCACCTTGGTCTGAGTTGCATGAAGATAAGGAGGAGGTGCAACTCCTCCCAGATTGGGAAGACGCCCGAGTCAAGATCGCAGCAGGGTTGCCCGAGGAACTGAAGAAGCCCCTGCAGGAATGCTTGGCTCGAAACCAAGATGTTTTTGCCTGGTCAGTTAAAGAACTAAAAGGCGTCCGACCGGAGGTGGCGGAACACCGCCTCCATGTATATCCCCATGCTCGGCCCGTGAAACAGAGAAAGCGGGACTTCAGCACCGAGCAAAATAAGGCGATCCGAGCCGAAATCGAGAGGCTGACGGAGGCCGAACACATCCAGGAAGTGCAATTCCCGGCCTGACTGGCCAATGTGGTGCTGGTGCCCAAGCCAGACAATAAGTGGCGGATTTGCATTGACTTTCGGGACCTCAACAGGGCCTGCCCGAAAGACTGCTATCCCTTGCCTCGGATCGACCAGATGGTGGACTCGACAGCTGGCAGCGAGTTCATTTCCATGTTGGATGCTTACCAGGGGTATCATCAAGTACCCCTGGCCGTCGAAGATCAGGAGAAGGTCAGCTTCATCACGGCGGACGGTACCTACTGTTACACCGTCATGCCGTTCGGGCTGAAGAACGCTGGAGCCACCTACCAGCGCATGATGAATAAAGTCTTCCGATCCCAGATCGGAAGAAATGTCGAAGTGTATGTGGACGACATCCTCATCATGTCCACCCGAGCCGAGGACTTGGTAGCGGATGATGAGGACCTGTCAGACGCTGCGGAGGTAAGGGCTCAAGCTGAACCCAGCCAAGTGTCTTTTTGGCGCCCGGAGTGGGAAATTCCTGGGATACATCGTGACCGAGCGTGGCATCGAGGCCAACCCTGGCAAGGTCAAAGCTTTGTTGGACATGCCCCCGCCAAGGAACCTTCAGGAGGCGCAGCGACTTACTAGGCGAATCACAGCCCTGTCCCGATTTATCTCACAATCGGCTGAGCGAGGGTTGCCTTTCTTCAAAACCCTCCGCAAGGCCACCAAATTCTAGTGGGACGTTGACTGTGACAAGGCGTTCAAAGAACTGAAGGCCTACCTTGCCGAGTTGCCCGTGCTGGCTAAACCGGAGGTCGGGGGGACCCTGTATGTTTATTTGGCTGTGTCGGCTGACTCGGTCAGCATGGTCTTAGTTAAGCAGGAGGCAGCCGAGCAGCACACCCGTGTACTTCTTTGCCCATTTACTAAAGGGAGCCGAGTGCCGCTATACAACACTCGAGAAATTGATGTATGTGCTATTGTTGGGCACTCGGAGGCTCCGACCTTACTTCCTGGCGCACCCTATCATGGTGCTGACGAATAGCAACTTGGGCCGAGTAGCCTCTAATCCTGAAGCGTCCGGGTGGCTGATCAAATGGACCACCGAGCTAAGTGAGTATGACATTCAGTACCAACCTCGGCCGCCATCAAGGCTCAGGCCCTCGCTGATTTCCTGAGTGAATTGCATGCGGACGAGGTTGAGAAAGCATGGCAGATATATGTGGATGGCTCAGCAGCTCGGTCGGGGAGTGAGATTGGTATCCTGATGATCTCCCCAAGTGGAGAGCAAATGCACCTGTCCGTTCGGCTGGATACCGGGCCACGAATAATGAGGCTGAGTATGAGGCCCTCATATTTGGACTGCAGGCTACCAAGCATGTGGGAGCAACCCGGTGATGCTCTATTCCGACTCCCAACTGGTAACATAGCAAGTCGCCGGGCGATTCGAGGTCAACAGTGATCGACTGCAGGCCTTCATCGAGGCTTATGAGAAGCTGAAGGCGGAATTCAAAGAAGTGCAAGTAAGGAAGATCCCAAGAGAGGATAATTTTAAGGCAGATGAGTTAACTAAGCTAGCCAGCTCAGTCGGCTCCTGGGTGCTTCCCCAGGCGGGTGGCCCGGCATTGCTAATCATGCAGATAGAGAGACAAGCTGACTTGGAGTTGGAGTCTGACTGGCGAACCCCGATCATCGCCTACCTTACAAGGGGAGTCTTGCCAGCCGACCAAGAAGAAGCTCGATGGCTCAAGAAGCATGTAGCTCGGTACACCATGGTCGGCCACGTGTTATACAAGAGATCATTTTCCCGACCTCTCCTCAAGTGCCTAAGCGAGGAGGATGCTGACTATGTGTTAAGGGAAATTCATTTGGGGATCTGTGGAAATCATGTCGGGGCTCGCGTGACGGCTCGAAAAGCACTAATGTCAGGCTATTATTGGCCGACTCTGCAGAAGGACGCCAACGAGCTGGTTGCTACCTGCCTGTCTTGCTAGAAGCATCAATGCCTGCCACATCGACCCACAGAGGCAATGAAAGCATCGGCGATCTCTTGCCCTTGTGATCAGTGGGGCATGGACATAGTGGGACCATTCCCGACTGCCGCCGCTCAGAAGAAATATTTGTTGGTAGTCGTCGACTACTTTTCCAAATGGATAGAGCTGAGGCCCTATCGCGTATCACTGAGCAGGCGGTGATGAAGTTCTTGTGGCGGGACATATATGTCAATACGGAATCCCACACAAGCTTGTCTCAGACAATGGAAGGCAGTTCCAGGATTGAAGGATACAAGAGTGGTGCGCGAGGTACGGTATCAAACAAGCCTTCACCTCTGTAGCCTATCCCCAAAGCAATGGTCAAGCGGAAGTGGCCAACCGGGAGATCCTTAGAGGATTAAAGACTAAGCTGGACCACGTCGGCGGAACGTGGGTGGAGGAGCTCCCGAGCATCCTGTGGGCCCTGCGGACCACGATCAAAGAGACAACCGGATGCACACCTTTCCAGCTAGTCTATGGGAGTGAAGCGGTAATCCCGGTCGAGGTAGGATGTGAATCAGACCAGCGGGCGGCCTATGACGAAAATAACTCGGAAAGGCGGCGACTAGAGCTGGACTTGGTCGACGAAATCCGAGACAAGGTAGCCGCTCAGATGTTCGCATATCGACAGAAAATGAAACAGAAGTATGATCGGAAGGTATTGCCGAGAACATTCCAAGTGGGAGACCTTGTCTGGAAGAGGATCAAGCCCGTTGGAGATGTAAAATAGCTGGAGCCGCAGTGGGGAGGACCCTTCAAAGTTATTCAGAAGCTCGCTTTAGGGGCTTATTACTTAGAGAATGAGAAGGGAAAAAGGTTGGATCGACCCTGGAGTGCGATCTACCTTCAGCCCTATCGGGTTGCTGAGTGAGCGGTTATGATGTAAATGTAAAGCACTCGTAATAGTGGAAAAACATGGTCCTCACCCCGCTCACAGATGCTCCAGACTCTCGAGCTATTATCCCACGGCTCAGCTGCTCAGTAAGACGCGTGGCGGCTCACGCTCCCTGAGTCTTGCCCGACCGTGTGCGCCATTTATCCCGTGGCTCGGCTGCCCAGTAAGACGCGTGGCGGCCCATGCTCCCTGAGTCTTGCTCGACCGTGTGCGCCATTTATCCCGCGGCTCGGCTGCTCAGTAAGACGCGTGGTGGCCCACGGTCCCTGAGTCTTGCCCAACCGTGTGTGCCATTTATCCCGCGGCTCGGCTACTCAGTAAGACGCATAGCGGCCCACGCTCGCTGAGTCTTGCCCGACCGTGTGTGCCATTTATCCCGCGACTCGGCTACTCAGTAAGACGCGTGGCGGCCCATGCTCCCTGAGTCTTGCTCGACCGTGTGCGCCATTTATCCCGTGGCTTGGTTGCTCAGTAAGACGCGTGGTGGCCCACGGTCCCTGAGTCTTGCCCAACCGTGTGTGCCATTTATCCCGCGGCTCGGCTACTCATAAGACGCGTGGCGGCCCACGCTCCCTGAGTCTTGCCCGATCGTGTGCGCCATTTATCCCGCGGCTCGGCTACTCAGTAAGACGCGTGGCAGCCCACGCTCCCTGAGTCTTGCCCGACTGTGTGTGCTATTTATCCCGTGGCTTGGCTGCTCAGTAAGACGCATGGCGGCCTAAGCTCCCTGAGTCTTGCCCGACCGTGTGCACCATTTATCCCGCGGCTCGGCGGCCCACGCTCCCTGAGTCTTGCCCGACCGTGTGCGCCATTTATTCCGCGGCTTGGCTGCTCAGTAAGATGCGTGGCGGCCCACGCTCCCTGAGTCTTGTCCGACCATGTGTGCATTTATCCCGTGGCTCGGCTGCTCAGTAAGACGTGTGACGGCCCATGCTCCCTGAGTCTTGCCCGACCATGTGTGTCATTTATCCCACGGCTCGGCTGCTCAGTAAGGCGTGTGGCGACCCACGCTCCCTGAGTCCTGCCCAACTGTGTGCGCAAAACTCTTGCCTCGCCAGCAAGTTATAAGTGGATCAGCTTCCACGCCCCACTCGACTCAATGTCTCCAATCGGACGCGTGGCGGCCCACGCTCCTGAGAATCGGCCTGAGTCAGTGTCCAGACTCTCGTCTCCGAACGAGTTACATTTATCCCTCGGATCGGCCCTCAGTTGGATGCGTGGCGACCCACGCTCCCTGAGTCTTACCCGACCAAGTGCGCAAAATTCCCGAAGTCCTAAATCAGGCATAACATCTCCCGGATATCTCCTTGACTTGGTCACCCCCTAAGCGGGATCCAAGCGAAGGCACCATGGCGAGCCTTTACGAGGCCCACGACTCGGCAAGAGCAACATGAATTGCCTAAGCGGCAACTTCATTCGATTAACTCTGATGAGATCGCCAAATACGGAATCACTCGCTTTAGCTCGAGCTGCTATTACGCTTAAGTGTTTCGCTTCGACAATCGCAAAGCAAGGATTATTCTTGCCCGAGTGGCCAACGTGAATGGAAGGCATTATACTCGCACGTTCTGCATACACCTTCAGCAAGGCGAACTTAGGCCGGGGTATCCTTACTCTGGTTAATAACGCCGCTCGGATTCTTGACATTTAAGCATCACAAAGACACAAGGAATAGAAAAAGGGCCGACATTCTTAATATCAAAAGCTATTACAAAACCAAGGCATAGCCTCTCTTCAACAAAAGAAAGTAAAGAAAACATTCTTCATAACAGCTGCTCATAGCTCACGGGGCTCGGCTGGTCTTCTTTGGGGACTTGTCCTGGAGTAGGGAGTCGGCATATTCTTTAAGATGTTATATGCGTTGCTGAACTGCCTTCAGCACGGACGCCTGGACTTCGTGTTTTTGTTGAAGCTTACCAAGCTCCGCAGCGCAAGCAGCCCGCTCTTCCTCCTTGGCCTTCAGGTCAGCCCGGAGAGTGGAGATGACATGGTATGCTTCAAAAAGCTGGGTCTTGAGCGTTATCAGTTCCTCGAGGTTCCAGACTAGGCGCGCTTGCAAGAAAGACAGCTAGTGTCAGAAGCAAAGAAAGGAAAAATGGAAGGAATGTCTTTCATAGCCTGAGGCCCCTTGAGTCGGCCTCTACGCTCTCGCCTGAGCAGAGTTTCCAGGCTCTCGCCTGGACGGGGCTTCAGACTCCCTGTCCAGACTGCTCCTCGAACACGAGTCACTAGCTAGGGCCCCGCGAGTGGTGGCGCTTGGCAGGACTGACTGAGGAGTGCTAACAACAGCATCGTCACTAGCAGAGGCTCATAGTCTAGGAGAGGTTGGTGAGAATGCAATAAAAGGGGCTCCCCGAGCTGGCAGTGGCAAGGGCAGGGGTTGTCTGATAGTAGCCCCTCCAACATTAGTCGAGCTAGTATTGTCAGTCGGCCGGCATACAGGACCGCCTTGGGTTGTGCAGGAGCACCCACTGCAGGGGACGAGGTAGAAGAAGAGGAATCCCCCGCGAGTTGTAGCGCTCGAGGAGGTTGCCCTTGTCAAAGGAGAGTAAACACTAGCTCCCTCAGCAACCGAGGCACCAGATTGAAGGTCCTCGACTGAGGAGAGGCAACCTCGTGAGTCGGCAGAGGAAGGGATACCTCGTGCCCGAACGGAGAATGGTTGAGCTCCAGAGGGGAGGTCACATGGGAAAAAGAAGGAGTCGCGGCAGTAGGTTCTGCAGAAGTCGGCACCTTGGCTCGCTTCGCTCGGCAAGGAGGGTAGCAATACTAAATGAAGATGAAAAATTAGCCGACCGAAGTAGCTGACGTCGGGTCTCCAAGGGTAGGTCGTCCATGTCGGTGACCTCCGTACAAAAAGCCGGCCTTTCCTTTGCTGGTTCTTTCCCCTTACGTGAAGTAAGTTTGCAAGGGGAAGTGGTGGTCGGAAAGACCCTCGTCAGGAGAGGAGAATCCGGAGGAAGCATCATTGCAAGATGCTCCCAATCTATATCTTCTAAGGAAGAGAAGAAAGAGTCATCCGAGAAAGTATAAGGTCTTTTAAAGGAAAACGGTTCCTCGGATGAGTCGGTGGACATATTGAAAGCTGGCTGGAAAACTGAAGGGGATCTCGGTCTTGCTGATGTTTGGGTTGAAAGTGACCCTGGTAGTCACCGCCTATATATAGGAGAAAGCAAGCAATCTCGTCCATTCATAGAATACCTCGGTAAATTGCAGGATCGAACGGGCATCCTCCGTTGCATCGTGGGGGGGAATATCGAGAAACAATAAAGCAAAAGTATGTGGGCAATGTAAAGCTACTCGTCGCCTGAGGTGCCCACGACTGGTGATAGACGTTTCGCTACCCGATGTGTCATTCAACCATTGATACGTTCAATCATTAGTTAATGCAGTCGTCAGAAATGGGGGTACGAATCGCCCCGATGGGAAACCGAAGAGAAATAGGTGGGTTAATCATGTGAATGGGCTGAAAAGGGCCGGCCTGGTGCATGCCTTCGTTAGATCGAAGAGCCCTTGGTTCAGGTCTAGGTCGGACGCGTGGCGACCCACGCTCCTCGGGCTCCAACTTAACCAAGTGGTCAAACCTTCATAAAAGGGCCAGCTCCTGCAAATCCCTTGGTTCAGGTCCCAGTCAGACGCGTGGCGACCCACGCTCCCCGGGCTCCGACTTAACCAAGTGGACAAACCTTCATAAACGGGCCAGCTCCCGCAAATCCCTTGGTTAAGGTCCCGGTCGGGCGCGGGGCAACCCACACTCCCCAAGTTCCGACTCAACCAAGCAGCCAAATCTCCTCAAGTGAGACGGCTCTAGATCGGGCACGTGGCAACCCATGCTTCCCGAGCACTATTCAATAAAAAAGCCCGAATGGGAAGGGAAAATTTCATTCGGCGAGGCAGAGATGTTACATAATCATGGGTTAATCGCCCTTACACATGCAAAGAGAAGAAAGACAAAAACAAGAGGTCTGACCCTCACTTAAAAGGCTCTTTTGTTACATCGGGGAGGTCTTTGCACATATCCTGAAATCGCACTGCTGTGGGAGGCAGATCGGGAGGCAGATACCCTCCAAGCCTGAGTTGTCGGACGACGCTAACTCCCTGGTGCATCATTACGGCCAGAAATCGCTGAGATATTTCGGCAGTATGGGCCAGAGCATTGATGCACTCGAGCTTGTGTTTTTCCAGTCGTGTGGCTTCGTTTCCTTGAAGGAACGAAGCTCTGACAGTTCCGCTCTAGCCGCCTCCCACTCAGATATCTCCTTCATCAGCCACTCAAGCTCCTCCTTTTGATCTTTTAGCAATTGGTCCTTGGAAGAGAGCTCGGCTGATAGCTCAGTTATCCATCTCTGGCCTCTAGTTGGGCCCGAAGGGCGTCATTGGCAGCGGACGTCTCCTGGAGTTCAGTCTTTGCCTGAGTCAACTCGTCCTGGGCCATTGCTTGAAGAGCCCAGGCCTTCCGCTCAGTATGCTTCAGCGTGGAGAGCCAGATATTTGTTTGGGGCGCCGCCTGGTGCGCCATCTCGATCTGGCCACGCGCTGCCTCAAGTGGCTCTTCGGAGCGAGCCAATTGATCTTGTAGGGCTTGAACCTCGGCTCGCAAGTGGTTCAGAGTGGGCTCGTCAGAAACAAGCTGGGAGTGTGCCAGTTGGGTCTTCAGACGCTCCACTTCTCTCTCGGCCTGGGTCAGGAGCGACATGGAAAAGCCATGGCAGTCTCCCACGAACTGCAAAACAGATACCGGTCTCCTGGATAAGAAAATGAAATGTTCAATAGAGGACCCGGTCCGTCTAGGCATACCTGAGTGGCTTGAGAAAAAAGGCGTCAGCTTTGTTACGAGGGCCTTGAAAGTAGGACTCCTCAAGTCCCTGAGCATAGCGGTCAGCCACCGACCCGTACAAGCGAAGATCCTGATGCCGGTTGGGTAGTTCGCCCGGGGGCATCCTCAAGTGACAGTCGGCCCGAGTGAGCACCAAAAGGTGCATCATCAAGTGCTCGACTAGCCCTTCAGTAGACGGAGTCGCCGACCCCTCGGGCCTAGGCAAATCGGAAGCATCGGAAGGAGTAGAGGGGTCGGCGGTAGGGGTGATGACAGAGGGATCGGCAGCAGGATCAGTGTTGGGATCGGTTGCAGTAGTAATGACCGGTGGGGGGATGATGGAGTCGTCAGCTGGTATGACGGCGAGAGGATCAACGGCAGAGGCCACAAAGGGGATGATGGCAGTGGAGGTTGAAGGGGCTCCCGAGTCTGGAGCCGCTCTTTTCTTCTTCTTCTTCTTCTCCAGATGTTTGCTGGAGGAAGGGCGAGATGAGCCCCCTGTCGGGGAAGATGCTCGTCGACGCTTGGAAGAAGCGCGTGGTCTGATGGTTGTAGGTGGGGCTGTCTCGGAGGTGGTGGGAACTAACTCCGGTACAGTCAAAGTCGTGCCTACCGAAGCATCTTCCGCCGAAGCACCTCCTCTGATAGCCAACACGGAGGCGACCCGAGTCTGCAGCTCGGCCTCATCTAATCTAAAGCCTTCCTTCAGAGCCGCAGACAGCAGCATGGGGACTTCGGAAATAAAATAAGCTCAGGGATGATTAAAGAGTATGTAGGGAGGGTACAGTGAGACTTACCGACTGCGGACAGCGAAGGGACTGGGCTAGGGCTGAGACCAAAGGTGGAGAGAATCCCCTCCTTTAGCAGATGTCCACCATGAAAGTGCCTATCCTCTAGCTCGGCTGCGACATTCAGGTAGGCTGCGGAAGTGCGATAGTGTCTGGGGAGGGCATCAGAAACAGGAAGTTCCTCAATCCAAGTTGTAGGCCAGCCCGGGGCCAAGATGGGCCCAATGAAAAAGTAACGCTCCTTTCATCCCTTGTTAGAAGTGGGGAGATTCAAGAGGAAGGAAGCCTTGGCTCAGGCTTGGAAGAAGAAGTCGCCCGACTCCTGCTGTTTGGGATAGAAAAGGTAATGAAAACTCTCCGGCTCTAGGGGAATCTTGTATAAGGAGAAAATGATAACCGAGCCACACATGAGGCGTATGGCATTGGGAGCCAATTGAGGTAAGGGAATTTGAAAGTAGTCGCAAACGGCGGAAAAGAAAGGATGAATGGGGAAACGGAGACCGGCTTGTAGATGGTCTCGAGATAAAGTATAACATAGCCCAAAGGGGCGGAATCAGGTCGATCAGTCGACTTCGGCAGGTGCAGCTGGTGGTCGGAGGGGATTAAGAAGTCCGACCGTATTTGTTCCAGGTCGAGAGCAGTGAGGGCAGTTATCGTGGTAGAATACCAGGCAGAGAAGGGGAGGAAGATGAAGAAGGAGAGGCCATCAGATAGGAAGGAGAAAGGAAGTTGACCGGTGGAAGGAGTCGTCGGAGAAGAAAGTCGAGGAAGAGGAGCTGTCAGAGCCTTAGCAGCACTCAAAGCGGCGGAGAGCGATGTGAGGTTTTGAACACATGAAGAAGAATAGGCAGACGAAAGGCTTACTTATGGGGGCAGACAAGGAACATCGATCGTTCGATGAAGAACGGGGAGGAACGTGCGACCCAGCCAAAGCCGTCTGATCAGGCTCGGGTGATGTGCACGATGGCAGAACACAGGCGTGGGTAGAACACTCGCGAAGGGCGATGGCATACCCTTCGGTATGCGAGTGCAAATGGCTTAGGGGCGCGAGTCTCATGCCATTAAGGCGACAATCAATGAGAAAATACACCCGGTTTCGAAGGGTGCGCCAGGCTCGAGCCAGAGTCAAGGTCCAGTCAGTCGGACTACGTGCCTCCTTCGACTAGACTTGAGGGGGATGCTTATGATCCCTAGCTCGGCATCCTGGCGCCTAGTCAGAAGGAAGGTGGTTAGTGGGCTAGAGAGGCCCGTCCGATAGGAGTCGCTCAGGCTAAAGCCCCTAGGCGGACGCGTGGCGGCCCACGTTCCGTAGCATAGGCCTGACACCGACCTGGGTATGCATGCTCTAATACCCCTCCAGGTTTGGCTCCCTGTCGACGCGTGGCGAACCACATTCCGGGGGTAAGCCCGAATCCGAAGGAGCATTATTAGGCCCTCAGCCGACCTCATCATTCAGTGCCCCCAGTCGGCACCCTCTTAGGCCCTCAGCCAGCTTCATCATTCAGTGCCCCCAGTCGGCACCCTCTAGCCCTCAGCCGCCTCGTCGTCAGCGCCCCATCGCACCCTCTAGGCCCCAGTCCCCCTCTTAGCCCTCAGCGCCCAGCAGCACAACCACTCCCTGACACCAGACTACCAGAAGTTGTACGGGGTCGCGAGGACTGAAGCATCTGGTCTCAAACGGATATCTCGCGAGTATGATCTTCCTGCATCCTGTCCCCCGTACCACGACCACTACCTGATGTCAGGCCGAGGCGCCACTGCCCACCTTAGTTGACATGCCCTTTCCTTAATACAGTATGTGCTACTTTATCCTGCCAACTCTGGGCATGCATTATCTTGTCCTCGCTATATGACAACAGGTGGCAGGCGGGGCAGGAGCTGTCAGTTTCTCCAGCTATATAAGCCTCCTCACTCCGCATCTCTCAGGTACGCGCGATAGTGCAATTTCCTAATGTTCTATTGCTTCCCATCGCCACCGTCGAGTATTGACTTGACCGTCGGAGTGTCTGGCCGGGGACTTTTCCCAGCAGGTTCTAACGGTCTCTGTCTTGCAGGCTAAAGGCGATCTAGCTCGGTAGACCACCTCAGCGATCTCGCTTTTCCTGGAGGCCCAGTCACGGTAGAGGCGTCCAGCTCACTTCGCGACATGATCAGAATAAAAATTTAAGGATCCTATACTTTTTTCACAAATTACCTTTAAAAAATCTAGCAAAATAGATTGCGGGAGTGGTCAAATCATTAAAAAAATTCTAGTAGACAAATTTAATTTTTATAAATTAATAAATGATCATGTTCATATATCTATAGTTTTTATTTAAATTTATAAAAAATAATTTGTAAAATAGAATAATCTAAGTTAGCGAATCTACCTACCAAAGAAAAAATTTTAAAAATTTAAAATAAAATAATCACGTCTATAAAAAAATATAAATTTATTTAATAAAAAAATCAAAGAAAGGAACTTAGAAAAACTAGACTTTTAAGATTTTTCTTTTTGATTTATTAGAGAATTATAGAGCTGGTGTATAATTATAGAACAGTTTGATTTGAGATTTTTTTTTCCTTTACATCCTTTGCATATATTTTATGAATTGTTTATACGAAAAAAAGATATAACCTACATCAATTAAATTTAATTATTGGATAATACCAAATAAAATATTTTTTTAATTTGTCAATTCAGTTTGGATAAAAATCAAAAGATGCCCTTAATTTTTAAAAAATAAGAAAAAGAGACGTAGACGTTTGGGTAAAAAAAATCAACAAATATAATTCGTAGAAATCATTATTTAATATTTTTAATCATATTCATAAAAGAATAAATTTTATTTAAATTTATAAAAGATAATTTTTAAAAAATATTTAATAATATACAAATATATATCACATACATAAATTCATAAGAAAACTATTTATAATTTTATAAAATATTATTAACAAATTAAAGAAATAATTGTAACCAATAAAAGAAAAAATAATTTAAATTGATAGAAAAATAATTTGACATTCTCCATCGATAAAATTTTAAACTTATAAAATAAAATTAATTATATACTTAAATAAATTTTAATTTCATAAAATAATTTGTAATTTTATTTAATTAAAAAATCTAATGCATCCATTAAACAAATGTAAGTTATAAAAAAAAACTTACAATTGAAAATAACTAGTATACTAATTGTATTGTCAAGTATTATTCAGTCAATAATATTTGGTTAATTGGTTATTGTTGTGTAAGATGTAAGTTTGACTAGTCACTATCTTAACTCTTATTGAATGCCAAAAATATTTCTAAAATTTTAGAAATTTTCCTTTAGACCCTTTGTTTAATCCTATAAGTTTTTCTCATGAAAAAGATATATATATCCAATATGATTTTTTCCTCATAAATTCTTCTTCTGATATGTCTTTCACATAAAAGACATTTAAGATTTTTAATATATCTTAACAAGTATTCATGTTGCTTCTTCACGTTTAATTTCTGGTATAAAGGTTCTCTTTTTCTCATAAGGGCAAACATAAGTTGATAAGAATGCAAGCGCAAAGTCTGATATGGCCTTGAGCAGTTGATTCGTCCATCTCAAAAAATGGCAGTGGTCTTAGACTTTTTTGTTGAAAGATACATTGGCAAATTATCTGTTTTTATCGAGGGAGAGATAGGTAAAGTGATAGGGGTTAAAGAAGAAATTAAGAGGCTTCATATAAAATTATTAAGAATTAGTCCCTATATTCAAGATGCAGAAAAAAAAAGACGTCGAGATCCTGCGATCAACAATTGGGTGAAGGAATTAAAAGATATCATGTATGATGCAGAAGACATACTTGATCTTTGCATGGTCGAAGGTGGTAGATTATTGGAAGCTCAACCATGTTCTTGTTTAGGGGCATGCTCTCCTCTCAGTTTGCTTTCATCATGCTTCAAGTGTTGTAAGTTCCGCATAAACATTTGGAATAAAATAAAAAAAGGAAAATGATTGGGAACATGAAAAACTCAACGTGAATCCAACATGAAACCCAATTGCACCGATCTTCGACGGGTTCACCCGTCCCCCCAGGTTATAGTTTTGTTCGGCGACGGGTTCCTCCGGCCGCCGCCACTGTCCGAGCGACAATCGGACGTGTATATAAAAAGTGCCACGTCATTCACGTTGAGTTTCACGTTAAAATTTCACATTCTCTATCATTACTCATAAAAAAAGTTAATGACAGACTTAAAGAATTCAAAGAGGATAATAATGTGGCACTCGGGTTAATAAAACAAGAAAATAACTCAGTAGGGGCGTCATCTTCTACCTCTCCTATATATGTGGCGACAGATATTGTAGGGACACAAATTGAAGATGCTGCCCAAAACTTAATTTCGGAGATAGAGCATAGCAAAAAAAGGTGCAGTGTGTTTGGAATTTCTGGTATGGGTGGAATAGGCAAGACCACTTTAGCACAAAAAATATTCAACGATGAAACGGTAGAAAAACAGTTTCCAAAAAGAGTGTGGTTACATGTATCCCAGAATTACTCTCAGATTGAGATACTTAAACAGGTATTGAGAGGTGTAGGAGGGAAGGATGATGGTGTTCAGAGTAGAGCAGAAGTTGAGCTCAGAATTGTTCCTCTTCTGTCAGAAAGTTTGCTTCTTGTGTTGGATGATATATGGAGCGCAAGTGTATGGAGTGATTTGCTCAGAAATCCCATTTCGAATGGTTCCTGTAGGACTGCTATCATATTTACTACCAGACATGAAAATGTTGTAAGATCAATGAGAGCTGATTTTGTTCACCATGTTAAGAAAATGGACGAAGACAGTGGTTGGGAATTAATCAGAAAGAATGTTTTTGGAGATGGGGAGGATCAAATATTTTCTGAATTGAAAGAAGTTGGTAATGAAATTGTTAGAAAATATGATGGTCTTCCTCTGGCACTTAAAGTGGTCGCAAGTGTTTTGTTTTTCAAGGAAAAGACTAAGACGGAGTGGAAAAAAGTTGCTGAAAGTGATTTATGGTTTATGAAAGAGATCGATGATGAACTATCCAAAGCTTTATACTTGAGCTATGAGGATTTACCTAGTCACCTCAAAGAATGTTTTCTCAGTTGTGCTTTCTACTGTGACATATCACATCCATATGACTTAATCCGTCTGTGGGTGGCCGAAGGGTTTGTGATTGAACAATCAGGTAGTTTGATGGAAGATATATCAGAGAAGTACTGCGATGAGCTTATTGCAAGAAACCTAATGCAATTTAGGCAAATATTTCTTGAAAATAAAATATTAGATATGCATGATGTTTTACGATGTTTTGGAGAAAGAATTATGGCAGAGGAAGGGATCATCATTAGTGATATTCAACGCAATAGTACAGATACTTTGACAAAGGCTCGTCGTTTGTCCATCTCAAACCAAGATGATGTGTTATCTCTTCCCCAATTGATATTAGAACAAAAGTGTTTAAGAGCCCTACACCTCGTTAATTGCCCTCGAATCCAGCGAATAGAAGATCATGTATTTAAAAGCTTAAAGCGTCTCAGAATTTTGGATTTGCATAACACATCCATAGATAGTCTTCCAGATTCTCTTGCGAAATTGTTGCATCTAAAATACTTGGATCTTTATGGAACAAAGATTAGAATGCTTCCTGAATCCATTGGGTGTCTTGCAAACCTGCAAACTTTGGATCTGTCGCACTGTGAATTACTGCATGGCCTTCCAAAGGGCATCACAAGGTTGAGCAATTTGAGGTGCCTTCGAATTCGAAGAACTCCGCTCACTCATGTTCCGAATGGAGTTGGGAGGCTGAAAAATCTCAACCATCTTGATGGATTTTTGATCGGCCATTATGACTCCATGGGAAGGAAGGATGGAGGTTGTGACTTGGACGATTTGCAAGATTTGCGCAATCTAAGATATTTACGGATAGATAAATTGGAAAGGGCAACAACGACAGGAAACAGAAACACATTGCTTGCAAACAAACTATTTTTAAAGAATTTGAACCTTTATTGGACAGAGAATAATAATGAAAACAATGAGGCGGAGAGTATATGCGACCAACTCAGTCCTCCACGGACTTTACAATCTCTCGAGATCGTCAATTTCCCTGGTCGACAGTTTCCAGGGTGGATGGTGTCAACTTCTATACATGATTCTTTGGTCGACCTAACAACTTTGTGGCTTAACAATTTTCCATCATGTATGGCGCTCCCTCCATTGGGCCAACTACCCAATCTTAAAATCCTACACATTAAAGGAGGAGAAGCAATCAGGAGTATTGGGCCTGAATTCCTTGGCTGCAGAACGCCTGCATTCCCCAAACTGGAGCATCTAGAATTCAATAGAATGCTCGATTTGGAAGAGTGGGTATTGCGTGTGGCACAGAATGTTGTGGAAGCCAACCAGGATGTTCATGCAAGCAACCTCAATTTGTTTCCTAATCTGGAAAAATGTTACTTCTACGACTGCCCAGAGCTGAAAAGGAGCATCCTTCCCCCAACGAAGCTTTTGCAAATTAATGACTGTCCAAATTTGGAATATGTGGAGAAGGTTGGCAAGTTGCAGAAATTGGAAGTTATTTTCCCCCCATATATACAACAACTTCCACAGTGGGTATCAAGCCTGATTAAAGTGAATTCGGATAGTTTGGAGCTATTTTACATGCGATGTGATTTACGGGTACTAGATAGTTGCAGTAAGGGGAAGCAAAATTGGCACATCATTCAACAAATTCCAGAAGTTTTTATTTATAGCATTGATCGTGAAACACGCTTATTGATCAATAAGGACTCATACAGATACGAAATAAAGGATGAGCTTGGAAGTTTCATAACCCTTGTAAGTAATTTTATCATCTATTTTCTTACCATAGCTTATTGCAAACCTGTCAATATTACTGGAAAAAAAAAAACTTATACAACCATTTTATTCTATGGACAGGATCAACCAAAAGAGACGGGACAGGGTGATCCAAGCTTGTCAAGCTTTCATGGCTAATTATTTCCCCCATTATGATCAAGGTTAGTAACTAATTAATGGTGGAGTTTATAATATCATCACAAATAAAATGTACTTATTTCTTTGTTTCTACTCGAAGGTCGCTTGTTGGAATTGGTATAATTTGGCCAAGGCGGATATTTCCACTAGATCCTATTGGTGTTTGGTGTCGCTCTGTTTCTTATCTGTATATATTTTATCCTTGGATTCTGGTGTTGGATTGCACCTCTCTGTCTTTTATTTGTCTAAACTTACTGTTTTGTGGAAAAAGATTATTTGTCTTATGTATTGAGAATAACAGCTTTGGATTGTGTATTACAGCATTGGTCGTAGCACTGTAAATAACAACTTATAAGCTATTTATTGGTGTTTGCTTCCTCATAAATACTTTTGATGGTACACTGTAAGTCATAATCAATTTATTTGTTTCCTCCCGTGTATATTGTTTGAATGATATTGCAGACTGTATATTACTATTTCTTCTCTATACCTATAATGAAATATTACTATTCATTCAATTTCTTTAAAATGATACAGAATTTATAATATGGAAGTTTGAATCTTATTGCTTTTGGATTCACGATGAGGCATTACAGTTTGTGAATAAAATAGATTAGTTGCTTTCAGTCTTGCATTTAGTTAAGCCTTTGACAATGAGAAAATTTGTATGAATTCATTGGCACAGAGGAAAAGAGAATGTACTACATTCCCTTCCCTTGTTTACTCACAAAAAATAGAAAATAAATTGTCATAGAACTTATGAGAATTTCGATGAAAAGATTGTGAGGTTAATTTATTGAGAAAAAAAAATTAAAATTATCCAATTCATTCGTTTCTCATCAACTGCTACAAGATTGCTTAGACAAACAAAAGCTCAAGCCAAAGGAACATGAACGTATGGTACACCATGACAAACATTTGAATACAGGTTGAAAATAATGTTAAGATTGTACACATGCTCAAGCCTGTAGTGTATTTGACATAACGGTAGCTTTCTTCTGATTGAAAATTGTCAGTGGATGGTAATCTTAGGAAAATCAGAAGAAAGAAAAAATGGTACAACAATAAACATTGCAAGGAAATAAGGCAGGTAATATAAATTGATAAAGAAAGATGAAATAACAATGCTTTGTTAAATATCGAAAATTCAGAGGGCAAAAAGATTTAAAATCGAAATTTAAGGGTATGATTAGAATTAACTAAGCCTTTTTGCAATATATGCCAAAAATATATGACTATTCCTCTCCTCCTCTCTGCGTTCGCAAACTGCCGCCGATCCCAAATCCCGATCTCCTCTGGTCTATTGACAACAACCGCCCCACAAGCCTTTGCAATTCTGTTGTTGTCTGTCTTCCTCAATCTTCGGATAGCACTGACTCCAGCCTTGCTGAGGTAATGACACGCAAGATCAATAAGCCCCTTTTCAGTAATCACCAAATTGGGTTTGAACTTCAACAACTGCATGCACATATTTTGTATATGTTCCTCTTCCATTTTCAGTAGTACTTCCTTTCAACAATAAAAAGTCTAATGTCTAGATAGCAGTTGGCACACGTCAAGTTAAGAGAATTCGAAAGGTGCCACAAATTAGCTCCATTGTCAACCATGTTTTGGCTAGCTGCTCGCATTTTATGTACAACGAGAAAGAAAATCTTCAACGTAGAGCCATCTCACCTCAATTGGAACTGCTGGTTATGATGAGTTGTAAATCTACAAGAGATATGTAGTAGATCTATGGAGTTGATTGGTAGATTAAAGGATAAGCCTAGAACTTAAATAATCATTGAGTGCTTGTATTAATCTGGGCTTTGGTTGGTGTTTGCTGTTGGATTGGAGTTTTTGATTTGATTGTGTTTTTGTAGTTGGAGTTTAGTGGTTCTTGATACCTTGCCGTACGTAGGCATGACTGGAATTGCTTAGATTAACAAGAAAAAAAATGAAGTTACAGCATATATATCGGGTAGATCCTAGATTTGATGCTATCTTGAGGTAAGTGTTAGCTTAGTTCTTTGATTTGACAATTGCATGTTTCATTTGGATTGTATACTAGTTGCCATGAGGTTTGGATGGACTGGAGGTGTTGAGAATTGAAATTAGCTTAGTCTTTTAATTTGGAGTTGGAACTAAAATGAACCTAATCCTAAACTAGCATGAACTAATCATTCAACTAGGTGTAATCAAATGAAATGAGATGATTAGGATAATCTTTATACGACTTGGTATTTAGTTTGTATCACTTTAGTATTTTAGATTTGGACATTGGTTCTTAAGGGTAATTTGATTTTGGAAATTTATTTAGCTAATTAATATAGATAGCTAAACTGTATACCTTGATATAGGTGGTTGATTGATACGAGTTTTCCTGACATGGGGAGTCTTTCTATATAGACTTCATTATGAGGTGGGTACTTCTTATTTGATTTTATAGCTCTGGTTACATTTAAATGCATGGTTATTTTATTGTTTGAGTAGAATTATTTATCTTAGATTTATTATACTTATTTTTCTGCTTAATACTTTTTTCTATGCTTGGCCTTTGAGTTAAAATATAAATTTTCAGTTATACAGTCTCAACTCTTAATTTTTGATCTAAAGAGTACCACTCGTACGTGTGTACTCTAGAATATCATGTGACCTATCTAGGGTTTGGTTGACATTAGATATACCCTACCCAATAAATTAGTTACATATTTATTTATTATGGTTTTAATTTGATACTTGTGTTTTGATTGCTTGCATGATGGTTGACTTGATTGGGTTTGCGTATATTGGTATCATGCACTATATTGCATTATTGCAACGATTATCGACTTCCTTGTGGTTAAGTCCGTCGTCAATCATATAGAGGTTTGTCCACTCAACCACTCGGGATAGTGGTAGTTGTCAGAGTACGAGCAACTATCCTGTTGTGCTTTACTCAACCACTCAGGATTAGTGGTAGTTGTTGGAGTTTTAGCCGACAGTGACATCGCTCCGTTACTTACGAGGGTTAGGTAGACCCATGGGGTAGAGGTCACACTCCCCCTTGTTCCTGGAGTAGAGATACAATCCACCTGGAGTTAAATACCGAATTTTATGGGGTTGAAAAGGTGAATTTCGGAAGTTAGGGGCCTAGTTGTAATTTTCCAAATATGTTGGGCTTATTTGCAAAATGCCAATAAACTTAATAACAGCCCCAAGGTCCTCTCTTTAACCTATTTCTCGTTTTTTTCTCACGCCGATTTCCCCCGATCGCCTCAGCCTCGACACAGCAGCGAGCGGTTCCTCGTCGCCACCGCCGCAAGCCCCACCCTTTTCTTCTTCTTTCTTCTTCTTATTCTTTTTCTTCTTCTCGTTTCTCTCCTCCTTTGAGAGATCCGGCGCCCACTTAGTCGCACCGTATTCGCGTGGAACCCTAGCCGACGTCGGTCCTCTCCCCCTTGCCGGTCCGAAACCAGCCGTGCCGACCATCATCAAGGTAAGGATGTTGTTGTTTGGGGTTTTAATTAAATATATATTGTAATGAGGATCAATCCTAATCATTATTGATGCAGTCTGACCCTGATTATTGTTTTGGTGTTTGGCACCAATTTAAGTTTGATTCAAGTTTGGTTGAATATGGATTAAGTCTAAGTGGATCGGGAGATCGCACGCTGGCATGTGGAAAAGTCCTAACTTGGAGGGTTAGGTGTGAAAAGTCCTAGCTTTGAGGGCTAGGTGTGAAAAAGTCCTAGCTTAGAGGGCTAGGTGTGAAAAGTCCTAACTCGGAGGGTTAGGTGATGGAAATCCTAGTGAGTGAAGCTAGGTTGAAATCCCGGTGAGTGAAGTCGGATACTGGTGAGTGAAGCCAGGTTGGATGAAATCCTGGTGAGTGAAGTCAGGTCCTAGCTTAGAGGGCTAGGTTGGATGAAATCCTGGCTTGGAGGGTCAGGTCCTAGCTTGGAGGGCTAGGTTGAAGTCCCAGTGAGTGAAACTGGGCACGAAGTCTTGGTCCAGGGGACTAAGAACGAGTCAGAGAAGGGTTAGAAGCTTGTTCTTGTGACTTAGAGTGGAGTTGACCTTGCCTGGATCGGTCTGGTGACCGATCAGGGAAGTTGGCACGGTGTTCCCTCGTGGATCGGTCTGGTGACCGATCCAGCTATGTCTGATCGGTCTGGTGACCGATCAGGGAGGGAACAGAGAGTTTTGGCTGACTTCTGTTCGACTCCTGATCGATCTGGTGACCGATCAGGGAAAGAACAGAGAGTTTTGGTTGACTTATGTTCGACTCCTGATCGGTCTGGTGACCGATCTGGAACACTGTTCAGATCGTTCTGGTGAACGATCAAATGTCGCGAGCTCCTCTCTATGTTCGATCAGGTAGGATCCTGATTGGTCAGGAAGTTCCCTGATCGGTCCCCAGACCGATCAGGCCACAACCTGATCGGTTTGGTGACCGATCAGGGGGAGTTGGCTGCGAGAGCTGGGAATCCCATCAACCATGTGGATCGGTCCGGTGACCGATCCTGATCTGCCGCGATTTCCCAGTTTCCTACTGTGGAGCCTGATCGGTCAGGGGGTGACTCTGATCGGTCTGGTGACCGATCAGGGTTCACTCTGATCATTGTCAGACGCTCTGATCGCGTTTGTTTTCTCTGCGCTTTTTCTGATACACTGTCGATTCTTTGTGATATGCTTTGCTAAGCCTCTGTTGAAGTGTGCAGGTGATAGCAGGTGATTCAAACACTCAAGGAGGGTCAATGGGAGGCTTTCCGTTGAGCAGGTTTGGCTGTTTCTGTAAGTATCCCTGGTTGGTTTTGATGTGATCAATCGATTTAAGTTAGGTCCTGGTATGTTTAATCTCTCTGCTAAGTGTGCAGGAGCTTAGGTACGGAGGAAGTCGATCGTAAGACATAGCGGACGAGAAGGATTGTACGGGGATGTGAGCCGACGGGCTCGGTACAATCCGAGGGACGCGGAAGCTGCGGAAGAGTACGTCGGTGGAGCGAGAAGGACGCACGCGGTGTCCGAGGGACGAGAAGCCGAGAAGAAGGACGCTCAAGGGGCGAAAGGCCGAAGTCGGGTTCGGGTGAGCCTAACTCCGGTTGGCCGGAAATCACCCAGAAGACGAAGAATCAAAAAGACTGGTCCAAGCGCCCAAAAGAAAAGAGAAAATTATTTGGTACTGGTCCAAGCACCCAAAAGAAAAGAGAAAATTATTTGATGCCAAGAAGATTCGAACCTGTGACCCCACTGCTAGATGTCTCCATACTTACCAAATGGGATAAATAGGTAATGTGAATAAGTTGATGTGAGCCGAAGATAAAGTTAATCACCTACTGCGAATAGAAGCAAAGTTTTAATTAAACTTTATCTTCTAAAGGATAACCTTATCCTTTAATCAGATCTAATGGATGCAGTTTAATCTCATCCAAGATTAACTGTCCAAATTATATCTATGGATCAACGGCCAAGAGAAAATTCATCAAAAATCAACAATCTAGATTTATTCTCTTAGGCTATAAATAGACTTAGAGATTTAGCTTTAGGAATCAATCATTTTTATTCATTCTTGTAAAATCTCTAAAAGTCTAGCGTGCTATTTTTGTAAGGCTTCTCCGCCGCAAGGAGATTTTTATTGAGCGTCCACTGCCTTGGAAGCAATATTCTCAGTTGCGACCAAGTTTTTTTTTTAAAAGACGAGTGCCTCCACTTTCATAATTTTTTTACCGTCTATTCACCCCCTCTAGCCGGTCCAACTCGATCCAACAATTTCTCCTTCTCAGGTTTTAACGGCAACTGGCGCAGCTGGCGACTGACAGAGGCTCAGCTGGAGAGGAGGTCTTCAGTGGACTGAGTGCTCAGGGAGGTTAGTGGGTTCAGGCTGGCTCAGTGGATGCTGATGAAGCTTGCGATGGTGAGAGGAAACTTAAGACAAAGCTGGAAGCAGAGGAGCGGGAAGAGCGAACAGACAGAAAACTTGAGGAGTTTGGCTAGGCTGTGTCGAGAGCTCTCTGTTGCTTTTGTGCTTAAGTGTTCTTGTTGAATTCCTGTGAGATCTGTGTGAGCATTCCTTCTTGTGTGATCTCTTGTACTCAAGTTCAATCATCCATGAGATCTGTGGAGAGGTTTCTCCACCGAGAAGGTAGCTCTATCTTATTCGGTGTTCACCGGGGCTTGATCTGCCGACGATCAAGGGATCGCCCACCTTACGGGCACGCCATGGAGTAGGGGCAAGTTATCCCCGAACCTTGTATATCCTTGTGTTAGAGTTTTGCTTATTACTTAGTTTCTGCACTTAGTTTCTGCATTTGTTTTGCTTCCGCTGTCTAACCTCTGAAGTGCAGAGAAAATCGAAAACTGCTAAGTTTCAAGTGTCTGGCTACATTCACCCCCCCTCTCTCTAGCCATCCAAGCACCAACAAGTGGTATCAGAGCTTGAGGCTCTACTTCAACGGCTTAACATCCGAGAGCTAACAAAGGTGGTCATGGGAAGAGAAGGGTTTAGCACCAGCCGACCTCCACTCTTCGACGGCACTGATTTTCCATATTGGTGGTCGAAGATGGAGTTTTACCTCAAAACCAACCTCAGCATGTGGTTTGCTGTCAAGGAAGGTTTTTCCACTCCTAAAGATGCTGAGGGAAAAGAGATGAACTTCTCAAGTTGGTCGACAGATCAAATCCGGAAAGGTGAAGCCGATGCGAAAGTGGTGGTAACTTTGCAATGCGGGTTGACCAAGGGCCAACTAATCAAGGTTGGTCCCTTCACAAGTGCTAAAGACCTATGGAGCAAGATCATTGAGCTCCATGAAGGCACTCATGAAACCCGAACAGCCAAAAAGGACCTCCTTCTCAGCCAACTTCAAAATCTGACCATGGGAGAAAATGAAAAGGTAAGTGAGCTCCATGGAAGATTCAAAGGGATCCTCAATGGTCTACACTCCATCAATGAGAAGGTTGAGAACCGAGATCTTATACGGTATGTTCTCAAAGCTTTTACTAGGAACACCTTGTGGTCATCCATGGTGGATGCTTACAAGGTTTCCAAGGACTTATCTTTTGTTAAGCTAGAGGACCTATTTTGTGAAATGGAACTACATGAGATCTCTAATCAAAGCCCGAAGGAGAAAGGGTTTGCTTTTGTGGCAGGTGACCGAAAGAAGAAGGAGAAGAAGAAAATGAAGGAGGAGAAGACCTACTGTCATGTGGCTCTAGTGGCTTTAAAAGAGTCATCCAAGGAGAGTGGAGACGAATCAAGCTCCTCAACCGCGCCTTCATCATCTTCGGATGATGAAGAGGTAATTTCTCTCGAGTTGGATAAGTGCTATAGAACAATAGATTGCTTGACAAACATGCTCAAAAAGTCTAAGAATAAGATTAAATCTTTAAAGTTAGAGGTAGAAGAATTGAAAACCTCTAAGGATGAAGCAATTGATGACTTGCATGTTAAGACCCTTGAGAATGACAATAAGGACTTAAAGAGCAAAGTTGAAAATCTCAACAATGTTCTTGAGAAATTCTCATCTAGCTTCAAAACCTTAGACATGATACTAAACTCCCAAAGAGCGGTTTATAACAAGGCCAGTATAGTTTACCGACCTAAAGAACCAACCTTTGTATCCTTAATGTCAAGAACCCAATTTAGAGCACAAAATAGTTCTAGGGCTCAAAAGGTTAGGAAGAAAGTGACTAAGGCATGAGTGTCTAAGTCCTTCATTATTGATGCATTAGGTCCCAAAATTTGGGTACCTAAAACCTCCATATTTCAAATTGTATAGGCATTGATTGAGGGGGAGCACCTATCAACATAGATGGTTGATATTTGGTGCTCCAAACATCTATCCATTCCTAATTAGGAATGTGCTTATCGTTTCCTCAAATTCACATGAATGGTTTAGGTTGACACATAACTTGTTTTACCTTGGATTGCTTAGGATAATAAGTTTTGTTATTGCAATTTATGTTTTCATGCAAGTTATGGTTTATGAAATGTCTTATCTCAAGTCTAAGGTGTCTTGGTAAAAGAAAAGTTTTTCTTAAGCAAGTTAAAATCTTCTTGAATGTGTTACACAACATGAATGCATGCTGAGGAACAATATCAACACATAATTTATATTGATAAGGCCTCAATAGACAAGAACATGAATTTGAGGTCTAATTTTTTTTTTATTTGCTTGCAATCATAAACCTTAGACAATTTCATGCTTTGATGATCAATATTTTGAATTTTCTGAAAATGCCTAAATTGGATAAATACATGAATATAGTTTAATTAACTGTCTTCTCATAGAGAATTCAGACAATTCCATAACAACCTCATGTTTTTGTGATCAATACATGCTTTTGAAATGTTTTTAAAACTGGTTAAATGAGATAAAAGCATGTCGGACAAAATACAACCTTATGAATTGTATTGATACAATCATGTGTTAGAAAGCTTGATCATGTTTTGATACTAATTTGATACAAGCATGTTTTTGAAAATTTGATCATACTTTTGTTTGTATCATGAAATCTGATCATGTTTTGGAAATTTGATATTAGTATCATATTTTGATAATTATTTGAAGAAATGTATTTTGATTAAGGGAACCCTTAGGATCAAATAAATTAAAACTAATTGGTTTAGGGTTTGGGAATGGTAAGAGATGAAACAAATCTGTTTCTGAAACTGATATGTTTGAGAGTCTGAAATTTTGAAGTTTCTGAATTATTATTTCTGATCAACTGTCTGTATTAGACCTGATCGGTCCACCGACCAATCAGGACTCACCCTGATCGGTCTGGTGAACGATCAGGAATCACCCTGATCGGTCCGGTGACCGATTAGATCAACACTGATCAGAGGTATCAGACTACTCCTCAGTCCGATCCCATTTCATCAAATTGTATCAGTGTAATGATCATAAATCTGATACACACCTGATTATTCCAAGAACATGACCATACTTGATCATTCATTGGTACAAACCTAGTACTAAGTGAATACAAATTCATTTCTAAGGAATTTTTAAGACCCTTGATTCTCAGAAATTTTTCTGAAACATCAAGTGTTACAATGAGGTTTAACTAATCATACTTGGAACAAATTTAATTCTAATTTGATCCAAGCCCGGGTTGGAATTTTCAAAATTCATAAGAAATGGTTTGTTGAGTCATGACTCTTGTTCTTAATGTCGTGTTTCGGAAATTTTTCTGAAATGACGAATATCAATAGAGTCTACATCTCTGTTGTGGAATGTCAATTGTTAATGCAGTCTGATCAGGAACGTATCAGAGTTTCAGAATTTTTTTTGAAATCTGATCGCTCCCCAGACTAACAAGAAATATTTCTGTATCAAATAATCAACGAACCTGATCGGTCACGGAGACCAATCAAGATTATGTGTCCGATACAGCTGCATTCCTTACTTGTCATATGCAACATATACATGTTTGACCATGATATATTTCTGTATATGTTTTCATGTGCAATTCACACTTATTGTCGTATGATGCATATACATTGTTGCCATGATACATTTATGGTATATGTCTTTCATATGCAATTCAAAAGTTTACCTTTGATTACTTTAGGTTTGGGGAGAGACCCGTGTTTGAGGGGGAGGTATGTTTAAACTTAATAATCATACCCTTTTCGATGTTTGACAAAGGGGGAGAGAATGGTTGATTAAGTTTAGGGTTATTGTAGGGGGAGGATTTTGATTCCCTTACGATAATTGAACTACCTTCAATTGATCATTAATGCCTAAACTTATATCGGGTTGTCAAACAACAAAAAGGGGGAGATTGTTGATGCAGTCTGACCCTGATTGTTGTTTTGGTGTTTGACACTGATTTAAGTTTGATTCAAGTTTGGTTGAATACGGATTAAGTCCAGGTGGATCGGGAGATCGCACGCTGGCATATAGAAAAGTCCTAACTTGGAGGGTTAGGTGTGAAAAGTCCTAGCTTGGAGGGCTAGGTGTGAAAAGTCCTAACTTGGAGGGTTAGGTGTGAAAAGTCCTAGCTTGGAGGGCTAGGTGTGAAAAAGTCCTAGGTTGGAGCGCTAGGTGTGAAAAGTCCTAACTCGGAGGGTTAGGTGATGGAAATCCTAGTGAGTGAAGCTAGGTTGAAATCCTGGTGAGTGAAGTCGGGTCCTAGTGAGTGAAGTCCTAGTGAGTGAAGCTAGGTTGAAATCCTGGTGAGTGAAGTCGGGTCCTGGTGAGTGAAGCCAGGTGATGGAAATCCTAGTGAGTGAAGCTAGGTTGAAATCTCGGTGAGTGAAGCCGGGTCCTAATGAGTGAAGCTAGGTGATTGAAATCCTAGTGAGTGAAACTAGGTTGAAATCCCGGTGAGTGAAGCCGGGTCCTGGTGAGTGAAGCCAGGTTGGATGAAATTCCGGTGAGTGAAGCCAGGTCCTAGCTTGGAGGGCTAGGTTGGATGAAATCCTGGCTTGGAGGGTCAGGTCTTAGCTTGGAGGGCTAGGTTGAAGTCCCAGTGAGTGAAACTGGGCACGGAGTTTTGGTCTGGGGGACTCAGAATGAGTCAGAGAAGGGCTGGAAGCTTATTCTCGTGACTTAGAGTGGAGTTGACCTTGCCCGGATCGGTCTGGTGACCGATCAGGGAAGTTGGCACGGTGTTCCCTCGTGGATCGGTCTGGTGACCGATCCAGCTATGTCTGATCGGTCTGGTGACCGATCAGGGAGAGAACAGAGAGTTTTTGCTGACTTATGTTCGACTCCTGATCGGTCTGGTGACCGATCTGGAACACTGTTCAGATCGTTCTAGTGAACGATCAAATGTCGCGAGCTCCTCTCTATGTTCGATCAGGTTGGATCCTGATTGGTTAGGAAGTTCCCTGATCGGTCCCCAGACCGATCAGGCCACAACCTGATCGGTCTGGTGACCGATCAGGGGGAGTTGGCTGCGAGAGCTGGGAATCCCATCAACCATGTGGATCGGTCCGGTGACCGATCCTGATCTGCCGCGATTTCCCAGTTTCCTACTGTGGACCGATCAGGCTGGAGCCTGATCGGTCGGGGGTGACTCTGATCGGTCTGGTGACCGATCAGGGTTCACTTTGATCATTGTCAGACGCTCTGATCGCGTCTATTTTCTCTGCGATTTTTCTGATACACTGCCGATTCTTTGTGATATGTTTTGCTAAGCCTCTATTGAAGTGTGCAGGTGATAGCAGGTGATTCAAACACTCAAGGAGGGTCAATGGGAGGCTTTCCGTTCAGCAGGTTTGGCTGTTTCTCCTTCTCAGGTTTCAACGGCAATTGGCGCAGCTGGCGACTGACGAAGGCTCAGTTGGAGAGGAGGTCTTCAGTGGACTGAGTGCTCAGGGAGGTTAGTGGGTTCAGGCTGGCTCAGTGGATGCTGATGAAGCTTGCGATGGTGAGAGGAAGCTTAAGACAAAGCTGGAAGCAGAGGAGCGGGAAGAGCGAACAGACAGAAAACTTGAGGAGTTTGGCTGGGCTGTGTCGAGAGCTCTTTGTTGCTTTTGTGCTTAAGTGTTCTTGTTGCATTTATGTGAGATCTATGTGAGCGTTCCTTCTTGTGTGATCTCTTGTACTCAAGTTCAATCATTCGTGAGATCTGTGGAGAGGTTTCTCCACTGAGAAGGAGGCTCTATCTTATCCAGTGTTCACCGGGGCTTGATCTGCCGACGATCAAGGGATCGCCCACCTTACGGGCATGCCAAGGAGTAGGGGCAAGTTATCCCCGAACCTTGTATATCCTTGTGTTAGAGTTTTGCTTGTTACTTAGTTTCTGCACTTAGTTTCTGCATTTGTTTTGCTTCCGCTGTCTAACCTCTGAAGTGCAGAGAAAATCGAAAATTGATAAGTTTCAAGTGTCTGGCTACATTCACCCCCTCCCCCCCTCTCTAGCCATCCAAGCACCAACAATTATGTTAGTATTTTATGTAGCTAATTTATTAACTTTATAATTAGCTAAATTTTATCATTTGTACAGGACCTTGATTTGGATTCGTTTGGTTAATTGTGGAAGGTCCTCTTCGTTCACGAACATCTACAAAATAAAGACAGGTACTTCTCCTTTGTACTCGAGTAGTTCTTTTACCTTTAAGCATGACTATTTTATATCTAGTAGGTTGATTGACGTTATTCTTTGTTGTTTGTTATTTTAACATTGTCGTTGATACTTGTTCTTCGTTGATCTTCGAGTATTCAAAATTCGTATCCGTATAGTCCTCTGTTGGTTTTCTGTTCTGTAAAGTGCCGCTTATACGCGAGTACATAGAAGTCCATTAAACACAGATAGGTTTATTTGGCATTAGAAATACCCTACCTAGTAGTGTAGGTGCATAATCGTTGGTTTTCGATTTCTGGTTGGTTGTGTCGTTTACTTGTTGGATTTTGTTGCATCGTTGTTTCTCCGATTGTTCGTGCATCTTGTAACATGCACCATATTTGCACGTTGCATACTAACGACTGTTGGGCTTCCATATGGTTAAGTCGTCGTTAGTCATTTTGTTGCTTGATTCACTCAATCACTTGTTGTCGTGATAGTTGTTAGAGTGCGAGCAACTGTCCTGTTATGTCACACATGTTGCAGCTGTAGGCAAACAATGACACCCTCACTGTTGTTTTCGAGGGATATTAGAGTTGTTGGTGGCTCCCCCTATGTATCAGGGTTTTTTGGAGTAGTTGGCTCCCCAGTATCATGTCCACTCAACCATACCTTCTGTGGTATTTGTTGTTAGAGTACGTACAGTTGTCACAACCCTACCCACTCGATCACACAGATGAGATGTGTTGGCGGCTTAACTGACATCAGGGGTGACACATGTCATTGCATCATATGCATATGTATTTCGTTTATGCATTTTCTTGTGATTGTTGCATTTATATGAGTTATAGTTGTTGCACTTGATTGACATGCATATATTTCTTGGTTTATTGTTATTGCGTTGTTTTACACCTGTTTAGTTGTTATTCGGTTTTTATAACATGTTATTCTATATATGTTATGCATGTTTAGGTGATTCTATATTCCTTATGGATTGTACCCTGTTGATTCTCTACTTTTTATATCTTTTGTTATGTCATGCTTATTGTCTACTCATATACCCGCAGTGTCCGCCCGGACTCACCACCGCTACCTCCCATTTTTGTTACAGGTAGCAGATAGATATTTTGCTTGGAGCCAGGAGATGATCCAGTTGCCAGCCCCTCAGTCCCTCAGTTCCACCGGGTTATTTTATTTGGAGTTGTTTCAGAGTTGATTTTCCGTAGTTTCTCTATTTCTGCATTTTATTTTCTTATCTGGTATGATTTTGACTAATTTGTAGTAATGTCTTATTAATCGAGTTTGTTCGATGTGGAGTTTCTCTTTGGTTGTCGTTTCTTTTATGCCTAAGGTGGATGAGCCACTCGTTATCTCTTTTGTTGATATAAAAACTGCGTGGTGATGTTTTTATTTCTGTTATGATGGCTGAGCCATCTTTTGTGATTAGAGTGTATGTATTATTGCCTCAACTTGTCCACCGTATAGGAGAGATGCTGTCCGATTTTCGAGTAAGCATGTGCCTTTGGGGTCGTGATAATTTTTGGTATCAGAGCGAGGTTTTGCGATGTTTTGGTGTCTGTGGGTTTTTGGAGTTGTTTTACGAAGTCAATCTGTATGTTACAGATTTGTTTATTTTTGCGGAGTCTTTTTCTTGAGGGTTAACGAAGTTGTTTTGTTTTACGAAATCTATTTATATTTTACGGATTTATTTTCCCTAGTCATTTTCTGGTTATGGTTGTGATGGGACTTGGCAGCGACGAGATCTCTCCCGGCAGACAAATAGTAAGTTGGTTTTAAATTTGGTTAAATTTATATCTAAATAATGTATGTTGATTTTGTTAACAAATATGCCTCGTCGTATTAAGTTATCTCCACCCTGTGCTCGTGATCGTGGACGACGATCACGGGGGAGGCCAGAGGAGGCTGAGGGAGACATGAATCAGGAGGGTGAGAGGCCCACCAGAGTGGAGCCGACTGGTTAGGGATCAGCTCACCAGGACCCTTCGGGTGAGCTGAGATCTCCACCACGGAGAGTATCTTCTCTTGTATATCCGACAGCAATTCCAGTCGTACCATCAGAGGCAGGTCCATCAGTACCACCAATGGCAATTCCTGAAGTGCCATCAGGAGTACCCCCTGCCCAAGCGAGTCGGCTTCTGGACAAAGCTCGGATTCCATTGGTGGCAGCGTCTGTGAAGGGTCGCTTCACACTGTTCCATGGGGAACCAGATCCGTATGCTGCTCGTGTCTGGTTGGAGACATTGGAGGACACCTTCAGCTATATGACCCTCACAGACGTAGAGAAGGTGGAGTTGGCTACGTATCATCTTCGAAATCTGGTCGTAACTTAGTGGAATATGCAGAAGAATCTTATTGGTGGACGATCGATTTCTTGGGTTTTTTTTCGCGAAGCTTTTGAGGGAAAGTATTATCCTGCCGCGTTTCGTACAGCCCGACGGCAGGAGTTTCTTGCTCTTCATTAGGGAGACCACTCAATTATGGAGTATGAGGCGAAATTTAATCGCTTGGCAGAGTTTTGTCCACAGTTGGTTGCTACGGAGGAGGAGCGGACGACACAGTTTATGCTGGGCTTAGTTGGATATATCCAACTATGTATGTCTGGATGGATTCCTACTTCATATAGAGAGGCTTTGGATCGGGCTTTACATACAAAGATGATCCAGCATCAGTTGCATGGTGATAAGAGCAAAGGGAAGCAGACAACTCAGGGTTCAGCAGCGCCACATAAACAGCCGACTTTGGACAGAAGCGCAGTAGCAGGAGTCATGGTACGCAGGAGACTTTTGGGCATCAGTCTCCACCCCAAAAGTTTGGACGGTTTTCAGCAGGATCGTCGCAGGGTTCTCAGCAGACTCAGAGGTTTACTACTAGTGCGACTCATTATTTTCAGTGTGGTTCTAAGGACCACGGCAGACCAGACTGTCCCCTAGAGCACCCTATCTGTTATTATTGTAAACTTCCGGGTCATGAGAGTCGAGGTTGTCCTTTAAAGGCTCAGCATAAGTCTGTAGCATTTACTCATCGGGGGTTGCCGATCATGACCGCAAAGGCCAAATCGAGGCGGCTGTCAGACTCATACGTCATTCCGACCGCAGCAGACAGGACGTCAGCAGGCAGTTCCACCACCAGTTCAGATGTATGGTATGCATGGGCATGAGTACTCCTCACCAGTGGGGTCTCAATATTCTGGGACAGGGTCGTATTATCAGCAGCTACGTCCAGCATACCAGCCTACAGTTTATCAGCATCAGCCGTCGGCTGGAGCTTCGGGTTACCAGTCTCAGCAGTCGGTTGTGCCTCTGGATATCAGCCCCAGCAGACTGCTGGACCTTCATCTTCTCGGCCGTAGCCGATTTTAGCGTTGCCACCTTCAACTACAGAGACAAGCCGAGTTTATGCAGTCACCAGAGAGGAGGCACAGCGGGCCTATGGATCGGTCTTTCGTGGTATGATTTCAGTTTATGCATTTCCTGCAGAATTACTTATTGATACTGGTAGTTCTAGTTCTTTTATATCATGACTGTTTATGGGAAAAATTAGTAGATTGCCTACCCTTAGATCACAACGTTTATCAGTGTCTCTACCATCCGGTGAGGTATTGGATATCACGCAGGAAGTCAAGGCGTGTCCATTGGACTTCGGCAATTATACCCTCACCGTGGATCTGTCAGTTCTCGAGATAGTAGAGTTCGATATTATTCTAGGCATGGACTTATTGGCGGCTTATCATGCCACAATTGATTGCCAAGCGAGGGTGGTCACGTTTCGGCCTCCGAACCAACTCTCATGGGAATTCATTGGCACCATAGATGATGAGATTTTTATTATCTCTGTACTTCAAGCCTAGAAGCTTATATCGCACGGATGTCAGGGTTTTCTATTATCATTGATCAGCACTGATGGTAGCAGTAGCCCTCGGCTCTCGAGTGTTCTAGTGGTTCAAGAATTTCCAGACGTATTTCCAGAGGAGCTACCTAGTTTACCTCCCATAAGGCAAGTTGAATTTGTGATCAAGTTGATTCAGGGGACTACGCCGGCATCAAAGGCTCTGTATCGTATGGCGCCTAAGGAGTTGGATGAGCTAAAGGTCCAGCTTCAAGAGTTGCTTGACAAGGGATTTATTCATCCTAGTGTATCTCCATGGGGTTCACCAGTTTTATTCGTCAAGAAGAAGGATGATTCTATGAGGTTATGCATCGAATACAGGCAGTTGAATGTCGTGACCATCAAGAATAAGTATCCCCTACCTCGTATTGAAGATTTGTTTGATCAGTTGAAGGATACCTCGGTGTATTTCAAAATTGATTTGCGGTCTGGATATCATCAGTTGAGGATCAGGGATTCGGATATTCAGAAGACAATTTTTCGCACCCGGTATGGACATTACGAGTTTTTGGTAATGCCATTTGGGCTTACCAATGCTCCTGCAGTGTTTATGGATCTGATGAATCGAGTTTTTATGGAGTATTTGGATCAGTTTGTTATTATTTTCATTGACGACATCCTGATTTACTCCCGTTCCGTGAAGGAACATACGCGCCACCTTCGCATTGTTCTGGAGACGCTCCGACGGGAGCAGTTGTATGCAAAGTTTAGCAAGTGTGCTTTCTAGTTGTCTTCTGTGGGTTTTCTCAGACACGTTGTTTCTAGTAGAGGTATCTCCGTAGATCCCCGGAAGATCGAGGTTGTCACCAGTTGGGAACAACCTAAGTCGGTTCAGGAGGTTCACAGTTTTCTCGGATTGGCTGGTTATTGTCGCCGATTTGTTGAGGGGTTTTCCAGCATCGCTTCACTGTTGACACGTCTGACCAGAAAATGCATGAAATTTGTTTGGATAGAGTCTTGCGAGACCAGTTTTCAGCTCAAGCGGCGATTGGTGTCTACGCCTGTATTGGTGTTACCTTCAGGCGATGATAGTTTTGTACTCTACACTAATACATCACATCAGGATTTGGGTGCAGTTTTGATGCAGCATGGATGGGTAGTCTCTTATGCTTCTCGTCAATTGAAGGAGCATGAGAAGAATTATCCAGTTCATGACTTAGAGCTTGCAGCCATTATTTTTGTCCTGAAGATATGGAGACATCATCTCTACGGCGTCACGTTTGAAATTTTCACATATCACAAGAGCCTCAAGTATTTATTCACTCAGAAGGAGCTAAATATTCATCAAAGAAGATGGATGGAATTCTTAAAGGATTATGACTATACTATTAGCTACCATCCAAGGAAAGCTAATGTAGTTGCAGATGCACTCAGCAGAAAATCAAGGAGTGTTCTAGCTTGTCACCGGGTTATGGTCACTGATTTATTTCAGAGCTTCTCAGAGTTGAGATTGGAGGAGCAGGGTCAAACAGAGAAAGGGTTGTTGGTGACTATGGTTGCTCAGTCTTCGATCAGGACGAGGATCAAAGAGGCTCAAGCTAGTGATCAACATCTGCAGTTCCTAGGCAGCCGGATAGCCTCAGAGTAGCAGACTGACTTTACACGAGATAATGAGGGTATTCTTTATTTCCGAGGGAGATTATGTGTACCTAAGTCACATCCGGTCATGGATGAGTTGCTTCAGGAGGCTCATCGATCTCGGTTTGCTATACATCCAGGTGGCACCCGTATGTACCGAGATTTGAGACGTTCCTATTGGTGGGACGGTATAAAGAAAGACATCGCAGATTTTGTTGCTAGATGTCTAGTGTGCCAGCAGGTGAAGGCCGAGCATCAAAGACTTGCTGGATTACTACAGAAGATCCCTATTCCTGAGTGGAAGTGGGAGCATATCACGATGGATTTCGTTGTTGGATTACCGAGGTCTCGTAGAAGACATGATGCGATTTGGGTGATCGTTGATCGATTAACCAAATTCGCTCATTTCTTGGGAATTTAGAGGACAGATTCTCTGGACAAGCTGGCAGAGTTGTGCTGCCGTGAGATAATCAGACTACATAGTGTTCCTCTGGGCATCATATCAGATAGAGACCTGCGTTTCACTTCGCGATTTTGGCAGAGTTTGCAACAAGCCATGGGTACCGAGCTTCGATTCAGTACAGCCTTTCATCCGCAGACGGACGGACAGTCTGAGTGTACCATTTAGACACTGGAGGATTTGTTGAGATCTTGCGTTATGGACTTTGGAGGCAACTGGGAAGATCACCTGCATTTGGTTGAGTTTGCTTATAATAATAGCTATCATTCGACTATTCAGATGGAACCTTTCGAGGCGTTGTATGGTAGAGCTTGCAGGGCACCCATCCTCTGGGAGGAGGTTGGGGAATCTCAGTTGCTAGGTCCTCAGAGTATTCAGCATGACACAGAGCTAGTCCGTACTATCAGACGCCGTCTGTCAGAGGCTCAGGATCGTCAAAAGAGTTATGCAGATCAGAGACGCAGATCCTTAGAGTTCTCCGTGAGCGATCATGTATTCTTGCGAGTGTCGCCCACGAAAGGGGTGAAGTGGTTTGGGTTGCGAGGTAAGCTAGCTCCCCGCTATATTGGACCTTTCCAGATTTTGGAGCGGATTGGAGCCGTCGCTTATCGTCTGGCGTTACCACCATCACTGGCTGGAGTTCACGACGTGTTTCATGTTTCCATGCTGAGGAAATATGTACCAGATCCTACACATGTGTTGTCGGAGGTGCCGGTCACACTTCAGCCAGACGCGACTTATGAGGAGGTGCCTATGCGAATTCTGGACCGCAAAGAGCATCGGTTGAGGAACAAGATAGTTCGGTTGGTTAAAGTTTGTTGGCAGCACCACTCTGATGAGGAAGCTACTTGGGAGCTCGAGGATACGATCAGAGCTCGCTATCCTCATCTATTTACTTGAGGTGCGTATGGTTAGTTTTTTATTCCATATTCATATTATATCTAAATTGTTGATTTCTCTTGTTGTTGACTAGTACTTGTTGCAGTTTATGGTTTATGGTTGTGGACTAGTCTGGGTTGTTGATATCAGTTGTGGCTGATCAGTACATGTTGTGGTTGACTAGTATTTGTTGTGGTTTCCTAGCGAAATTTGGGGACCAAATATTTGTTAGTGGGGGAGAATGTTAAATACCGAATTTTATAGGGTTGAAAAGGTGAATTTCGAAAGTTAGGGGCCTAGTTGTAATTTTCCAAATCTATTGGGCTTATTTGAAAAATGCCAATAAACTTAATAAAAGCCCCAAGGTCCTCTCTTCAACCTATTTCTCTTTTTTTTTCTCACGCTAGTTTCCCCCGATCACCTCAACCTCGACGCAGCAGCGAGCGGTTCCTCGTCGCTGCCGCCGCAAGTCCCACCCTTTTCTTCTTCTTTCTTCTTCTTATTCTTCTTCTTCTTCTTCTTCTCGTTTCTCTCCTCCTTCGAGAGATCCGGCGCCCACTTAGCCGCGCCGTATTCGCGTGGAACCCTAGCCGACGTCGATCCTGTCCCCCTTGCCGGTCCGAAACCAACCATGCCGACCATCATCAAGGTAAGGATGTTGTTGTTTGGGGTTTTAATTAAATATATGTTGTAATGAGGATCTATCCTAATCATGTTAGTATTTTATTTAGCTAATTTATTAACTTTATAATTAGTTAAATTTTATCATTTGTACAGGACCTTGATTTGTATTCGTTTGGTTAATTGTGGAAGGTCCTCTTCGTTCATGAACATCTACAAAATAAAGGCAGGTATTTCTCCTTTGTACTCGAGTAATTTCTTTTACCTTTAAGCATGACTATTTTATATCTAGTAGGTTGCTTGACCTTATTCTTTGTTGTTTGTTATTTTAACATCGCCGTTAATACTTGTTCTTCGTTGATCTTCGAGTATTCAAAATTCGTATCCGTACAGTCCTCTATTGGTTTTCTGTTCTGTAAAGTGCAGCTTGTACGCGAGTACTTAGAAGTCCATTAAACACAGATAGGTTTATTTGGCATTAGAAATACCCTACCTAGTAGTGTAGGTGCATAATCGTTGGTTTTCAATTTCTGGTTGGTTGTGTCGTTTACTTGTTGGATTTTGTTGCATCGTTGTTTCTCCGATTGTTCGTGCATCTTGTAACATGCACCATATTTGCACGTTGCATACTAACGACTGTTAGGCTTCCATATGGTTAAATCGTCGTTAGTCATTTTGTTGCTTGATTCACTCAACCACTTGTTGTCGTGGTAGTTGTTAGAGTGCGAGCAACTGTCCTGTTATGTCACACATGTTGCAGCTGTTGGTGCCGGAAGCATCATATCGAGCCTTGTTTTGATATTAGCAAAGGATTGAAAGTTAAGTACTATTTGTGATCTAATGTATTCACTGAGTGTGCAGAAAGAAGTCCTGGCGAAGGACTGCTAGGCACCTAGCGAAGGGCTGCTAGGCACCTGGCGAAGGGCTGCTAAGCACCTGCCGAAGGGCTACTGGGCAAAAGTCCAACCGGAGGAGCCGGTTGGCAAAAGGTAAACTCTCCTGAGAGGAGTAGGTGAGGACGCGTTCCCCGTCGAGGGAACAGTAGGCGTTGGTTCGACCTAGGGTTCCATTTGGGAGACCCGAAGTCAAAATCAAGACAGCTACGGCTGTAAAAACTAACTAATATTCTTGCCTTATTTGTGTTGGTACTAATCATGAATGCAGGGACCGAAGGAGTGTGTTTCTGCAGCTCAGAACGCCCAAAAGGAAGGGGGCAGGTAGCTGGGCTAGGCGCCCGGGAGGTCCCGGGCGCCCAAGGTCAAAGCTAAACAAGCAGTTAAGCAAGAACCGTTTCGAAACAACACTGAGCTAGGCGCCCGAGATGTCCCGAGCGCTCAAGCTCAAAGGCAAAAATGTAATCGAAGCAAAATCAGCTACGAAGCCGGTAGACCAAGTCAAGCTAGGCGCCCAGGAGGTCCCGGGCGCCCCAGTCTGACCAGGAGCCGATTCGAAGGGGATAAAGCACTGACCAAGCTTCGGATAGAGGTTCTCGGATCTGAAGGCACGTGCCAGGCGCCCCCGACGTCCCAGGCGCCCCCAGGGCTGCTATAAAAGGGGCTCGACCCCTAAGGCTTCAAGAACACTTTTTCCAACGCCTCCAAGCTTTTCGTTCAAGCGCTCTGCTTTGGCAAACTCAGATCTCAAGATTCTAGCGCCAACGATGACCCTCTGCTCCGAAGTACGATCCACACCGGGCGTCGGTAACGAAAAGTGTACTTGTTTATTTACTGCACTATATTGTACCAAATTCTGTAAATCTTTGCACTACTATAGAATTGCCCGCAATAAACGGTCAATGACTGTGGACCTTGGAGTAGGAGCCGACCGTGACTCCGAACCAAGTAAAAATACTTATGTTCCTCATGTTTGTTTTTAATTTCGCTCCGTATTTCTCTTAATCTTATCCGAAAAGGTTTTCACGATATTCACCCCCCCCCTCTATCGTGTTTCTCGATCCAACAAGTGGTATCAGAGCGGGGTAGCTCAAACCTGGTGCAACCACCAGTTTGAGATTTTTTTTGAATTTTTCGCCTTTTATTTCAAATAAATAATATCTGTAGGTGGGTTTAAAATATTCTTACGTCTTTTTCAATTTTGAATTCTTATTTTTTTTACCATAAGTCAGAATTGATAAAACGAACAATTTTTGAAAATTTGTCATAAAATTTTTTTATTATTTTAATATTTTTTTCTCAAAATTTTTGCTATCTTAATTCGAGCAAATTTTTTCCCAAACATTGAAGTCTTACTTTTTCATCATTAATTAGAATTGATAAAGCCAACATTTTCAAAAAAACTGTCATTAATTTTTTTATTTTATTATTATTTTATCTCAAAATTCGTGCAACACCTCTTGAGCTAGTTTTTTTTCCTTCACCCGCACTACTAATCTAAGACCAAGTCTTAATTTTAAAATCAGTTTTTTTTCACTTTCGACTTAGTTTTATTTAAAAACTACCCCCTTTTAAAACTAGGGATTTTTCGAAAATGGACTTAGGCTAGGCCCTAACCCTAGAACTGCATGCACCTATAGACTTAGAAGCCAGCATCTCACAAGCACCTTAGGGTACTTATGATTGATAACCTAGAAAGGGTTGAGATGCTTAGGTCTTTGCCTTAATTCAAGATGCTTTAAGTCAGTGCATCTGCAGTAATTGGGGCACTAAATACAACTTATACAGCAATCAAGTTAAGTGTCAAGCTTAGAAAATCTAACTTGAACAGAAACACTTAACTTGACTAACCCTAGCAAAAACTACTGTATATAACAGTTAGTAAGTAGCTAATTGGGTTAGACAGGTCCCTACAGACAAAAATTGATTGATCTAGTGTAAATCAAACTGGTTCAGTACAGTAAATTATTATTTATTTTAATTCATGCTATATTTATCTGTTTTGATATATGGCAAAGGGGGAGGTCAAATTAAAAGAGTTATTAAACATTTCTAACTAATATGTTTTCATACACTATATTTTCAAAATTGTGTCGAAAACATAAGTAATTTGTCTTACAAAATATTATTTTAAAATGTTTTTGTGGCTTATAAAATTATTTTTGAAATACCTTACTTGCATATTTTTCAAAAATGCATATTTTTCAAATAATACTTATATTTTCAAAAATTGCATAATATTTTTTAAAGTGACTTATATTTTTCAAAGATACAGTGTACTTGCATCTCTCACAAAGCTCAATATCTTTTAAAGTACTTGTATTTTTCAAAATATTCAAAACAAGTAATCTTATTGATTATATATTCTTTTTGTTGCTTGTCATGCATGGACTCAATGCAAACATACACTTGACTATAATACTATTTTTTGCATCAATTCTTCACTCTTTCAAAATGATGTTACTTAGAAACTATTATAATTCTTGACATTATTCTCAAATATTTATGTTTTCAAAACCCATAAGCTCTGATACACAAATTTTAAATGTCCTTCAAAATATATTTTTAGAACTCTTTATTGATATATATCCAAGTAGGAGAGTAGAAAAAGTGTGAAATTAGAAATTAAACTCTTCATTAAAATTTTCCTTCTTTTTCAAAGAAAATTTATGTTAGAAATGGTCTAAAACAGAAGAATTTCACATTAAAGGGGAGAGAAAGGAAAGAGAGATTTTTTTCAAAAAGTGCTTCAAAAGTTTCTAAGTATTTCTAAGTGTTTCAAATTTTTGTTAAATACATGTCTTCTCCTAAATAATTTTTTTTTCTTAGTACACAAAATATGCTCGAGCAAAAAACTTGTTAAAGTTTTTTTTGGAGAAAAAAAAACTTATCCAGAACTTGTTTTCCAAAATGCACAAAGTGTTTCCAAACAAATATTTCTAAGTGTGCAAAAATTTTTGGTAAACAATTTTTTTGGGAAATTTGCCTTCAAAATTTTGCCTAAGTAAAATTCTTTTTTTTGCAAAGCCTTGTAAGTAAAAGTTTTTTTTAACAAAATTTAGGTTTGCAAAACTTCTCAAAATTTTACCCTGTTCACCCATGTTTTGTTTTTGATATATGTCAAAGGGGGAGGAAGGGTCAAAGTTAAGTGTTAAGTTAAGTATTTTATAACACAATGATTCAGGGGGAGTATGAGAAAAAATTTTCTGTTCAAATTACATTGGTTTTAGACGGTTCAGAACTGCTATGTTTTATTGGTCTTAACCCTCTTGCTTAACTGTTATATGTTTTTTACTTAACTTTGAATTGTGTTGCCATAAATCAAAAAGGGGGAGATTGTTGGTGCAGGAAGCACCATATTGAACCTTGTTTTGATATTGGCAAAGGATTCAAAGTTAAGTTTGTTTGTGATCTAACAATATTCACTGAGTGTGCAGGATACAAAGTCCTAGCGAAGGGCTGCTAGGCACCTGGCGAAGGAATGCCAGGATACAAAGCCCTAGCGAAGGACTGCTAGGCAACTGGCGAAGGACTGCCAGTATCCAAGCCCTAGCGAAGGACTGCTAGGCAACTAGCGATGGGCTGCTAGTCACCAAGTCCTAGCGAAGGACTGCTAGGCAACTAGCGAAGGGCTGCTAGTCACCAAGTCCTAGCGAAGGACTGCTAGGCAACTAGCGAAGGGCTGCTAGTCATCAAAGACCTGGCGAAGGGCTGCTAGGCACCGGGCGAAGGACAGTTCGACATCCAAGACCTGGCAAAGGACCGTCAGGAAAAAGTCCAACCAGAGGAACGGTTGGCATCAGGTACATTCTCCCGAGAGGAGTAGGTGAGGACGCGTTCCCCATCGAGGGAACAGTAGGCGTCGGTTCGACCTAGGGCTCCATTTTGGAGACCAAAGTCAGAACCAAGACAGCTAAGGCTGTATAAACTAATAATTAATTGTTTTATTGTGTTTTGGACTAACCCTGGATGCAGGACCGAAGGAACGTGTGTCTGCAACTCAGAGAGCCTCAAAGGAGTGAGGCAGCAGCTGAGCAGGGCGCCCTGAGTGTCCAGGGCGCCCTGAGTGTCCAGGGCGCCCCCAAGGTGAACCAGAACCAAGCGAAGCAAAAAGGGCTTCGGCTGCTTACTGGGCTGGGCGCCCACAGCAGCCAGGGCGCCCTTAGCAGCCAGGGCGCCCTCAGCAGCCAAGGCGCCCTCAGCAGCCAGGGCGCCCTCAGCAGCCAGGGCGCCCCGCGCCCAAGTCTGCGAAGCTTCATCTTTATCCACAGCCGAGATTTCTGCGCGGAAGAAGTCAGCCAAGGCGCCCTCTGCGACCAGGGCGCCCCCAGAGTCAAACTTATCCCTATTTGGATGGGATAACGTTTGACCGAGCTAAAAGCGGATCGCTTGACACATGGCAGGGTGCCCCCGACGTCCAGGGCGCCCCGAGGTGTTATAAATAGCACCCAACGCCCAAGCCTTCAACAACAACTTCATACAAAAGCTTCCATACTCTTCTGTGCTCACGCCTTGTTCCAGAAACTGCCCAACTCGAGCGACGACGTCCTGCTGCTCCGGAAAGTCAACCTACAACCGGACGTCGGTAACAGAAGAAATTTCGTTTAAAAGTTTATAGTGCTATACTTGTAAATCTCTTTCTGTAAACTGATTTTGCGTTCATATAGAATTGCCCAAAGTAAACGATCAACGATCGTGGGCCTTGGAGTAGGAGTCGACCTAGGCTCCTAACCAAGTAAAAAATACTGTGTTCGCGTGTGTTATTTATTTCCGCTGTGCAAATTACTCTCTCCATAAATTCGAAAAGTTTTGTCGATATTCACCCCCCCCTCTATCGACTCTATCGATCCAACAAGTGGTATCAGAGCGGGGTTATTCAAACTTGGTGCAACCACCAGTTTGAAAATTTCTTTTCGGATTTTCAAATTTTTTTTAAATATTTTTTTTCGTTCAATTTTTTTCGTTAATCGAGGTTGGTGCAACACCCCTCGATATTTTATTTCCTAATCCAGCACTACTAATCCAAGACCTAGTCTTGGAAAATTTGTTCTTCTGTTAGTTTTTTTGTTATAGATCCAATGACCATGCAAGAGGGATTCAGCACCGCCAGACCTCCACTTTTCAGTGGAGAAGACTTTTCTTACTGGAAAAGTCGTATGGAGGTCCACCTGAAAACTCAGGTGGATATGTGGATCATCATCCAGTCTGATCTGGAGATCCCCCGAAACGCTGAAGGACAACCACAAAGCTACTCCGAATGGGACAACTCCCTTAAACGCAAGATAGAAGCCGACGCAAAAGCGACACAAACCCTACAATGCGGGCTGACAAAGGAAGAGCTGAACCATGTGGGCCCCTTCAATAGTGCAAAGGAGCTATGGACAAAACTGATCGAGCTGCACGAAGGGACTTCAGATACTCGGATCAGCAAGCGGGATCTGCTACTAAACAAACTCTACACTATCAAGATGGCCGACAACGAAACAGCAGCCCAGCTCCACGCACGAATCCAAGAGGTAATGAACGGTCTTCACACAATAGGTCACAAGGTTGAAAACCGTGACCTAATAAGGTATGCTCTAAACGCCTTCCCTAGAAACACCTTGTGGGCATCTATGGTAGATGCATACAAGGTCTCTAGGGATCTTTCTAAAATAAAATTAGACGAATTATTTTCTGAACTAGAACTGCACGAACAAACTAACACTAATATGGTTGAGAAAGGTATTGCTTTTCTTGCAGGCAAGACTGGAAGAACAACGAAGAAGAAGCCTGAACCTGAAACCGAATCTAACTCAGACTCAGATTCAGAAGAAGAAGATAGAGATCAAACTAAGCTGGTCCGGCTCGCTTGAAGCTACTACAAGGAGCTGAAGAACCGAACCAACAAACGAAAAATCGGCCGAAGAAAGGACGAACCAACTGAACCAGCAAACAAGCCCAATGTGACCTGCTACGAGTGCAAGAAAAAGGGCCACTACAAGTCAGAGTGCCCTAACCTAAAGGAGACTAAAAGCCGAGAAGAAAGAAGGCACTGCAAGCAACCTGGGACGAGTCTTCCTCAGAAGAAGAAGAAGAGGCACCCCAGTCCAACCTCCTAGCTCTGACCGCCTCAGATAAAGTCGAGACAGAATCAGAATCAGAACAAGAGGACGGCGAGCTGACCTTCACAGAAGACGGAGAAATTAAGGTAACTGGTTTTAATATATTACAGTTAACTGAATTGATTTCTTTTCTTTCTCGAGATTTGGCAAAAGCCAAACTCCGGGTCGAAACCCTCCGACAGGAAGTAAAACTCCTGAAAGAGGGAGCTGACTCTAAACCCTTAACCGAGAAGATTCAGGAAGGAACTCCTACTCAAGTTGAAAAACTTGAAAAGGAGAACTCCTCCCTGAAAACTCAGGTTAAGGATTTTAGAACAGCTTTAGAACGATTTACATCTGGTTCCAAGGGTCTTGACATGATCCTTGGAAAACAGAAATCAGTTCTAAATCGATCCGGACTTGGCTGCCGAACCAAATCCCGTCAAAGATCATATTTGACTGTACTGAATCAGTCCAGAGGAAAAATTCAGGCATGGGTACCTAAACTGTGCCTGAACCAACCTACTGGATCAAATCAGTATTGGATCCCCAAGGACAAGATTCACATCTTGCCCAACCATCACCGTGGCTTTAGTCCAGGGGGAGCCAAACTGAAAACTATTTTTATTATTAGATAAACATGTTATTCTTGATTTAATTGCTTGATTGATTGATTATTTATTTTCTGCAATATACCATGCTTAGACTTAGGCTAGATTAAGGACTAAACAAACTTAGCTAAAATTTGACAACATAGTATTGGGTGGAGGTGAGATGATAGTACGTTGGGGAAACCAATTCTAATAAGATCAAGTTTACTTGGTCTCTTTAGACTGGTGAAACCAGCCGAAGCTACCGATCCAAAACTCAAACTAGTTAGACCAGAAATTTTTCAAAAAATAATTTTGAAAATGAAATTTTATTAAAAGGCTTTGTCAAGGAAAGGGTGGATGATCCCATAAGGCTTCGGCCAAAGAAGGCCTAGTGCCTCGCCAAGACCTGGAAGCCAATTTTTGAAATTCAAATTCAAATTAATTTTTGTCAAATTCGAATCTAACACAAAATTTCAGCTAAGTATAGACTTAAACATCTTTTCAAAAATTTCAAAATTAATTATTAAGTTTTCAAAATTTAATTATCCTTCAAAATTAATCAAAATTTTCAAAACTATCAAAACCTGTCTCACAAAACCTATAAGGTTAACGTGATTGAAAACCCTAGATTTGGGTGAGACAGACTAGGCAGTGAAACTCAATTTAAGCTATTCCTGATTCTAATTGGATCCAAATCAAGAAAATTCTTTATGCGTAGGAACATAAAGATTTGGACCAATGGATGTTGGATAGCGGTTGCTCCAGACACATGACTGGAGACAAATTGAAGTTCACCAAGCTCAAACTAAAAAACCTAGGCTCAGTGGCATTTGGCAATAATGCTACACTCAAGGTAATTGGGTCAGGTAATATTGAGCTTAAATCTGATTTCATTATTAAGAAAGTTCTATTGGTTGAAAACTTTAATTTTAACTTGCTTAGCATAAGTCAGTTATGTGATTCTGGTTATATAGTTACCTTCAACAATTCCAACTGCCTGATTAGAAATGAACAAGACTCAGAAATCATACTTAAGGGCACTAGGAAAAACAATGTATACACTATAAATCTTCCTATTATACCCAAATGTATGTTAACACAATTAGAACAATCAAACCTCTGGCATAGGAGATTAGGACATACCAATTTGAGAACTATCTCAAAAATTACCCAACTTGGCTTAATCAAAGGTATCTCCAACATCAAAAATAATGAAAACCTAATATGTAAATCATGCAATCAAGGTAAGCAAACCAAATCCAATCACAAACTAATTCAGTCTGATTTAACTCAAACCACACTTGAGCTCCTGCACCTTGACCTATTTGATTCACATGGAGCCAAGTCACTAAGCGGGAACCGATACTGCTTAGTAATAGTTGATGATTACTCTAGGTTTACCTGGGTTAGGTTCCTAAAAACCAAAGATGTAACCCTAAACCTATTCAATGAATTCTGTAAACTAATTGAAAATCAAAACGACACTAAAATAAAAAGACTTAGGAGTGATCACGGGGGAGAATTTGAGAATCAACGATTTGAAGAATTCTGTAAAATAAATGGGTATTTACATGAATTTTCATGTCCTAGAACCCCCCAACAAAATGGGATAGTTGAGCGAAGGAATAGAACCTTACAAGAAGCCGCTAGGGCTATGCTCAACGAATTTAATCTAGCAAACTAATTTTGGGCAGAAGCAATTAGTACAGCCTGTTATATCCAAAATAGGGTGTTAATTAACAAGCGACACAACAAAACCCCCTATGAATTGTACTACCATAGACTACCAAATTTACATTACCTAAGGGTCTTTGGGTGCAAAGTCCATATCCTAAACACCAAAGACTATTTAGGAAAATTTCAATCCAAGTCAAACCCAGGTATCTTCCTAGGATATTCAACCACAAGTAGAGCCTATAGAGCTTACAACAAACTAAGAAAATTGAAGAAACAACAAACTTAATTTTTGATGAAGAAATCAATTCAACATCTAATAATCCAAACCCAACTTCATCAAACTCTGACCAAGAAAATAATGAACAAACTATTGAACAATTAATTGAACCCCTAAATGAACTAACTATTGAACCAACTAATGAATCAACTGAACCAAGAATCGAACCAACAAATCAACCAGTCGAAACAAATAGTGAACCAAACCGACCAGCCGGACCTGAGGCTGAACCAAGCACTAGAAGAACAAAGAAACCCAGACTTAGTCACCCAACCGATCAAATTATGGGTGATCCAACTCTAGGAGTCAGGACTAGGTCCTCTTATAGAAACCTCAGTCAAATAGCTATGATATCAAAAATAGAACCCAAAACTATAGATGAAGCCCGCTTAGTAGCTAAGGGATTCAGCCAAGTAGAGGGACTAGACTATGATGAAACATATGCCCCAGTAGCTAGACTTGAGTCCATTAGAATGTTATTGGCCTTTGCATCCCATAAAGGATTCAAGTTATATCAAATGGATGTAAAGTCAGCCTTTTTAAATGGATTTATTAAAGAAGAAGTTTATGTAGGGCAACCCCCCCGGGTTTGAGGACTTAGACAAACCTAACCACGTCTACAAACTAACTAAAGCCCTATATGGATTAAAACAAGCACCTAGGGCTTGGTATGAAAGACTATCAACTTACTTAACTACTAAAGAATTTAAACAAGGCCAAATTGACTCAACCCTATTCATTAAAACCCTAGGAAAAGATATATTTATTGCCCAAATTTACGTAGATGACATAATCTTTGGATCCACCAACACCAACTTTCTAAAAGAATTTGTCAAGATAATGGAAGATGAATTTGAAATGAGCTTAGTTGGTGAGCTTACATTTTTCCTAGGACTACAAATCAAACAAACTAGGGATGGTAACTATGTTCATCAATTCAAATATGCTAAAGAATTAATAAAGAAATTTAAAATGGATAACTCTAAAAGCATAAGTACCCCCATGGCCACTAATGTAAAAATAGATAGTGACCCTGATGGTAAACCAGTGGATCTTAAACTCTATAGGAGTATGATAGGTAGCCTACTGTACCTTACAGCCAGCAGACCTGATATCCTCTTTGCGGTAGGAATGTGTGCTAGATACCAAACTTGTGCTAAGGAAACGCACTTAGCAGCCCTAAAAAGAATTTTAAGATATGTAAAGGGCACCCTAAATGTAGGGATTTGGTATCCTAGAACCTCAACTTTTGATTTAACAGGATACACAGATTCTGACTATGCAGGCTGTAAATTAGATAGAAAGAGCACAAGTGGTAGCTGCCAACTATTAGGACAAAGTCTAGTTAGTTGGTGCAGCAGAAAACAACACTGTGTGGCTCTATCCACAACTGAAGCTGAGTATGTGGCATTAGGAGAATGTGTGGCTCAACTTTTATGGATGATGCACACACTTAAGGACTTTCAGCTCAACTACACCCAAACTCAAGTATTTATTGACAATATAAGTTCAATTAATTTAACTAAGAACTCAATCCAACACTCCAGAACCAAACATATAGAAGTCAAACATCATTTTGTAAGAGACCATGTAACCAGGGGTGAAATAGTACTCAAGTATATTGACTCTAAATCCAACCTAGCTGATATATTCACAAAGCCCTTACCTGAGTCTGAGTTCAGCTCACTAAGAAGGCAGTTAGGATTGTGCTCTGTAGAATAGAGAAACTCAATTTTTTTTGCTCTATTTTTTTTAAAAAAAATTGTTTCTAAAAATAGAATTTGAAAAATTGCTTTACTTAATTTTAAAATCAGTTTTTTTCACTTTCGACTTAGTTTTATTTAAAAACTACCCCCTTTCAAAACTAGGGATTTTTCGAAAATGGACTTAGGCTAGGCCCTAACCCTAGAACTGCATGCACCTATAGACTTAGAAGCCAGCATCTCACAAGCACCTTAGGGTACTTATGATTGATAACCTAGAAAGGGTTGAGATGCTTAGGTCTTTGCCTTAATTCAAGATGCTTTAAGTCAGTGCATCTGTAGTAATTGGAGCACTAAATACAACTTATACAGCAATCAAGTTAAGTGTCAAGCTTAGAAAATCTAACTTGAACAGAAACACTTAACTTGACTAACCCTAGCAAAAACTACTGTATATAACAGTTAGTAAGGAGGTGCTTGGTACGTGGTATTTGAGCTCTGCAAAGGGAAAGGGAATCAATCCGTCTGTTTGGTTCAATGGTATAATTACGGAACAGTGTTTTGATTACGCTATTCGATGTATTCATCCATTCCTCCCCATTTTGGGGGGAATGAAAAACCCCAAGCACCACGATGAATCCCAAGCTAACAGAAGACCTCATGCAAACCTAGAAGAAGCTCCGAAACATTTCTCCCCAGCTAGCAACTCCAAAGCGTTGCGATCCCAGGTAACTCCACCCTGAACGCAGCTCTTGCTCTCTCCATAACCTTCGTCTTCTTCAATAAATCCGCGCCATCAAGATTTCTGCCCTAATCACAGATCGTCTCAAATGTTTTCTGCAAAAATAGAGTTTTAAAGGAGAAGATCGAAGAACGGCATCGCCACGAGAAAGTCGCTTCGACCACCGACGTCATTGGGCTATCGCTTCGACTTCACTTTGAGGTTTCCTTTCCCTTTCTTCTGCTTCAATAATTTCTGGACGGGGAAGAAATCGTTGATGATTTTGCACAGATTTTTTGTTGATTTCTACAGAAACGCAGATTTTGAGTTCTTTATTACTGTCCTAAAATTGTAGTTTCTGCAGAAATGCAGTTTTTGTGATTTCTGCAGTGCGTTTCTGTGATTTCTGTAGGTTTTGTTGATTTCTGCATAAACGCAGTTTTGTGATTTCTGCAAGTTTTGTTATTTCTGCAGAAACGTAGTTTTTGTGGCTTTAGGTATTATGGTTTACCTTTCCCAATTGTATAATTTTTTGGGTCAGTGTAAATTAAAGTATGGATTTATTTTGATATTTGCATATAGGATGCTACTAGATTGTTATTATTTTTATTTTTTTTAAATGGTGACGAATTAGCTTACTCCTAGTGTGAATTAAATATTTTTATGTTATTTTTTAAAATTATGATGTAAAAAAATAATAATATTTTATATTTTTAATTAAATAGAATATTATATGTAATGAATGAGATGAGATATTAATATTAATTAATATATAGGCAAACCAAACACCATCAATGATAATGGTAATGATTACACAGTCCTAACCAAACAACACTTCGTAATCAATCATACCCTTTCCCATTCCCCACCTCAATCAATCCCATTCTCATTCCCATTCCTCCGTTTGAACCAAGCGCACCCTAAGTAGCTAATTGGGTTACACAGGTCCCTACAGACAAAAATTGATTGATCTAGTGTAAATCAAACTGGTTCAGTACAGTAAATTATTATTTATTTTAATTCATGCTATATTTATCTGTTTTGATATATGGCAAAGGGGGAGGTCAAATTAAAAGAGTTATTAAACATTTCTAACTAATATGTTTTCATACACTATATTTTCAAAATTGTGTCGAAAACATAAGTAATTTGTCTTACAAAATATTATTTTAAAATGTTTTTGTGGCTTATAAAATTATTTTTGAAATACCTTACTTGCATATTTTTCAAATAATACTTATATTTTCAAAAATTGCATAATATTTTTCAAAGTGACTTATATTTTTCAAAGATACAGTGTACTTGCATCTCTCAAAAAGCTCAATATCTTTTAAAGTACTTGTATTTTTCAAAATATTCAAAACAAGTAATCTTATTGATTATATATTCTTTTTGTTGCTTGTCATGCATGGACTCAATGCAAACATACACTTGACTATAATACTATTTTTTGCATCAATTCTTCACTCTTTCAAAATGATGTTACTTAGAAACTATTATAATTCTTGACATTATTCTCAAATATTTATGTTTTCAAAACTCATAAGCTCTGATACACAAATTTTAAATGTCCTTCAAAATATATTTTTAGAACTCTTTATTGATATATATCCAAGTAGGAGAGTAGAAAAAGTGTGAAATTAGAAATTAAACTCTTCATTAAAATTTTCCTTCTTTTTCAAAGAAAATTTATGTTAGAAATGGTCTAAAACAGAAGAATTTCACATTAAAGGGGAGAGAAAGGAAAGAGAGATTTTTTTTCAAAAAGTGCTTCAAAAGTTTCTAAGTATTTCTAAGTGTTTCAAATTTTTGTTAAATACATGTCTTCTCCTAAATAATTTTTTTTTCTTAGTACACAAAATATGCTCGAGCAAAAAACTTGTTAAAGTTTTTTTTGGAGAAAAAAAAACTTATCCAGAACTTGTTTTCCAAAATGCACAAAGTGTTTCCAAACAAATATTTCTAAGTGTGCAAAAATTTTTGGTAAACAATTTTTTTTGGGAAATTTGCCTTCAAAATTTTGCCTAAGTAAAATTCTTTTTTTTGCAAAGCCTTGTAAGTAAAAGTTTTTTTAACAAAATTTAGGTTTGCAAAACTTCTCAAAATTTTACCCTGTTCACCCATGTTTTGTTTTTGATATATGTCAAAGGGGGAGGAAGGGTCAAAGTTAAGTGTTAAGTTAAGTATTTTATAACACAATGATTCAGGGGGAGTATGAGAAAAAATTTTCTATTCAAATTACATTGGTTTTAGACGGTTCAGAATTGCTATGTTTTATTGGTCTTAACCCTCTTGCTTAACTGTTATATGTTTTTTACTTAACTATGAATTGTGTTGCCATAAATCAAAAAGGGGGAGATTGTTGGTGCAGGAAGCACCATATCAAACCTTGTTTTGATATTAGCAAAGGATTCAAAGTTAAGTTTGTTTGTGATCTAACAATATTCACTGAGTGTGCAAGATACAAAGTCCTAGCGAAGGGATGCTAGGCACCTGGCGAAGGAATGCCAGGATACAAAGCCCTAGCGAAGGACTGCTAGGCAACTGGCGAAGGACTGCCAGTATCCAAGCCCTAGCGAAGGACTGCTAGGCAACTAGCGAAGGGCTGCTAGTCACCAAGTCCTAGCGAAGGACTGCTAGGCAACTAGCGAAGGGCTACTAGTCACCAAGTCCTAGCGAAGGACTGCTAGGCAACTAGCGAAGGGCTGCTAGTCATCAAGTCCTAGCGAAGGACTGCTAGGCAACTAGCGAAGGGCTGCTAGTCATCAAAGACCTGGCGAAGGGCTACTAGGCACCGGGCGAAGGACAGCTCGGCATCCAAGACCTGGCAAAGGACCGTCAGGAAAAAGTCCAACCAGAGGAATGGTTGGCATCAGGTACATTCTCCCGAGAGGAGTAGGTGAGGACGCGTTCCCCGTCGAGGGAACAGTAGGCGTCGGTTCGACCTAGGGCTCCATTTTGGAGACCAAAGTCAGAACCAAGATAGCTAAGGCTGTATAAACTAATAATTAATTATTTTATTGTGTTTTGGACTAACCCTGGATGCAGGACCGAAGAAACGTGTGTCTGCAACTCAGAGAGCCTCAAAGGAGTGAGACAGCAGCTGAGCAGGGCGCCCTGAGTGTCCAGGGTGCCCCCAAGGTGAACCAGAACCAAGCGAAGCAAAAAGGGCTTCGGCTGCTTACTGGGCCGGGCGCCCACAGCAGCCAGGGCGCCCTTAGCAGCCAGGGCGCCCTCAGCAGCCAGGGCGCCCTCAGCAGCCAGGGCGCCCTCAGCAGCCAGGGCGCCCCGTGCCCAAGTCTGCGAAGCTTCATCTTTATCCACAGCCGAGATTTCTGCGCGGAAGAAGTCAGCCAAGGCGCCCTCTGCGACCAGGGCGCCCCCAGAGTCAAACTTATCCCTATTTGGATGGGATAACGTTTGACCGAGCCAAAAGCGGATCGCTTGACACATGGCAGGGCGCCCCCGAAGTCCAGGGCGCCCCGAGGTGTTATAAATAGCACCCAACGCCCAAGCCTTCAACAACAACTTCATACAAAAGCTTCCATACTCTTCTGTGCTCACGCCTTGTTCCAGAAACTGCCCAACTCGAGCGACGACGTCCTGCTGCTCCGGAAAGTCAACCTACAACCGGACGTCGGTAACAGAAGAAATTTCATTTAAAAGTTTATAGTGCTATACTTGTAAATCTCTTTCTGTAAACTGATTTTGCGTTCATATAGAATTGCCCAAAGTAAACGATCAACGATCGTGGGCCTTGGAGTAGGAGTCGACCTAGGCTCCGAACCAAGTAAAAAATACTGTGTTCGCGTGTGTTATTTATTTCCGCTGTGCAAATTACTCTCTCCATAAATTCGAAAAGTTTTGTCGATATTCACCCCCCCTCTATCGACTCTATCGATCCAACAGATCAGGTAAGTTATCTTGCCCTCTCGGTTCAAGCATAGACAGTCGAGTCAGAGTCTGAACCCGAATCCAAAGTCGAAATCGAACCAGAATCAGACGACGAATTGATTGAGACGGTAACCGATTTCGAATTCTTTTCAAAATTAGAATTAAATAATCAAACAGATACTGTAATGGTCGAGGAAGGTGTAAATTCTATTGCAGGGAAAACTCCAAAAGAACCACCAAAGAAGGAGCTTCAACCAGTATCCGAGTCCGACTCAGACATGGAATCAGAAGATAAGTCTAGATCCGAGGCGGCAAGAATCAAGGGGGAGATTCCCAATAAGGAATCTAAAGGTAAAGGTATAAAGTCAAATGTTAAAAATCAAATAATTTGTTATACATGCAGAGAGAGAGGGCACTACAAAAGTAGGTGTCCTACTCGTAAGATTCGAACGACACCACCGACGGCGACAAAGGAACCAGTTCCAAAAGCACGAAAGGACAAGAGTCGCATCCAATGCTTCAAGTGCCAGGAGTTTGGGCATTACAAAGATAAATGCACAGATAAAAGAGCCAAAGATCCAGGACAATCTACCAAGATGGGTAACTTTAGTTTATATGAAAATTCACTCTTTACAATGAATGCTGATAGTTTACTTAATCACTCTTCGTCAGATTTAGATATGGGCACATGCCTAAATAACTTAATTAAATCATGTATAGTAATAAACTTAAATTTCAGAAAGTTAAAACAAGAAAATGAGACTTGGAAAATTAAATTTGATATACTAGAAAAATTAATTAATAATCTTGCTAACTTAGAAAATCCAGAAATTTCTCCTCACTATAACTTTACTTAAAATTTTTTTTTTGGCTATTCATAGGACTAGAAATAGTTAGATAAGGACCTGATTAGTTGAAATTTGAACAACCTAGTATTAGGACAAGGTTTGATGATAGTACGTTAGGGAAACCTGACTAAGGAATCAAGCAGGGTAAGGAGTACTCTATTTGGTCTTTTTAGTCCGGTGGAAATAGTCGAAGCTACCTCTCCGAATCCTAAGCTAGTTAGACCAGAGTGTCTCAAACAATAATTTGAAAATGATCTTTCTTTAAAAGGCTTTGTCTAGGAAAGGGTTGTTGATCCAATAAGGCTACGGTCAAAAAAGGCCTCTGTGCCTCGCCAAGACTTGGAAGCCAATTATCGAAACTTGAATTTAACACAAGCTTCAATTAAATCATAGTGTTAACATAAAATCAAAGATAAAATTAATGCATCTCACAAAATAGTTAAGGATATCCTGTTTTGTCATTTAGAAATGGGTGAGATGCTTAGGACCTAAAAGTTTAGTCCAACCCAACCAACCTTACAAACTGAATCGATTTCAAATTTCAAAATTCAAACCTTAATAAATGCTTTTAAAGTTCAAATTTAATTCAACTGAACAACTTTCAAAATTCAAACTTAATTCAACTGAATAACTTTTAAAATTCAAAGTCAATTCAACTGAACAACTTTCAAAATTCAATTTTAATTCAACTCAATTGAACAACTGCAAAATTCAAATTTAACCCTCTAAATTAATTTTAAAATCCTCAAAAATCAAATTTAACTTTTAAACTAAGAGTTAATGTTTCAAGTCATTGTACTTAAAATTAGGTCTCTTTTGTTCACTTACCTGAAATTTATTTCTTAACATGTATGTCTTTCCTTTGCCATTATACAATCAGACAATCAATTTATTCTTGAAAAATATGCATAGCAAAAAGTCACCTTGGGGATTACTTAGTATATTTTTAAGAAAAATGTCTACAGTCCAGGCTCTGATATGTATATTCTTTCAACTTAAGTTTTTGTACAAAAAAAAACCTTCTATTTTTTCTTGGAAATCATTTTTTTTTCTTTTCAGTTCTCTATATTAACCTTTTCAAAAGGGATAAAGAAATTATGTTTCAAATCATTAAAACAATTTTTTTAGTTTTCTTCTCTTTTTGTTTGAATCAAACCCTAAGACTCAGAGGAGGATTAACTTGTGGTCAACAAGCCTCCTAGGACTGTGTCAGGTTTAGGGGGAGTTCAAATTAAAAGAAGAAATTTAAAAAATACCATGTTCTCAAATTATCACTCATGTTTGTAAAAAAAAAAACTATGCTATCATTTCAAAATCTGTCTTTCAAATACTCATTTTTTCGAAATCTTAATACTTCAAAATTCATCTTTTGTGCTTGATTCCCTTTTGATTTTGACAACCCCTAAAGACACAAAGGAAGTCTACTTCATGATCTACAAGGACTCCTAGGAAATGTCAAATTTAGGGGGAGTCTAAATCGAAAGAAATTATTTTTGACAATTATTTTTCAAAATTATTAGATAATTCTGATAATTTGAATCAAACCTTAAAACTCAGAGGAATATCGCTTGTAGTCAGCAAGCTTCCTAGGACTGGGTCAAGTTAGGGGAGATCAAACTAAAAGAATTATTGAGCATTTTTCAAAATTATATATTTTCATGCACTGCACTCTTAAAAGCCTTTTGAAAACATAAATAATTTTTCTTTCAAAATAATATCCTTTTAAATCATTCTGCTTATATATATACCATCACTTTCAAAAGTTTACTTTACTTTGGAATACTTTAAAAATCTTTTTAGAATACTTTTGAAAATAATACTTACTTGACTTTGAAAAATTTTTCAGGACACTTAGGGAAATGTCCTTGTAGTTAACAAGGGTTCCTAGGATTGTGTCAGACTGGAAAAGAAACCAAGTCAAGTATTATGTTTTCAAAATAAAATTAAAATTTTTTTTATTATCTTTCAAAAGTACTTATATTTTTCAAAAATGCATATTATGTTTTAAAAGTACTTATACTTCTCAAAAAGTCTTATACTTCTCAAAAAGTACTTGCATTTTTCAAAAGCTTGGTTTTTCAAAATTTTTCAAAAATTTTATCATTTACCTAAGAAATTTCTATTTCTCTTTATCCTGAGGATTAACAATAAGTGGCTAAAAGTTCGGAACTTGGACTTAAATCATGCTTAGAATCAAATATAGTTCTGAACTTAGACTTATTGATTAAATGCTTTAAGTTTTACATATCAAGCTTGGACTTAATAGAAATGTCAACTTGGTTTAACAAACTGTTCTTTAGCATTAATCCTTGCTTAATAAGTTAATAATGTGTTACTTGTTCCCTATCATTTAGTTTTTTTTAAGTAACACTTGATATTTTGAAAAAAAAAAAACTTTTTCAAAATTGATTTATGATTTTGCAAAACTAATAGGCTCTGATACACAATCCTTTTTCCTTAAACCTTTGTCAAAATATATTTTTCAGAGTATTTTTAAGGGGGAAAGCAGACTTAAATTTTTCCTTAAATTTCTTCCCTTCTTCAAAGAAACTTTATTGAAAACTTCGAGTTGCTCTTAACTAAGAATTTCCTTTGTGATACTCAGAAGTTTTTATATTTTTTTCAAAACTGAACTTAGAATTATTTCTTTCAAAAGTAATGAGCGTTTTCATACTTAGAACCTTTTTCAAGAGCTAAACTAGGCTTAGAACCTTTTTTTCAAACTAAAAAATTGCATGTTTTTTTAAAACTTCAAAGGGGAAGAGTTTCATATTAAGGGGGAGCTTCATGAAAACTTCTTGTTTTTCAATACATAATTTTCAAAATTTCCAATCAAAAGTACTTTTTCAAAAAGTTTTGTAACATGTTTTGTTTGAAAACTATTTTTTGAAAAAGTTGTGAACTCCTTTACTTAAATTTATTTTGGTAAAACTCAAAACTCTCTATTAGAAATCATGTTCGCCTATGTATGTTTTTGATATATGTCAAAGGGGGAGGAAAGGTCAAAGTTAAGGATTTTATAACACAAGTATTCAGGGTTTTAGGGGGAGTATGAGAGTATGAGAAATAAAGGATTTTTCAAATATATTCTGTTCATAACTGCTATACTTCATTGTTTTTTCCCCCTCATTTATTAACTGTTATAAGTTTTTACTTATCTTTGAATTGTGTTGCCATAAATCAAAAAGGAGGAGATTGTTGGTGCCGGAAGCACCATATCGAACCTTGTTTTGCTATTGGCAAAGGATTCAAAGTTAAGTACTATTTGTGATCTAATGTGTTCACTGAGTGTGCAGAAAGAAGTCCTGGCGAAGGGCTGCTAGGCATCAAAGACCTAGCGAAGGGCTGCTAGGCACCTGGCGAAGGGCTGCTAGGCATCAAAGACCTGGTGAAGGACTGCTAGGCACCTGGCGAAGGGCTGCTAGGCATTGAAGAGCTGGCGAAGGGCTACTAGGCACCTGGCAAAGGGTTGCTGGGCAAAATTCCAACCGGAGGAGCCGGTTGGCAAAAGGGAAACTCTCCTGAGAGGGGTAGGTGAGGACGCGTTCCCGGTCGAGGGAACAGTAGGCGTCGGTTCGACCTAGGATTCCATTTGGGAGACCTGAAGTCAGAATTAAGACAGCTACGGCTGTAAAAACTAACTAATATTCTTGCCTTGTTTGTGTTGGTACTAACCTTGAATGCAGGGACCGAAGGAGTGTGATTCTGCAGCTCAGAATGCCCCAAAGGAAGGGGGCAGGCAGCTGGGCTAGGTGCCCGGGAGGTCCCGGGCGCCCAAGGTCAAAGCTAAACAAGCAGTTAAGCAAGAATCGCTTCGAAACAACACTGGGCTAGGCGCCCGGGAGGTCCCGGGCGCCCAAGCTCAAAGGCAAAAATGTAATCGAAGCGCAAAATCAGCCACGAAGCCAGCAGACCAAGTCAAGCTAGGCGCCCAGGAGGTCCTGGGTGCCCCAGTCTGACCAGGAACCGATTCGAAGGGGACAAAGCGCTGACCAAGCTTCGGATAGAGGTTCTCGGATCTAAAGGCACGTGTTCAGGCACCCCCAGGGCTGCTATAAAAGGGGCTCGACCCCTAAGGCTTCAAAAACACTTTTTCCAATGCCACCAAGCTTTTCGTTCAAGTGCTCTGCTTCGGCAAACTCAGATCTCAAGATTCTAACGACAACGACGACCCTCTGCTACGAAGTACGATCCACACCGGGCGTCGGTAACGAAAAGTATACTTGTTTATTTACTGCACTATATTGTACCAAATTCTGTAAATCTTTGCGCTACTATAGAATTGCCCGTAGTAAACGGTCAAGGACCGTGGGCCTTGGAGTATGAGCCAACCGCGACTCCAAACCAAGTAAAAATACTTGTGTTCCTCATGTTCGTTTTTAATTCCGCTGCGTACTTTCTCTTAATTTTATCCGAAAAAGTTTGCACGATATTCAACCCCCCCCCTCTATCATGTTTCTCGATCCAACAGCAGCTGTAGGCAAGCAGTGACACCCTCATCGTTGTTTTCGAGAGATATTAGAGCTGTTGGTGGCTCCCCTATGTATCGGGGTTTTTGGAGTAGTTGGCTCCCCAGCATCCTGTCCACTCAACCACACCTTCTGTAGTATTTGTTGTTGGTGTGCATACAGTTGTCACAGCCCTACCCACTCGGTCACACAGATGAGATGTGTTGGCGGCTTGACTAGCGTCAAGGGTGACACATGTCATTGCATCATGTGCATACGTATTTTGTTTATGCATTTTCCTGTGATTGTTGCATTTATATGAGCTATGGTTGTTGCACTTGATTGACATGCATGTTTTTTTTGGTTCTATTGTTATTGCGTTGCTTTACACCTGTTTAGTTGTTATTCGGTTTTTATAACATGTTGTTCTATATATGTTATGCATGTTTAGGTGATTTTATATTCCTTATGGACTGTACCCTATTGATTCTCTACTTTTTATACCTTTTGTTATGTCATGCTTATTGTCTACTCATATACCCGCAGAGTCCGCTCGGACTCACCACCGCTACCTCCCATTTTTGTTTCAGGTAGCAGGTAAATATTTTGCTTGGAGCCAGGAGATGATCCAGTTACCAGCCCCTCAGTCCCTCAGTTCCACCGGGTTATTTTATTTGGAGTTGTTTCAGAGTTGATTCTCCGTAGTTTCTCTATTTCCGCATTTTATTTTCTTATCTGGTATGGTTTTGATTAATTTGTAGTAATGCCTTATTGGTCGGGTTTGTTCGTTGTGGAGTTTCTCTTTGGTTGTGGTTTCTTTTATGCCTATGGTGGATGAGCCACTCGTTATCTCTTTTGTTGATATAAAAACTGCGTGCTGATGTTTTTATTCTGTTATGATGGTTGAGCCATCTTTTGTGATTAGAGTGTATGTATTATTGCCCCAACTTGTTCGCCGTACAGGGGAGATGCTGTCCGATTTTTGAATAAGCATGTGCCTCTGGGGTCGTGACACCTGGGATCTTTGATATAGAGTGGTTGTGCTTCCCCTTTTCTTGGGGTTCGAGATTGAGATGATTCTCTTATGAGATTGAGGTGATTCTACTGTGAGATTGAGGTGATTCTCCCAACATTCTATCCGCTCCCCCTTTTCTTGGGTTCGGGATTGAGGTGATTCTCCTGTGGAATTGAGATGATTCTTCCAGCTTCCTGTCCGCTCCCCTTTTTCTTGGAGTTCGGGTTTAAGGTGATTCTCCAAGGGATTAAGGTGATTCTCTGGATATCTTGTCAACTCGGCCACTCAGAGGAGATGATTATGCGAGTGTATATAGTTATCACAGCTCTTGCCTAGTTAGCCACACAAATGTGATATGTTGGTGGTTAAATTGGTGTATAGGGGTGACACATGACATTGCATCATTTGTATACGATGCATCTTGCATTTGTTTGAGATATGATTGTTGCATTTAATTGATATGCATATATGAATTTGATTTGCATTTATTATTGATCTGGGTCTGCTCAGTAGTACGAGCAGCCTATTGATTTGTTATGAGGATTTTTGATCATGTCCCGCAAATATGTTATGCATTTAATTATGCTCTTATTCTGGAAACTATATACCTTATTTCTATTTGCTTGATTTACCTTATTTATATCATACATTTTTATCTATTCGCTATACCCGTAGAGTTCGAATCCGGACTTATCAACCCATGTTTTCATTTTTGTTTCAGGTAATTAATAGTTGTGACTCGTGCCGCCATGAGAGAATTTCATCTACCAGTCCCAGCTTGAGTATTTTTAGTAGTTTTCGTATTTTCTTAGTAATCTTGTCTTATTGGTGTCACTTTAGTTTTATTTTTCATTGCGAATTATATTTAATTTTCTATGGACTTGGTATTATGAGTATTTTTATTCAGAGTTAGATTTACGGAGTTAATGGTTTTTATTTCTTCATTATCAATTGCAAGATTATGATATGTCAGTATTTATTTTTGTTATTTTCGTCCGTGTTGGCTGTATAAATATTATGTGTGGAGATGTGTGTATATAAGTTTCAGATTATCCGTCATACAGGTGAGATCCTGTCCGTTTTTCATGCAAGCATGGGCCTTGGGGGTGTGACAATTTAGTGGTATCAGAGTCAGGTTTACGAGTGTAACTTAGGAGTTTCTTTTTAGCTTTTTATAGAGTTTATCTGATACCAATTTCGTGGTATCATAGCGTAGGTTTTCGAGGTTGTTTGGATATTTATGGATTTGTACGGAGTTTATCTGATACCAATTTATTTTTGGTATCAGGGTGTCAATTTTACGAGAGTAACTTTGGTATTTTCGAATTTTGTGAAGTTCACTTGGTTCTAGTTTATTTGGTATCAGTTCAGCATGTTAGTTTTATGAGGTTTATGATGCTTGTTTATTTTTGTGTTAGGGATTCTTAGAATTTTTTTATGGATTCTTTTCTTATACAAATTATTTTGGGTATCAGATGCTCGTGATCAGGTATGTGTTCAAAATTTTTTTGCGAAGTCATTTTTTTCAACTTGGTTGTGTTGGGACTTAGCAACGACAGACTTCTCCCGACAGTAAGTAAGGTATATTTTTGATGAATATCTTATTTGTTGTATACATTACTTTGGTTAAGATTTTGGATTAATCGTACCTGGTTATTTGACCAAGAAGATACTTTCGGATTTATGATTTGCATTGATGTGAATCATTCACATGATTAGGCTATCTTTGGGTGGAAGATAGTGAAGATGTGTTTTGGAAAATGGAAAAAATGACTTAGTGATTATAGTGAGGTATATCTGAGAGATTGCATATCTCTTTCCATTTATTTGGTTGATTGTTAGGTTTCTGAATCTGGGGGAACCGAAATAGGATGGTTTACAAGGTGATGGTTAGTTAACTCACCTAATATTACTCTATGAGGGATTCTCACTCATAGTTTGGGCATATATGCTTAGATAATCCCGATGGTATATCGGGATATACGACCCGCGGATACGCGAGGAACAATGTGTTAGTCGTGTAACACCTAGGATATTTGATTGTAATTTGGTGAAAATTATGGAAGAGTATGCTCGAGTCACAAGGTGTTGATTAACAGTTGTTCGGAGAGATGTTTCGTGATTGTGTCTCGTAACCATTATATGTGTGGTGTTACATCTTGATTGTATCTTAGGATGGGCTTGGTTAATGGGAAGTTGGTGTTGTGAGTACATAAAAGGTTTACCGTAACGAACTTCCCATATGGTGTTATTTCTTTTGATGGCATGACAGTGATATGTTATGTTAGTATATAGTGGATGATTTTAGATGTTCAGAGAAAATATCGAATGTGATTGATGTTTGAGAATAAATTTGAAATTTGTGGATATTATGAAAATGAATATTAGGAGGCGTTGAAATTTTTATGGTACATTGTGGATGACTTTATCATTGATTAGAAAGCAATCAATTTTGATTGATGTTTAAGGATGAATTGATTGATGAATCTCTGTGATGTGTTGTGTTTTGAGGATATATTGGTAAATATCTTTGATTTATGGGTCGTGAGTGTGGCTGGATAAATGACTTTCTCTTTCATAGAGTCATCTCGTTAGATTCTTGATGAGGATAGTTTGGTGATGGTGGATATCGTGAAACCCTATCTTCGTGATACGTAATTTTCTGGTGGATCATTGGTGGATTTATGACATTACGGTTTGTTAGTAGTTATTTTTAATTGGTGGTTCATGGGCGATATTGATAGATATGATGACTGATTATTAGTGACTTGATATGTACTTAGTGTCAGTGATCTTATGATTGAGCGCCCTACACATGATTTTGATAAGTTTAATTGATTGTACTTAGATGTCGGGTGATAATCTCTAGATCAATAATTTTCAATATAGGGTTTATATTGAGAACTCCAATAAGTAGAAAGTTGATGATGTATGTTTTGCTTTTTAAACATAATGAATGGATTTAGGATAAATTGATGAAGTGTTATGGAACTGTAGGTTTCAGATTTGGACATAGTTGATTTTTGTTATATGTATTGGTTTATGTTTGGTGATGCAAAGGAAGTGTGTTCAAGGCGACAAAAGCGATTTCAAGGCGACAAAAGCGATTTCATCGCGCGCGAGTTTTTCCTCTGGCGGCTTGGCCGCCGGCGGCCTTTTCTTCTATGGCGATGCTCTCTGGTTTTCCCCCTCTGGTATCCATCAACTCTTCTAAATCTTCCCTTCCTATCAGCGATGGTGTTTCCCATCAAAATTTCGCCATCGGCGAGACGGCGCCTCAGAAGGAAGAATCATCGGCTAATGCAAAGCCTAATCTGGATTCTATATCTTTAGTTGGTGCTCAAAACCGTATTTCTTCTCAAGTGGCTTTGAAATCTAACACACCATATGCTGCGGTAGTGAATCCTGTCTCTCCCCGGTCGTCCAAGAAGAGCTTTGCTGAGGTTGGTGCGAATTTCAAGCCGATTATAATATACAACAACAAGCCTGGTATATTCTATTCAGAAGATGAGATTACAGGTATGGCATCTCCCTATCAGTTTTCCTTAATAGGCAAATTCTCAGGATGGCGGCCAAATAAAGCAATTATTGAACAAGCTTTTAGAAACCTTAGACTCTCTGGTTTATATAACATTCGTTTATTACGAGCTGGATTCATTTTCATTCATCTTTCCACAAATGAAGATATGGCAAGGATCTGGTGCCGAGGGGTTTGGTCAATTGGAGGCGTTCCATTGAGAATCTTCAAGTGGTCGCCTCACTTTTCTTATGATGAAGAGTCTTCAGTTGTCCCAATATGGATTCAATTACCTGACCTTCCAATACATATGTTCAATAAATCTAGTCTATTTTCAATGGCTAGAATTGTTGGTAAACCTATTAAGATGGATGAAGGCACAGTGGATGGCACTAATCTTTCAGTCGCTCGATTATGTGTGGAGCTTGATCTGTTGAAACCCAGACCTGAAGAATTCTGGATTGGTATAGGAGATGATAAGCGTATTCAGAAAATTTTATATGAAAAATTGCCTAAATATTGTGGTGATTGTAAGCACTTGGGTCATTCAACAGAGGAGTGCTATATTAATGGCAATCAATCAAAGCCAACATGGTTGGTTGAAGATAGGATCAAAGCCGTGGTAGATACGTTGCCTCAGCTGTCCAAAAAGATACAACAAAATACAGGCCTTATTCATTCTGAAGGACAAACATTTGATTTTGGTTTGAAACATTATGCGAAGCAAAAATGGGTTCAGAAGAATAAGTTTTCAGATAGCAGTAACAAGGAAGATAATGTGCTAGATAAAGATTCAAATCATTTCCAGTCTTTAGCTGATCTAGAAGAGGGCAATCAGGATAACAACGTATGTTTTAAGGCAACTCAGAATTTTTCAAGCAATGTATTGCAGGAAAGTAACAAAAAGGAAGACCTTTTGTCGGTTGGCAGCCTTAAAAAAGCTATTCTTATAGAAATTGAGACTGAGCAAGGGAAATCCTCACTAAAGGAAAAGGTTGCTCAGATTGACAATGTTTCAGAACATAACAAAAATTCCAAGCCTAGCCAGACAGTTTCATGGTCGTTGAAAGAGTCAAGGTGTCAAAAGGATAAATGCTTAGCTGACTCTTCTTATGAGACGCATGAAAACAACCCAGTTCTTTCAATGGAAGACATTCAGCAGGCTGTTTCAAATGATATGCCTTGGGAGGAACAAACTGAATCTAATATTGCCATATCCTCTAAATCTTATTTAGAAGAGGTAGACACAGATAATGAGATGGGTGAACAGTTGCAAAGATCATCCTCCTGTGATGATTTAGCAGTTTTGGCGTTTCAGAAATCTTATATGGGTAAAGCAATGGGAAAAGGGGGTAAAATTTCAAAAGCTTTGATCCCTTTTTCTGTCAGATCAGATAACCGAAGAGTTACCAGGAGCAAGTCTCAAACACAAAATGCTAGTTCCTCAAATATTTGTTAATGGCAGGTATTATATGGAATATTAGAGGGATTGGGAATGATTCATCACTTAGAAGAACTCAATATTTAAGAAGAAAATTTCATCTGAATTTTTTGGCCATTCTTGAACCATTTATTAAGCTCGATGTGAATCTTTTTACTAGACAATTGGGGTTTGCTAATGCCATTTCTAATTGCTCTGGTAAAATATGGTTTCTTTTTGATGTTAATTTAGAATTTGAACTACTTTTGGACCATGAACAGTTTCTCCATTTGAAAATCAGTTCCCATATTTTTCCTATAAAAATGGTAGTTACAGTGGTCTATGCAAAGTGCTCTCAATTAGATAGATCTATCCTTTGGAAGAAGCTGCTTGAGATTTGTCCAGAGGATTCCGAATATTGGTTAATTGGAGGAGATTTCAATGTCATTTCTAGCCCTGATGAACATTCTAAAGGTGTTATCTCAAAATCTGGTTCAGTTAAGGATTTTAATGAATTCCTTATGTTGGCAGGTTTAATTGATGCAGGTTTTGTTGGGGATAAATTCACTTGGACAAACAATAAAATACGGAAGCGTTTGGATAGAATCCTTTTATCTCCTTCTTGGAATGCTAATGATTACTCTTAGTTCGTGTGGAACACTTAAACAGAGCTGCCTCTGACCATTGTCCACTGCTTATCACTTTTCCCAAATTCTCGAAACCTGCTGCTTCTTTTCGGTTTCAAAACATGTGGATCAAACACAATAATTTTATTCAAACGGTCACTTTGAATTGGAGACTGCCGACTTTAGAGAAAGGTCTCAAAAAATTGCAACTCAAGCTGAAAAGGCTAAAAGAGCATTTGAAATGGTGGAATTGGGAGGTCTTTGGGAATATACATGATAATATCGCCAAAGCAGAAGATAGTTTTGCTGAAGCTGAGAGAAATTTTGACTTAGACCCTTCGGAAGTTAACAAAATTAACAAAGCACAGAAGCAGGCTCATCTCTTCAATTTGCTTCACATGGAAGAAATTTTTTGGAAACAAAAGGCTGCGGTAAAATGGATATTAGAAGGCGAAAGAAACACTAAGTTCTTCCATGATTTCGTAAAGAATAAAAGATCGGCTAGCAGGATTTACAGAATTTGGGAGGAAGGCATCTGTTTAGATAATCCCGAGTTAATTCAAGCTTCGAGTTCGGCCTATTTTGAGGAGCTATTAACTGTTGAGTCTTTTAATTGTGACAAAGTGAATTTCGATCATATACCTTCACTGATTAATTTGGGTGACAACAACCACATTTCTTTGTTCCCGAATATTGATGAAATTAAAGGTATTATTTGGGATATGTCTCTGAATAGTGCGGCGGGCCCTAATGGATTCTCTACTCTATTTTACAAATCTTGCTGGGACATTATTAAAGATGATATTTTGGAAGCTGTCTTGGACTTCTTTCACGGTAGTTCTATGCCGAAGGGTATGGTGGCCACTACAATTATTTTAATTCCAAAAAAAGACAACGCTCAACAGTGGAAAGATTTCAGGCCAATCAGTTTATGTAATGTTTCTAACAAGATTATCTCTAAGCTTCTAGCTTCAAGATTGAGCAAAATCATGAATAAAATCATTTCTCCTTCACAGAGCGGATTTGTTTCTGGTAGACTGATTTCAGATAATATATTATTGGCTCAAGAGATTTTTCATAAGTTGAACTATCATGTCAGAGGTGGCAATTTAATCTTGAAACTAGACATGGCTAAAGCCTTTGATAGAGTCCAATGGCCCTTTCTCTTTAAAGTTATGGAAGCTTTTGGATTTTCGGCTTCTTCTATTGGCCTCATCAAACATTGCATCACAGAATGCTGGTTTTCTGTAAAAATAAATGGGCATCTATCTGGTTTTTTTCAATCTAAAAGAGGCCTAAGACAAGGGGACCCTATCTCACCATTACTTTTTATTATTGCGGCGGAATTTTTATCTAGAGGTTTGGATGCTCTGTTTAATAAATACTCTCAGCTTTATTTCATCCTGGGTTGTGATTTCAGATTATCTCACTTAGCATATGCAGATGATATTGTTATCTTTATGAATGGCTCAATCAACAATGTTAAGTGCATCAAATCTTTCTTAAAGGAGTATGAATCATGCTCGGGCCAATCTATCAATGAGGGCAAAAGTCTATTTTTTCCATCGAAAAGCATCTCAAGTAGCAGGAAAGATTTAATCGCATCTGTTACTGGTTTTATGGAGGGTCAACATCCAATGATATATTTGGGTGTCCCTATTATAATCGGAAATAGAAAGTCTAATCATTTTCAATCTTTGATCGGCAAAATTAATAAGAGACTAATGGGATGGAATATCCAAAGGCTAACATTTGGAGGTCGTTTGCTTCTAATCCAAAGTATCTTATCATCCATTCCATTTTTTACCTTGCAGGTTCTACTTCCACCCTTGACGGTCTTGCATCATATTGAAATGATATTTGCAAATTTTTTCTGGGGGATGTCTAACTCAAAAAAGAATTTTCATTGGATTGCTTGGTCCAATATTTGTAAACCTAAGATGGAGGGAGGACTAGGTATCAGGAAATTATCAGATATTGGCACAGCCACGGCAATGAAGCTTTGGTTTAGGTTTCGGGAACAAAGCACCCCATGGGCAGTTTTTCTTTTAAAAATGTATTGTCGATCATCTCCTCCTTCTGTGGTTTTGGCTAATTGGAGGGCTTCTCCTTGTTGGCGTCGCCTCATAAAAATAAGATGTTTAGCTGAGGATAAAATTGGTTGGTCTCTTGTTAATGGTGAGATAAATTTTTGGTTTGACACTTGGCTCGATCAAGGTCCAATATATCAAATTTGTGAGGTAGTGGAAAACTCAAACTGTAAAGTAATGGATTTCTCTAGCTTACAAGGCTGGAACATACCCAAGCTATTAAATACTGTCCCAGCTAATATTATGGAAGAGATATTGGAGTTTAACGCACCTAAGTGGAACGATGATGTTATAATTATGGGGGAAGACATAAATTACCGTGACTGCATCCTTTGGAAACCAGCTTTGGATGGCAAGTTCACATTAAAGTCAGCTTGGAATTATATCAGAAACGCGCAACAGCCTGCTAAAATCTGGAGAGCTTGTTGGAGTAAAATTCTTTCTCCAAGTATCTCGATTTTTGATTGGCGTTTTTTACAAAGGAAGCTTCCATTAGATGAAATTTTACAGCAAAGAGGAGTGGAGCTTGCCTCTAAATGTCAATGCTGCAATGAAGTTGAATCTTGGGATCATTGTTTCTTCACGGGCCCAGTTGCTAAGGTTGTTTGGAGGTATTTTTCTCAATTATTTGGGGTGGATAGATATCAAATTTTATTATGTTGGAAAAGTGGAAATTCTTGGTCAAGTGATGGTCATATTAAAGAAGCGATTCCTTTGCTGATTTTTTGGCATTTATGGTGTTATAGAAACGATGCTAAGCATCGAGGCATCAGGCCTTCAGCTAATAGAATTATATGGAAGATCAGCTCATACATTCAGTTAGCTATAGAAGCAGGACTGATCAAGAAATTTCAGTGGAAAGGTTGTAGTAAGGCTATGGGTGACATGGGTTATCAGGTGGTTAATAGAGTGGTTAATGATATCACAATTGTGTACTGGAAAAGGCCAAAATATGGTATTTATAAGGTGAATACAGATGGGTCTTCAAGAGGTAACCCTGGTCCTGCATCATATGGTGCTATCATAAGAAATCATGAGGGTCGGATTTTATTAGCAAAGTATGGCTATATTGGTATTGCTTCAAATGTTACAGCTGAACTTACTGCTATATTAAAAGGGTTGGAATTATGTTTGCTCAAGAATTTTACTCCCATCTGGCTTGAATCGGATTCTCTAGTTGCTTTAAAAATGCTTAAATCTAATTTGGTCCCATGGAAATTTCGGAAGCTGATCACTAAAATTAAAGGTATTTTGAGCCAACATAAGGTTTGGCTCACTCATACGTTTAGAGAGGCAAATTCGGCTGCTGATTTTCTAGCAAATCAAGCTCATAGTTCTTCTGTTGAAAGAATTTTGGGAGCTGATAATATTGATAAGATACTTTTTGGCATTTGCAAACTAGATAGATTAAACATGCCATACATCCGTTTGGCAAAAAAAACTGTGGAGGATTCTATTCTAAAGCAAAAAGTTGGGATACAAAGCTCATCCTTCGACTCATTCGATTTGGCTGAACCTGGTTTTTAGATTCCTATTGTTCTGATGCTTTGGTTTCTGCTAAGATCAGTGTTGATATATTTCCTATCATATTTAGGTTGAAATGGTTAGCCAGTGTGATGTTCTTTTAATTTTGTTCACAGAACTGGAGTCTGAAATTCCAGTCTGTCTTCAGAATATTTGGCAGCCTTATGCAAATGCTGGCTTTACTTTTGGATGCTTATACCTCAATTAGTTTTCTGTCGGTTTTATGATTATCAAGTTCAAAGCCACTTTGTGTTCGTTTTTTATAGAAGATGTTTTCAGATTTGGCTTCCTGAGCTGTTTATTGAAGACGAGTTATGGAGGTTCTGTCAGTAAAAGGGTTCTCTATAATTGTCTCTATGGTTTTCTTATGGGCATCTTTTGAAACTTCGGTATTATTTAAGTGATCATTCTTTGGATTTTCCCTGGTTGGCAGTTGCAAGTTTGCTGTCAGACAAAAATGAGTCGCCTGTGATTTCTGGAAAGCTGTTTCCTGAAACATAATAGCTTTAAAGCTGAATCTGTGTGCAGAGAAGTCATCAGAGATTTCTGTAAAAATCAGTTCTGTCATCGCTTGTCTGCCCCCCGAATTGTTTGGTCAATCTTCATTTGTCAGGCATTCCTAATTGTGTAGTTGCAAAGATTTATTGTCAAATTCTTACCAGTTTGGTTTCTGTTCCTGCGTAGTTCCAAAAGGAAGATAATTTCTTAAGGGTTTTGCACTCAAGTGTTCATCCCCGGAAATCATGGAAATTCCTCAAGGCAATTCAGCTAGAATGTAGATATTATCAATGTTTAAGTGGTTGCCTTGTATATGAGTTTTTCAATTCTTTATTTCAATGCTTAACGTGTAATTTCAGTTGTTCCTTGACTGTATTCTCATTTTTAGAGGGTTAGGCTTGATCCCCTCTCTAAAAATGGGTTTTCCTCTTCTTGAAATAAGATCCTTTCCTTTCCTTTATAAAAAAAAAAAGTTGATTGGGGATGATTCTGTTGTGAAATGTTTATCTAGTATGGTGATTCTAATTAGTTTTGCTTTTGCTTTTGGTATATTGTCGTGAGTCATTTATGAGTTATAGTTGTGTTTAACATTGATAACATATGAAATAGAGTTGTATATGATCTAATTCTTGATGTTGCTTAGGTTTAGAACCCTATTTTGGATAGGTTGATCTTGTTTGATAGTTTCGTCGTTCTATTTAGAAGGAAGACGTATATTGATCTGTTTGGATTTGAATTCTAGCCATAAGTTTTCTTTATGGAAGATCTGTGATCAGGAAGTAATTTATTATTTTGGGAAGGTTTCACTAGTTTTGTTGTGGTGATCATGTGTTGATGTGAATTTGATTCTCGAAGAATTGAGTTTGGCTAACCATATTTGAGTTTAAGAATTAATCTAACCATGACAAATAGGTTAGAAAGTAGCTTATTATTTACAATTTAATTAAGTAGATGTTGTGGTAAGGATTTATCCTAATTTTTATTTATGTGTAGTTCAGTCATATACCCAGTATACCAGCCTACAGTTTATCATCCTCAGCAGTTGGTCGGACTTCCAACACCTTAGTCTCTATAGCCAGTCGTAGTTTAGATGATTCAGCTGCAACCTATTCAGACGATGCCACCATCAGTTCCGAAGATAGACCGGGTTTATGCTGTCACTAGAGAGGAGGCATCCCAGGCTGATGGATCAGTTTTTCCAAGGTATAGTTTTATACATATGCATTTTTATATCATAGATATTAAAGAGTTTTATACATCGTCTCATGGATGTCCCTTCCTACTCTTGTTAGATTAGGGGATGTTAAGATAATTAAGGGATTTAAACCTAATCTCGATGATTCAGCTTAATTATGAACTAATCATTTAATTAGGGATAATTAAATAAACATGATAATTATGATAATTCTAATATAATTTGGTATTTAATTTAGTTAGTTATCATTTGTTATGATAGTTAAAAACTATGTCCTTTGATATAGGATATTAGTTGATTCGGACACCTGGACGTAGGGTTCTTTTTTCTAATACGAGCTTCTCACTTGAGATAAGTACCTCTTACTTAATCTTTGAAGATATTGATCTTTATGCATAGTTAGTTTTGTTATATGCAGTAGGTTATTTTATCTTGAATCTACTAAGTTTTATTTTACTGCTTGATACTTGGTTGCTTGACCTTAGAGATAATCTAATTATTGTCTATACAGTCTCAACCTTGATACTCATATTCTGTAGAGTATACACATATGCGCACGTACATAGGAGTGATTATTGTGTTATACTTGGTATTTAGTTGATCACTAGATATACCTTACCTGTATACTATATATCTAGTTGTATGATTGATAGATCATGATAGTTGATTTAAACCTATGCATGTTATATCGTTGTATGGTCGATTATTTGATGGGTGTTGTATTGATTAGTATCATGCACTATCCTTACACTATTGCATAGATGTCGACCCTTGGATCTCTTGTGGTTAAGATGGGTCGTCAGTCATATTGGTTCTACACACTCGGCCACTCGGGGGTTAGTGGTTATCGGAGAGTATGTGCAGTTGTCCATTCATACCATGCTTGACCACTCAGGGGAAGTGGTAGATCAGAGTTGTGTGCAGGTTGTGGACCCTCTCTCCATTGTTACAAGGGTTATAGAGTGGTTTGCTCCCCCATCACTTAGGGTAGGAGTGTGTACTTTGTCAGCGTCTTATCTACTCGGTCACTCCGAAACAGTGATAGCAAAGTGTATGCAGGTGTCACATCTCTACTTACTCAACCTCAC
>JAGFNQ010008060.1:123825-142978 GCA_024364735.1 Boesenbergia rotunda
ATGCCCATCCTCTTCAGGTATCTTCGTTATTGAATGTCACTCTATTTCCTCAGATACCTGGGTGCTTGATACTGGGTATAGCTCACATATATGTAATGACATAAAAGGGCTAAGGAATAGAAGAAGACTCGTCAAGGGAGAAGCAAATTTACGAGTTGGAAATGGAGCAAAGGTTGTTGCTGTTTCCATCGAAACATATTTGCTAAAGCTCCCGACTGGACGTGTCTAAGAATTGGATAATTGTTATTTTGTTCCTTCGTTAATAAAGAACATTGTATCTATTTCATATTTGAATGAAAAAGGTTATCATTTAACTTTTAGTAACAATTATTGTTACATAACTTTAAATGGCGTTCTTTATGGGACCGGAACTTTGTGCAATGGTATCTGCACGTTAGATTTATCCAGTGACATTTTCAATATCGAAGTAAGCAACAAGCGTGCACGAATAGATAATCGAATAGACTCCTACACATGGCATTGTCGTCTTGGCCATACAAGTAAGAAACGCATGACCGAATTACACCGATGTGGAATTCTGGAATCATTTGAACACGGTTCATTTGATACATGCGAATCATGCTTAAAAGGCAAGATGGCCAAATTACCCTTCTCCGGAAAAGGTAATCCAGTGGAAGAATTGCTTGGTCTAATACATACTAATGTATGTGGACCAATGTCAACTCTTGCACAAGGAGGCTATAGCTACTTCATCACCTTTATCGATGATCACTCTCGATTCGGGTATGTGTTCTTGATGAAACACAAATCTGAAGCTTTTGAGAAAAATCAAAGAGTTCAGAAATGAAGTAGAGAAACAGCTTGGCAAAAGTATTAAGATACTTCGATCCGATCGGGGTGGTGAATACTTAAGTCAAGAGTTTCAAGATTATCTTAGGGACAATGGGATATTGTCTCAATGGACTCCGCCGTATACACCACAGCATAATGGTGTATCTGAGAGGCGTAACCGAACCTTGATGGACATGGTTAGATCCATGATGAACCATGCAACTCTTCCTAAATCCTTTTGGGGCTATGCACTTAAGACAGCTGTTCACTTGCTAAACAGAGTCCCGACCAAGGTAGTCTCTACTACTCCATATGAGATATGGAATAGTAAGAAACCTCACTTAACTCACCTTAAGATATGGGGTTGTCCTGCTTATGTGAAGCGGACTATATCAGACAAATTGGATGCTAAGTCTGATAAATGTCTATTTATTGGATACCCTAAGGAAACGAAGGGTTACCAATTCTATCATCCCTTGTAGCAAAAGGTGTTTGTTTCAAGGCATGTTGTATTTCTGGGAAAAGAATTTCTTTTACAAGAAAACAGTGGGAGTAGCATTGAACTTGATGAAGTTCAAGAAACTCCAATAGACATTACAAAGACATCTAGTCTAGACCCACAACCGATAACTCATAGTGATGAGCTATCAGTTGAACCTAAAACAACACCACCTCTTCGTAGGTCTGATAGGACACGCAATATTCCAGAGAGATACGGATTTCTCGTAAGTGAATCGAACGACGTGTTACTCATAAGCGATGATGAACCTATCAGTTATGAAGATGTTCTGAAAAGTTCAGAAAAGGAAAAATGGCTTGAAGCCATGAAGTCGGAAATGGATTCCATGTACGAAAACCAAGTATGAGACTTGGTTAACCCACCTGAAGGGATTAAGCCCATATGGTGCAAGTGGGTTTTCAAGAAGAAAACTGACATGGAAGGTAAGTCCATTCGGATGCTCCTGGCCATAGCAGCTCATTATGATTATGAGATATGGCAAATGGATGTGAAAACAACTTTCCTTAATGGAAACCCGCTTGAGGATGTATGCGTGATACAACCTGAAGGTTTCACATCGGTTGACAAAACCAAAATATGCAAGCTTCGGCGATCCATATATGGACTGAAGCAAGCATCCATGAGCTGGAACATCCGTTTTGATGAGATAATCAAAGAGTTTGATTTCTCACAAAATCCTGACGAACCTTATGTGTACAAGAAGGTTAGTGGGAGTGCAGTCGTATTCCTAGTATTATATGTCGATGACATATTACTTATAGGAAACGATATATCAGTTTTATAGACAGTTAAAATTTGGTTGTCCAAAACTTTCTCCATGAAAGACCTGGAAGAAGCAACCTATATCCTTGGAATTAGAATCTATAAAGATAGATCAAAACGGTTGCTTGGTCTTTCGCGGTCTACATATATAGACCGAGTGCTAAAAAGGTTTAACATGTCGGAATCCAAGAAAGGTTACCTTCCCATCAAGCATGGGATCAACCTTTCAAAGTCTATGTGTCCGCGCACAGAAGACAAGAGGATTTGCATAAATAAGATTCCTTATGCATCCGCGATAGGATCTATCATGTATGCTATGTTATGTACTAGGCCCGATGTATCGTATGCTCTGAGTGTCACGAGCAGATACCAGTCTGATCCAGGAATGGATCATGGGGCGGCTGTCAAGACAATCCTCAAGTACTTAAGAAGAACTAAGGATGTATTCCTAATATATGGAGAAGGAGATATGGTAATACGTGGGTATATAGATGCCAGTTTCCAGACAGATAAGGATGACTCCAAATCTCAGTCCGGATACGTATTTACTTTGAATGGAGGCGCAATAAGTTGGAACAGTTCCAAATAAGACACTGTAGCGGATTCTACCACGGAAGCAGTTTGGATCAAGAAGTTCGTCTCAGAACTTGATGTGGTTCCAACCATTGATGAAGCAGTGCCGGTTTACTGCGACAACAATGGAGCTATTGCACAAGCAAAGGAACCAAGGTCTCATCAGCGATCCAAACACGTGCTTCGCCACTATCATCTAATCAGAGAGATTATAAGTAGGAATGACATACAAATTGAGAAAATTCCCACTAAAAGGAATTTAGCGGATCCTTTAACTAAGGTCTTGCCTCAAAGCAAGTTTGAGGGTCATGTTAGAGCCTGTGGTATTGGATACCGTAGCGATTGGCATTAGGCCAAGTGGGAGTTTGTTAGTGATATGAGAGAAGTGTCCTAAGGCAATCGCCTTATGATTGTAAATATTTATTTTAATAAATGATAATTCACTATTTGAGTATACATGTTTGTGTATTTGATTGGGATCTTAAACTCATCTACTGAATGTCCGTAATACAATTCACAGCATAAGAGAATTTGTGATGGGATCACAACTAGTGTTTATCTCTAAATGTGCAATTGTGAAGTATTGAAAAATATCCCTAGTCGATGAATTGATAAATACGGACACTATCAATTTTGTTGAGACTAGCATGGGTTATTCTCTAATCAGCTGATTCTCACTGGCTGGTGACATTGGGATGTCCGGAGATAAACATGGATGCTAGTTAAGGGAACTAGTTCATTGGAGTGACTAGCTGTAAAACTTCATATGGTAATCTATATAGATATGTCAATGAAGTTCTTACTGCAGCTTAAGTGCGATGTTCCTTTGACTTGCGGTGTTCAAGTCATCTTGGTCATGGAGACTTATACTTTAACATCTTAAGCAAGCATCTCCAAGGAGGTGTGGACCCAGGATGATTGGGTATAAGCCGAAGTGCCCGAAGATGTTTGAACAGCCTACAAAGGATTCACCACTCCTTGCGAGGAGATGTATACTCAGGCCTATCATCGGATTGTTACTCAAAGCCTCTGGCCAGAGCATATCATGTTTAGAGTGCTAGTCTCTTATATACATGAGAGTAATTAGAAATCCAAAGGACGAGAAAGACACTACTTGGGCTAGGTGTGACGTAGTCAGCCTAGTGGGGACTGACACACATAGACCGTGTCCTGAACCAAGTGGGTATAAGATGGTGAAGGGAATGAGGCACGATTCATTAGAGCTGCTGAAGGGTTTCAGAATAATTTCTGAGGTCAAACCGTTGATCTTTCGATTAATTGGGGGGTCATGATGTACTACTAGGTGCCACTCATGATCGTTCTATAATTGGTTGATTATAGACCGCCAACATAAATCGAAAGCCTATTTAGTCACACGCACTACGAGTAATCCGAGGGATTTAAAACGGGTTGAAAATTGGATTTTCCGATCAAGAGAAATAAGTCGAATCTGAGTTAATCAGAGGCGCAACGGAAGCTAAAAATGGCTAAGTCTTTTGAAGGCTTATTGGGCGAATTAAATGAGTTTAATTCGCGAATGGTTCGGCTCGGTTTGGCCGGCCAAAGAGGGTGCCAAACCCCTTTGGTTTGGCCGGCCACCATCATGGGGAGAAACTAATTTATTTGGTTTAATTAATAAAATAATTCTAGCACGATTTGTTTTATAAATTATGGATAAATAAATTTGTATAAAGAAATTTATATAAATAAATTTATGGAAATTTATTCTTTTTATGAAAATTAAAATGATCCATGGAATGGTTTATTTTAATTTTATAAAATCAATTATGAATTGATTTTGCATAATAAAGAAGAATTATAAATTTCTTATAAAATTTTATTCCATAATTAAAGGAGAAAAGGTATTTGTTTTATTATAAAGATAGTTATAATAAAACTTGGCTTAAACGGAATAATTAATAAGAGAATTTATAGGATAAATTTCTTATGAAAAATTCCGTTAAAGAGGAGACTTGGCAAGGGAGAAGCAACTATATAAGGAACCAAAGGCAAGCCTTGAATTCCCAATCAATTAATCAAGAGATTAGTTGCTCCCTCTCTCTCTCTCTCTACACGCCTCTCTCTCTCTAGGGTCGGCGCCCCTCTCTCTCTAGGGTCGGCTCTCTCTCCTCCCCTAGGACCGGCGCAACTCCCAAGGTGGGCGTGAGCTTCATCCACCAAGACGACCTCGAAGAAGAAGAAGCGGATCGTATCTCCTTCCTTCCCGAAATTTGGATTCCGATTCTTGGTGGTTAGTTTCCATTCTTTTCTCTTGTTGTTCTAGTTGTGCCTTTAGAGAATCTAGTAGTTCTCGTCGGCACAAAACTCGCGGCTTTGCGAAGTCATCCCGAGGAGAACTCGGCGTGGACGCGAATAGAGGCGAAGCTTCCAAGGGACGCTACGGTTGGATCTCGTTCCTTACTTCGAGTTACGCGAGGTACTAAGTAAATTAGTTTACTTTTCCGCAAAGTTTTAATTTAAGATCATGTCCACACATCATAAGGTTGCATGCTAGATACGAGGTTAAAATAATTTGAAAAATTATTTTATGCTAATTCTTCCGCTGCACGTAAAAATTTAAAATTTTACGAACCCGTATCCTTGTCGACATGCACCCGGTCCCAACATGATCGGTCTGTTGACAGATCCAGAAAGCTTCTGATGAAACAGAAGGTTTTCTGAATGGTCTGGTGACTGATCAGAAAATGATCAGAAAGTTTTCTATGTGGTTGCAGAAAGGTTGGTGATCGATCAATGGATCGATCACGAGAGCCTGATCGGTCCAGGTCATCCTTGATCGGTCAAGCTCCCATTCTGACCAATCAAGGATGACCTGGACCGATCAGGCAAGAGCCTGATCGGTCAGGCTCCTTGCTGATCAGTCAGCTTGACCGATCAACACTCCCCTGATTGGTCAAGGTGACCGATCAGGGGAGTTGACTCAGAACTCAGTGGGTTTTAAGTGATCGGTCTAGTGATCGATCCCCTGGTTTCTGATCGGTCAGTGAAAATGATCAAAATATCACTGGATCGATCAGAATAGAATCTGATTGATTAGGAGGGTGTCTGATCGATCAGGGTGACCGATCAGCACCTCAGAACTTTAATTCAAATGATTGTCAGACTTCTGATTTGCTTCACTAATAAACCTGTGAGTGTGCAGATGATACAGAGTCAAATGGAGGAGCAAGGAGAAGCGTCAAGGGTGACTTTCTCTGGTGTCTTTTTGTTTGATATATACTTGCAGGTTTCAACGGCGCCTGACGACCTGAGGCTTCAGCTGAGGTAGGCTGAGAGCTCAGATGGGGTCAGTGGGTAACGACTGACCTGAAGCTCCAGCTGAAGAGGTCTTCAGTGAACTGGGAGCTCAGAGAAGGTCAGTGGATAACGCATGTATGTGTGCAAAGAGAAACTTAAGAAGAAGAGGCTGGCGAAGCAAAGAGAGTAGAACAAACAACTGTGAACAGAGCAAAGGGTGGTTGTTAAGTTGTGTTCTCTGCATTTCTTCTTCGTTGTTGATCTTTCTATGCTTGTGCTTAAGGTTACATCTGTTCTGTAAGTTTCTTCTCGAGTCTCCAGTGCTTAACTTGTTATTCTTTTGAGACGATTGTGGAGAGGTTACTCCACCGAGAAGGAGAAGATTTTAGCCGGAGTCGCTCCGGGGCTTGATCTGCCGACGATCAAGGGATCGCCCACCTCACGAGCACGCCAAGGAGTAGGGGCAAGTTATCCCCGAACCTTGTAAATCCTGGTGTTCATTTCTGTTTGGTTTTCTTTCTGTCTGTTTTGTTTTTCCGCTGCTAATTTGAGTGCAGAAAGAAAAGAAGCGAGTTTTTGGTGGCTGGCTATTCATACGCCCCCCTCTCTAGCCATCCCTGATCCCAACAGTGGTCGTATTGGCCTTGTACATAGGTTTCATATGTTGTCTATGTAGGAGAGATATTGTACGTTTTCCATCGGACATGCGGCTCCCCGAGGTGTGATAATCAATACCTCAAGTAGGGTATATTCTTTTGCAACTAGATGAGATTTGTATTGATTAATTGATCGATCTATTTTTCTCTTAATTTAGAGAATCCATTTTTTCTCAATAGACTTTCGATCCGGAGGAAAATCGACTATTTTCCAAATTTGATTCTTTTTCGTTGACTTTATTTTTCATCCATTATAACTTTTTATTTTTCTCTAACAGTGTATCTTAATGCTTCCTCAATAGTTTAAGGTTCTTCATCATCAACTGGGAGAATCATTAATATTTCATTCTCAATATCAAACCTTTTATGAGGAATAATCTCATAACTACTTTTTCATAGGTTAGATTCTTGTAAATTTAACTCATTAATTGATAAATCACTCTCATTAAGTTGACTAGATTCAAGTATCTTTTGTGACACTTGGTTTATTGATTAAGCAGCATCCTCCTCCTCTATTGAAAATAGAGGAATAATTTTGTCAACGTCATCTCTCATTAGGAACTTAGTTTCGGGAAAAGTTTCATTTCTCGACTTTATTTCGGAGATGATTTCATTTTGTTGTTCACCAATAAAAATATAACCCTTAAAGGTATCAGAATACCTTATAAAGATACTTTTTATCCTTGAGTTTTAATTTTTTATATTTATGAGTCTTATCATCATGAACATATGCAGCTAACTCTCAGGGTCTAAAATTATTGAAATCTGATTTTTTGTCTATCCAACGTTCATATGGAGTAGATGTAATTAACAAACTTAAAAGGGACTCATTAAAGATATAAGTTACTGCTAATAATGCATATACCCAATAGAAAATTGACAAATTAGTTTGAGTCATCATAGACTTAACTATATCTAGAAGAATTCGATTTCTTCTTTTAGCAACCTTATTTTGTTGTAGTGTTCTTAAGATTATTAGTTGTCTAATAATATCTTTTTTATTGTTTATTATCTTGAATTGATCAAATAAATATTCATCCCCATAGTTAGTGCGTAATATTTTAACCTTATGATGTAATTGATTCTCAATTTCATTCAAATAACATTTGAAGCAATCTAATGCTTCATATTTATGAGAAATTAAATACAAATGATCAAAACATGTAAAATCATCAATAAATATAATGAAGTATGACCTTCCATCTAGCTTTCACATTCATTTGATCATAAATATCTGAATAAATTAATTACAATAGTAATTCAGCTCTTATAATCTTACTAAATGATTTTCTTATTGTTTTTTCAGCGAGATAATGTTTACATACAAACAAGTTATTTTAGCATGATCGCCTAATAGACCCTCTTTATCTAATATATTCATTCATTCTTATCTGAAATGCTTTAATCTAGCACATCAAATCTCCTCATTAATTTCATTATCACTAGTATGAGCAATATTTGAAAACAACCATCACCACCATGATTAATATCTGGTTCTACATCATGATTAATTAAACCATTCGTTACATGACTATATCATATTAACACAGAGTTAATCCGAAATTTCACACATTAATTGTAAAAATTTATACAATAACTAAAATCAAGAAGAATTGTAATAAAAATGAAATTTCGTCGTATCTCAGGAGTATAAAGGACATCATATAGAAACAAGGTATATCTATTACTTATGTTAAGTTTGGTTATACCAACTCCTTTGACCTCAATTCTTACATTATTTCCAACATATATCCATTTGTTATGAGTTGGTATTCGACAACACTTCGTGAATGTAGCTCTCTCACGAGCTATATGATTTGTTGCTTCTGAATATATAATACACAAAGGATAAGAATCAACTAATAATATTATACTAGCAACATAATGTTTATGAATAGAAGATAAACATGAATTTACCTTTTTAACTCAGTACATTCCCTAGGAAAGTAATCATTTTTGTCACAGTTATAGCAAGTTAACTTGCTTTTAAATACCCGGGGTAGATTTTGATGTGGTCAACCGAGTTAAGTTAGATTTTGTTGTATTTGATCCTTGTGTCTAAGAATGCAGGAACTTAAGAGAACAAGAAATCGAGCAGAATATGCAATAGACAAGAAGATGACACAGGAAAAGAGACAACGGACTTATGCATCCGAGGGATGAGATGCTGCAGAAGAATACACTAGCTGGCGAGAAGAATGTGTGCGACGTTTAAGGGACGAAGAGCTAGGAAGGAAGCCTACTCGAAGAGAAGGCGAATGTTGAGTTCGGGTGAACTTAACTCTAGACGACCGAAGGATCACCCAAGTGAGCGAGATCGAAGAAGGACACCCGAGAGTTGACCTTGAAGATCAACTAAAGAATCGCTAAAAAGGCTAATTAAGGCGCCTCAGTTGTGATTGAGGATGCCTTAGATGAACAGTGCCCGAGGCACTCTCAATGTGGGCTGAGGCATCTTCCTTGTAAACTGAGATGCCTCAAGTGAAAAGTAGTCGTGAGGCTACCATTGTTACATGGATAAACTTCTATCCAGCTGAGGCGCCTTGAAGCCATGTCAGCACGATGGCAACTTACTCCAGTGGGTTATAAATAGCACCCTGGAAGCTAGGAGTAAAGTACAACAATTGTAATTCATCTTCTTACTTTTTTCTAAGCTTTCGAAGACAAGTAAGAGGTTTCACTGCCTTCAACGAAGGAGAATTTCTAATCGAGCTTCAACTGTCTTAGATTAGCAATCTCCCTGATTACAACCAAGTAAATCTTAGTCTCTTACCTAATATAATTTGTTATTTATGTTTATTTTAATTGTTGAATTAATTGTGCATCCTGTAAATATCCCAGGTTTGTTTTGATGTGATCAACTGATTTAAGTTAGGTCATGGTGTATTTAATCCCTGTGTCTAAGTGTACAGGAACTAAGAAGCGCAGGAAGTCGAGGGGAAGACGCAGCGGTCGTAAAGAATGACACAAAAAGTGAGTCGACGGGCTCGGTGCATCCGAGGGACGCGGAGCTTTGCGGAAGAGTACGCCAGTGGAATGAGAAGGACATGCGCGGAGTCCGAGGGACGAGAAGCTAGGGGGAAGGACGCTCGAAGGGTAAAAGGCCAGAGTCGGGTTCGGGTGAGCCTAACTCTGGTTGGCCAAAAATCACTCAAGCAGACCGGAAGACAGGCTGGAGAATGGTCAGCGGCTGCTGACCAAAATAGCCACTATCGGGCGCCCGTGAGCACACGGGTGCCTGGGCTATCGGACACCCGAGCACTCGAGCGCCCCTGTGCTATCAGGCGCCCGAGAGGCTAAGTTTTAGCCGTTTACGAATGTTGCTTTCTGGATAAGCATCAGGCCACGTATCAGGCGCTCAAGAGCTCTTGGGCGCACTACAACTGCCATGTCAGTAAACGGGTAATTCCTACCAGGGCTATAAATAGACCCCTGAAACTCAGTTTGTTTCATTCATTATTTTCTAAGCATTAGCAAACAAGTTTAGAATAGTTTCTCTTTCTTTTTCTGAGCTTTCCACATGTTAGAGTTTTCTCCGCCCGAAGGAGTTATATTCAGGAAAATCGATCCATATTCAGCCTTGGATTAGTAACCTCCCCGGTTGCAAACCAAGTAAATTCGGTAGCCTCTTTATTTAGTATTTGCTTTATTTATTTATGATATTTGTGTCCTAACTAATATCTTTGTTAAGAAAAAATAAGAGATAGAGTTTTCTTTTCAAGGGGCAATTCACCCCCATCTTGCCGACCTTTGATCACCCTCAATTGGTATCAGAGCAAGGACGCTCCAAAAGGACTAACCACCGTCTGAAGCAATAATAAAATGGTCAGACCAGTTATCTATCCGCCAAAGTTCGAGGGGAAGTTTGCAAGTTGGAAGCGCAATATGCAGGTTTTTTTCAAAACTGATTTTGATTTAATTTTAATAATGAAAAATGATTTTGTAGCTCCGAAAGACGCCGACAACAAACCCAAAGACGAAAAATGGACCAAGAAGGAACAGGCTGACTTTGTGGCAAACGGAAAAGTAGAATATCATCTTCTAACCGTACTCCCTGCGCAAAAAATCATTAGCAAAAAGAGATCTACTTTGGAATCAGCTCAACAACCTTCGACTGGAAGAAGGAGAGTTCGTAGCACAACTTCATGCTAAGCTGAAGGAGCTGATGACAGAACTCAATAATCTCGGAGAATCGGTAAGCAATCGGGATTCGCAAAGGTACACATTGAACGCCTTCCCAAGAACCCCTAACTGGATTTCAAAAATCAACACCTACTATATCTCTAAGGACCTTGAGGTAAGTACCTTAGAGGAACTTTTTTCCACTTAAGAACTTCACAAATCCAGATGTGCAGGAAAAAGGAAACCGGACAACACCGCCCTAGGCACCAGAATGATCCAACATGAAGAGGATTCTTCAGAAAATGATGAGAACGCAACGTATATGTTAAGGAAGTTGTCTAAGTATTTTAAAACTAAAAAATTTAATAAGGTACGGGGTAAGAAGCAAAGAAAGATTCGATGTTACAACTGTAACGAAGAAGGACACATAAAGGAAAATTGTCACAAAGTAAAGAACAAAGGAAAAGGGGCACAAAAGACAAAAGCACACAATTTAAAGGCGACTTGGGACGAGTCTTCATCGGAAGACTCAAATCTCGAGGAACACGCTAGACTTGCACTGATGGCTTTATACCAAGAAGATGATATCATCGATGAAGGGGGAGCCACCTCAGAGAACAGCAGCGCAGACGAGGGAATTTCGAATTTCAAAACGGATATGGTAAGTGAGGTATGTTTTCTACCTTCTGATCAGTTATATTTTGAAATAAAGAAAATGATTAAAAACAAAAAATATAAATTTGAAAAAAATAATTATCATCTTCTTGCCCACTAGAAATTTATAATAAATTAAAATTTGAAAATGAAAATTAGAAGTTTCAAATTAAAAATTTGAAAAACAACTATTCATGTTCAAGAAATTCAAAATTTAATTATCATGGCAAACTTAATTGGTATTATAGATGTCATAGGGATCAAATTATAAAAATTTCTAAAATAGATGTTCCATCCAAGTTTTTAATAAAACTGTTGGTAAAAATCTATATTGGGTTTCTAAATATATTTTAAACTATTGATTTTTTTTAAATTAATTTTGCAATTAATGCTTTACTTTTTAAATAACTATTTGTAGGAAAGTTAGTTTTTTTAGTGTTTGAAAACTTCTAAAAATAATTGATTTTTTTTTACTCAGCAATTTTAGAAAACTTATTTGAAGTTAATTCCCTTAACATTTTTTTTATGTGATCAAAGGGAGAGAAGTAATGTTAAGTTAAGTGGTAGACACTAATTTCATTTTTTTAACGTTTACATCGTTATAAATGTATTCTTATTTTTTATTATTTGTTTACCCTAACTTAACTCAAGTTGATGCACATCAAAAAGGAGGAGATTGTAAGTACCCCAAGTTGATTTTGATGTGATCAACCGATTTAAGTTACGCCCTGGTGTATTTAATCCCTGTGTCTAAGTGTACAGGAACTTAGGAGCGCAGGAAGTCGAGCGGAAGACGCAGCGGTCATGAAGGATGGCACGGAAAGAGAGCCGACGGGCTCGGTACATCCGAGAGACGTAGAGCTCTACAAAAGAGTACGTCGGTGGAACGAGAAGTATGTGCGTGATGTCTGAGGGATGAGAAGCCGGGAGGAAGGACGCTCGAGGGGCGAAAGGCCGGAGTCGGGTTGGGTGAGCCTAACTTCAGTTGGCCAGAAATAACCCAAGATGACCGAATGATAGACTGGAGAATGGTCGACGGCTGCTGACCAAAACAGCCACTGTCGGGCGCCCATGAGCACATGAGCGCCTGGTTTGTAGGGCGCCCGAGCACTCGGGCGCCCCTGATAGGGCGCCCCTGTGCTATCAAGCACCCGAGACGCTAAGTTTTAGCCGTTTGTGAACATTGCTTTCTGGATAAGCATCAGGCCATGTGTCAGGCGCCCAAGAGCTCTCGGGCGCCCAACAACTACCACATCAGCAAACAGATAATTCCTACCAGGGCTATAAATAGATCCCTGAAACTCAGTTTGCTTCATTCATTGTATTCCTAGCATTAGCAAACAAGTTTAGAATAGTTTCTCTTTCTTTTTCTGATCCTTCCACGTGTTAGAGGCTTCTCTGTCCGAAGGAGTTATATTCAGGAGAATCGACCCATATTCAGCCTTGGATTAGCAACATTCCCGACTGCAAACTAAGTAAATTCGGTAGCCTCGTTATTTAGTGTTTGCTTTATTTATTTATGATATTTGTGTCCTAACTAATATCTTTGTTAAGCAAAAATAAGAGATAGAGTTTTCTTTTTCAGGGGCAATACACCACCCTCTTGCTGACCTTTGATCACCCTCACATCCTTGCTAAGTTGGAAAAGCAAGAGATTTGACTAACTTGCAATGCTATTCACCGCTCTCTAGCCGCCCTAACTGGACCTACAACTTTTAAGTTTCTGTCCATGCTTCTTCCCCATGGACTTTTTCTTGTTTGGGCCAAGCCCAACAGCAGCAGTATTGACAACTTCTTTTATCTTTCCCTTTTCTTTTTTGAACTATTTTCTTTTATTCTTAGATCTGGAAGCATGAACAAAACCATTATCTACAAAGGCTTATCCAAAAAATTTTACGGATTTTATTCTCTTCGCCTTCAGATCAGCATGACATGAGACATTAGTAAAAATTTTAATACTTACACTGTGAGTCGGATTCTATTTCATCGTCTCCTATGAATCAGGAAAAGAACATATGACTATCTGAACTTATTGTTTATCAGTTAACTCATGACCAACAGTCTTTAACTCCATAATTATATTATTCATTTCCCTCAGTTGTTGAGTCATGAATATATTTGAAACTTTTTGTAGTTGTCAAACTAGACATCATGAGCCGATGGAAATGACTCATACTCATAGACTCATCTATCATTGAACTAATCAATATATGCTTAGTAGTAGAGTCTTTTTTCTTTCATCTCTTATAGACATCGATATCACGTTTATGTTGTGTTCTTAAACCATCAATAGGTTGTTCAATAATCTGATTTATAGCGTCTAGAACTTTTTGTTTGTAAAGAACATATTGTATCTTGAGATATTATATTTTATGATTATTCCTATATAATTTCTCTCTCTTATTAAGTTCAACTATAATATTCTTAGTAGTCATAATATATCATAAATAAACACATTATTTAGCTATTCAGTATACTTCTTATATTTGTAATTTATGATTTACTCAATGTAAATTTGAATTGGTTTACAAAATCTAGTATAACTACGTTTCCATTCATCATTTGTAAAATCTAATCCAATCAATATTGATCAATTATATTATACATATCTCATCAAATGAACTAATCATTAAATGGACTATTAATCATTAAATAAATAAATCATGAAATTATTTATGAACTAATCATTTTTTAAGACACATAACATTCTTTTTTTAAGTTTATTAACACATAACATACTCAGTCAACTCATAACATAAACAACTTTGAAAAATTAGATATTGTACTACTGCTTCCACTATGATAAACACTATTACAGTAGTAATCACCACAATCCCTATATTTCTTGGCTTAGCTAGGGTATTCTTAGGTAAACCAACATCATGATCCTTTTCTGGATCCTCTTCAATTTTTTCAGGATCCTCTCCGCGTGATGGAATTTCCTGATTCACATGATATACACAACTCTACATATGTGATATGTCCTTCATGGAGCCCCTATACTTCATTGAGGTATATTGATAGCAATCAAATCAAACCCAAATCTAATAATTATCCAAGATTGAAAAATCTTATTAATCGAGTTTCTAAAATAACCTATCGAGCATTTTAATGTGTCCCCTGACTCCGCAAGAAGACTCATACATTATCTCCTAGATAGCCTACCTGATCAACTTATTTCATTGCACATCATAACGAGTCATAGTGTATATTATCCGTGGCATCTAAAATTAAAAATGATAAAGTCAATACAAAACCAACAAGCCACTGGTTAATTTCAATTTAAAATATACATGAACCAATACACTAAAAACATAAAAGTAATCAATAGATAAGGGAAATTTTCATAAATTTTTCTAACTAAAAAAAATGATTAACGAGATTTTTCCAACCTCGGACGATCGACCTGATCTCACGGAAGTTTTCCACGAAACGCTCGTAGTGGGCAGTCTAGAAGCCCAGCATCTCAGGGTTCGCCCTCATTTGGAGGAAAAATTCTTACAAATACGCCGTAGTTGGGGATCAAACCGCGGATGTCTGGCTCAGCGACTAGTCGCATTACCGTTGCACCATAGCCCCGGAGGCTAAGGAGGCGTTTGGTTTGTTTCATTTTTTATTTTTATTTTTCAAAAAATCGTATTTTCTCGTTTTCTGGAAAATGACTTTTTTCATTCTCCAGTTTTCCAGAAAACGCTATATTTTTTTCTAAAAAACAAAGCTGGAAAATGCAAACCAAATATGTTTTCCAGAAAATTACATTTTCTACAGAAAATGAAAATGAAAAATAGACTGGAAAATACAAACCAAACGCCCTTAAATTTTTCTAACTAGAATGCACATAATTTTACCTCATTTAAATTTATTTTTCATAAAGATAAATTTAATTTAAAAAAAAAATCCTATACGATCAGGAAAATATTCTATAAAAGATTAGAATATTATTCTGAACGGACTCATAATCATAATGCGGTCAATGCCGACAGGTCATAATACGATCAAGTTGAAGGCAAGTCTAAGTAGATTTATCTCGGTGGCAACTCAACCATTGTACCCACTCGGTAAAAAAAACCCAGTCAGCATACTTGAGTCAAGCAGTTAACTAAGCCCGAAAACCACACAGCATACCCAAGTCAATCAATTTGAAGACAATGTCGACTCCGTGAGCTAGCCGAGTTTGAATACTAGCTTGGCCCATTAATTGTCCTTATAAAAACTAATATAATCAGAACTCATCTTATTGGACCTTTGTCCAAATCCAATTCTTCAAACCCAAGCCTAATTAATTTTAACATGTATGGCATTAATTAAAAAACGTGAACCCCAAAACCCTGCTATTCACGCAATTTTTTTAAGTCCAAACCCAAATAATTTCAACATGCGTTACATTAATTAAGCCCAAATAATTTGCCCAATCCATCCCTGAAGCAGAATTAACCAACGCTTCATCTTTTCTCTACCAACAACCACGCCGTCATCACCTGCGCCTGTGTGACCCCTTTCGCCCGCCGGCCACAATCGAAGGAAATCTCGGTGGGTGTTGGCGGCTGCGCTCGGGGCCTGACGACGGCCGTAGTTCGCGACTACATCCAGCGACGACGGTAGATCGATTCGCTACTCAATCGCGATTTCACCCGGTGACGGTATTCGTTCAGTGACGTCGTTTGTCCGGACACGATGTTCATCCGACGGCGGCGTTCGACCGACGACAGTGTTCGCCCGACCACGACGTTTGCCCAGCCACGGTAGCACGCTACGGAGCAAACTCCGTCAGCGATACGTCCGACCTAGAACATGTGCCTTGAGGCATCTGATTCTTTGATCGAATTTCAGCAGTGAAATCGCATGCAGAAGAATTTCGATGCAGAGGTATTTTCATACGTTTACAATCTTCACGAACCAAATCCCTCACAATACAGGATGTTCTTCTTTTGGACAGACATCAACGTCTCTGATGCATCTCATTTCTTCAGAACGAGAGCGAAAGGGAAAAAAGACAATCCCTGACTGCTCTACGACGAACCTTTTAACTCTATTTATCTTTTGAATTAGGATGTTAATTGTTTTTGGATAGTTATATTACTACTATTTCTAGTTGGCTTTACAAATCTTCAAAATATGAGCATGAATCATCCCTAAATTCTAAACTTTGTTACTGATCAAAGCTAGTACTGTTTTCTACGGCACATTTTCAATTGCTTCCTTGAGTGTAACCTTGGTGATATAGAACTGATGCAAGAAGAGTCGAATTTAACTGTCATAATTTTTTTTAGAATGATTTTTTTTTAGTCAAAACTCATCCAAAGAAATATATTTGTTACAGGATAGAATTCCGCCAAATTTTGAATTAAAAAAAATGTTTAGAGCCTTTTGAGGAACATCTTTTTACTATTTTTATTAGTAACTTTTATTTTTTTGACATTTAGAATATTTTTGACCATTGTTGTTTATTATGAGTTACGATTTGTATCTGTTTAGTTATTTTTAAGATTATATTTGTTATTGAATAAAATTTTTATTTTTGATAAAATCAAGAAACAATGATTTTTCTTAGTTAGTTTTCTTCACAATGACTGTGGTGTTATGCTTCATGATCTACATTCTTTTTATCATTTCTTTTCGAAACCTGCCTAGCACATTAGTGATCATGACAATAAATAGATCTGGTGCTGGACTATCATAATCGGAATCTGTCAACTTTGTTACATGTCGAATAGAATAAAGATTATTCCACGGACCGGCGAGAAGACAAGAAGAGATAATGTTCTCTGAATTTTTTTTCTGAAAAAATAAAATTTTATTTAATAACAGAGATTTATTATTCAACATCTATATAGACTATGGACTATAAGACACAAAGAAAGAAAAAAAAATCCTAAACTATAAGCATTAATGCCAAAAAAAAATTATTATTCATAATCCTAAAAATGTTCTCTAAATTTTTTTCTGAAAAAATAAAATTTTATTTAATAACAGAGAATTATTATTATTCAACATCTACATAGACTATGGACTATAAGACACAAAGAAAGAAAAAAGAAAATCCTAAACTATAAGCATTAATGCCAAAAAAAAAATTATTATTCATAATCCTAAAATTTTAAAATGGACTCAAAATTCAAAAATATAAAAATATAATATTACCAAAAATACTCAAAAAAAACCAAAAATATTTTTAAAAAAATAAATATTACCAAAAATAATAATAAAACTCCGCATCAAGTTGTCACCTTGCTAGGATATTTCCTCGAAGTTTCGTAGTGAATGAAAAAAGAACACGAGAAAATTGCAAGATCATGCATGATACAAGTATACTTCTGTACGAATGAAATTCTATTCAACTTGCAAAAGGAATTCCGAAAAGAGTAGAAAAGAAGGGATAAAAAGCAACATAGCTTAGAGCAGTTCATATTCCAAAGATAAACGAATAGTTCTCTGCGCACAACTTTGAGCATGATTCATATTTCTTTTGCTGGTTGTTGCGTGAAGTTCATGCTTTGGTTCTTGGCTGATTTCAACTAAACCACGAAGGTGATTGGACTTCAAAGGATGAGCATACATGAGCTAGGTTGCAACATCCTCTCTTGCCGATCGAGATCCAATGCGACAACTCGAATGAATAGATTTATCTGGTAGGATTCAACTTGTGGCCGTTGATCGAGGGAATACCGAAGTGGATTGCTTGACTTTAGTTTCTCCTCTTCTACCAAATGGCAATGGTGATGCATGTAGCATGTAATCCTTCAAGTATATATTCTTCAGTGCAGTAGGCAACTTACTCTATTATCGTATAGCGGTGATGCAAATCTTTATTTAAAAAGACTAATTTGTAAAACTTAAAAAAAAATCTGTAAATTTTCTGTTTAAATAGACTCAATTGTATAACTTGCAAACAATACTTATTCCGGAAAATGAAATTTTAAATTCTAAGAATCTAAAAAAAACTAACTTTGTTAATTGTTCAAGTGTGTGGGCAACCACTTTGGGTGGGCAACCACCTTGGGTCAGGAACAATGAAGCTAATGATGCCTCGTTTCTATCTTAGCTCCCTTTGAATTGAGAGCTTGTGTAAAGTGATGTGATGTCTCATTTTTATTTTAAGACATCTTTAATGATTTTTTTTTTTTTGCTCGCTGTCAATGCACCTACCAACCTATTTTAATATCAACACGAAGGAGGTAAATCATAAGAGTTACTAGTCCAGATACTGTAACTAGTACGTGAAGAGAATAGACATACTGACTTTGTCAAATTTTAATCACAAACCTCGAGGTAACAATATTGACGTATTAATCATCAGTCCATCCCGTAAGCATCTCCAATGTAAAATTTGTCAAGGGTTAATTATAAAATCAAAAAATCTTTAAAAAAAACTTGAATGATATTTGTGAAGGAGAGGTTTGGGTTTGATTTTTCAAACCTAAAATCAAACCTTCATTTTTTTTCTCAAATGTGGAACCAATAATTAACATGAAATAATATTATATGTTTGATATTTATAAAATAATTAAAACTGAAGTATTTTATGAACTATTTAATTATAATATTTTTTTATAAGTGATTAGTAATAATTAAAGTTGTATTTATCTTTTAAAAATAAATATATTCGATAAGTTAAAAATAATATATAAATGATTATAATTATTTTAAAATGTGTAAGTTAATTAAATATTAAATGGAAATTATAAATTATATTAAATTAAAAAACAAAAGTTAATTATTTTATTAATTAAAAATTATAATTAAATTAAAATTGATATTAATTAAAATATTAAATAAAATTATATAGAGATATTAAATAAAAAAATAATAAATAAAG
>JAGFNQ010008061.1:0-23655 GCA_024364735.1 Boesenbergia rotunda
CGGACATCCCAATGTCACCAGCCAGTGAGAATCAGCTGATTAGAGAATAACCCATGCTAGTCTCAACAGAATTGATAGTGTCCGTTTTTATCAATTCATCGACTAGGGATATTTTCAATACTTCACAATTGCACATTTAGAGATAATCACTAGTTGTGATCCCATCACAAATTCTCTTATGCTGTGAATTGTATTGCGGACATTCAGTAGATGAGTTTAAGATCCCAATCAAATACACAAACATGTATACTCAAATAGTGAATTATCATTTATTAAAATAAATGTTTACAATCATAAGGCGATTGCCTTAGGACACTTCTCTCATATCACTAACAAACTCCCACTTGGCCTAATGCCAATCGCTACGGTATCCAATACCACAGGCTCTAACATGACCCTCAAACTTGTTTGAGGCAAGGCCTTAGTTAAAGGATCCGCTAAATTCCTTTCAGTGGGAATTTTCTCAATTTGTATGTCATTCCTACTTATAATCTCTCTGATCAGATGATAGCGGCGAAGCACGTGTTTGGATCGCTGATGAGACCTTGGTTCCTTTGCTTGTGCAATAGCTCCATTGTTGTCGCAGTAAACCGGCACTGCTTCATCAATGGTTGGAACCACACCAAGTTCGGAGACAAACTTCTTGATCCAGACTGCTTCCTTTGCTGCTTCCGAAGCTGCGATATATTCCGCTTCCGTGGTAGAATCCGCTACGGTGTCTTGTTTGGAACTTTTCCAACTTACTGCGCCTCCATTCAAAGTAAATACGTATCCAGACTGAGATTTGGAGTCATCCTTATCTGTCTGGAAACTGGCATCTGTATACCCACGTATTACCATATCTCCTTCTCCATATATTAGGAACACATCCTTAGTTCTTCTTAAGTACTTAAGGATTGTCTTGAGCCGCCCAATGATCCATTCCTGGATCCGACTGGTATCTGCTTGTGACGCTCAAAGCATACGATACATCGGGCCTAGTACATAACATAGCATACATGATAGATCCTATCGCGGATGCATAAGGAATCTTATTCATGCAAATCCTCTCGTCTTCTGTGATCGGACACAATAGACTTTGAAAGGTTGATCCCATGCCTGATGGAAGGAACCTTTCTTGGATTCCGACTGCTAAACCTTTTTAGCACTCGGTCTATATATGTAGATTGCGAAAGACCAAGCAACGTTTTGATCTATCTCTATAGATTCTAATCCCAAGGATATAGGTTGCTTCTCCCAGGTCTTTCATGGAGAAAGTTTTGGACAACCAAATTTTAACTGTCTGTAAGACTAATATATCGTTTCCTATAAGTAATATGTCATCGACATATAATACTAGAAATACGACTGGACTCCCACTAACCTTCTTGTACACACAAGGTTCGTCAGGATTTTGTGAGAAATCAAACTCTTTGATTGTCTCATCCAAAAAGGATGTTCCAGCTCCTAGATGCTTGGCTTCAGTCCATATATGGATCGGTCGAAGCTGCATACTTTGGTTTTGTCAACCCGATGTGAAACCTTCAGGTTGTATCATGTATACATCCTCAAGCAGGTTTCCATTAAGGAAAGCTGTTTTCACGTCCATTTGCCATATCTCATAATCATAATGAGCTGCTATGGCTAGGAGCATTCGAATAGATTTAAGCATAGCTACTGGCGAATAGGTTTCGTCATAATCAATTCCTTATTTCTGACGATATCCCTTTGCCACTAATCTAGCATTAAAGGTAACTACATTACCTTCCATGTTGGTTTTCTTCTTAAAAACCCACTTGCACCCTATGGGGTTAATCCCTTCAGGTGGGTTAACCAAGTCCCATACTTGGTTTTCGTATATGGAATCCATTTCCGACTTCATGGCCTCAAGCCATTTGTCCCTTTCTGAACTTTTCAGAACATCTTCATAACTGATAGGTTCGTCATCGCTTATGAGTAACACGTCGTTCGATTCACTTACGAGAAATCCGTATCTCTCTGGAATATTGCGTGTCCTATCAGACCTACGAAGAGATGGTGTTGTTTTAGGTTCAACTGATAGCTCATCATTATGAGGTATTGGTTGTGGGTCTAGACTAGGTGTCTCTGTAATGTCTATTGGAGTTTCTTGAACTTCATCAAGTTCAATGCTACTCTCACTGTTTTCTTGTAAAAGAAATTCTTTTCCAGAAATACAGCATGCCTTGAAACAAACACCTTTTGTTCCAAGGGATGGTAGAATTAGTAACCCTTCGTTTCCTTAGGGTATCCAATAAATAGACATTTATCAGACTTAGCATCCAATTTGTCTGATACAATCCGCTTCACATAAGTAGGACAACCCCATATTTTAAGGTGAGTTAAGTGGGGTTTCTTACTATTCCATGTCTCATATGGAGTAGTAGAGACTACCTTGGTCGGGACTCTGTTTAGCAAGTAAACAGCTGTCTTTAGTGCATAGCCCCAAAAGGATTTTGGAAGAGTTGCATGATTCATCATTGACCTAACCATGTCCATCAAGGTTCGGTTGCGCCTCTCAGATACACCATTATGTTGTGGTGTATATGGCGGAGTCCATTGGGACAATATCCCATTGTCCCTAAGATAATCTTGAAACTCTTGACTCAAGTATTCACCACCCCGATCGGATCGAAGTATATTAATACTTTTGCCAAGCTGTTTCTCTACTTCATTTCTGAACTCTTTGAATTTCTCAAAAGCTTCAGATTTGTGTTTCATCAAGAACACGTACCCGAATCGTGAGTGATCATCGATAAAGGTGATGAAGTAGCTATAGCCTCCTTGTGCAAGAGTTGACATTAGTCCACATACATCAGTATGTATTAGACCAAGCAATTCTCCCACTGGATTACCCTTTTCGGAAAAGGGTAATTTGGCCATCTTGCCTTTTAAGCATGATTCACATGTATCAAATGAACCGGGTTCAAATGATTCCAAAATTCCACATCGGTGTAATTTGGTCGTGCGTTTCTTACTTACATGGCCAAGACGACAATGCCACGTGTAGGAGTCTATTCGATTATCTATTCGAGCACGTTTGTTGCTAACTTTGATATTGAAAACGTCACCGGATAAATCTAACGTGTAGATACCATTGCACAAAGTTTCGGTCCCATAAAGAACGCCATTTAAAATTATGTAACAACAATTGTTACTAAAAGTTAAATGATGACCCTTTTCATTCAAACATGAAATAGATACAATGTTCTTTATTAATGAAGGAACAAAATAACAATTATCCAATTCTAAGACACGTCAAGTAGGGAGCTTTAGCAAATATGTTCCGATGGCAACAGCAGCAATCTTTGCTCCATTTCCAACTCGCAAATTCGCTTCTCCATTGACGAGTCTTCTTCTATTCCTTAGCCCTTGTATGTCATTACATATATGTGAGCTATACCCAGTATCAAGTACCCAGGTATTTGAGGAAATATAGTGACATTCAATAACGAAGATACCTGAAGAGGATGGGGCATCGGATGCCTTCTTCTTCAAGGACTCAAGATAAACCTTGCAGTTTCTTCGCCAGTGACCCTCCTTGCCACAATGATGGCAAGTTCCTTTTGGTGTCTTTTCAGTCTTTTTGGCCTTTTTCTTCTTTCCTTTATTCTGTTCTTTGGCCTTCCTCTTAGAACCTTTCTTCGAGGAACCAACTAACAGTACCGTCTTTTGATCCTGCTTCACAGAAGGCTCTACAGTCTTCAGCAGGTTGAGCAACTCAGGAAACTGGTCTGGAGTTGCATTTTCAGGAGGACGGTTGGGAAGTTGATCTTCAAGGACATAAGCAAGCTTTTCTGGCTTGAGGACTATCCTCAGGTTTCGAAGCCAGTCCATGAAGTTTGGCCCAGTCAGTTTATTGGTGTTCAAAATGGAACGCAAATTCAGAGAAGACATGATCAAGTGATTATCCTAGAAATACAAATTGAGCTTATATGAGAAGAATGATAAAAAATGTATCAACATACATTAATTAAATCCTATTTATTTTTTCGAATTGAATAACCCTTTTTATCAATTCGGGAGATCGTAGGAGCATCTCCAAATAGGTTGATATCCAACCATAGATAAGAACAACCATGGCTGTGGCCATCAAGTTATTCTTAGCTATGAAGGTATGTAATTATACCGATTACATATCATATATATGTAACTATCACTTTATGCTATCAAGTAATTGAATGTTTGCATAAATCATTGGGATGTTAACTCATTAACAAGTATGCAACATTATACATAGCACCCAACTGCACCTCTCTTTACATCGACCTTGGCTGTGGCACAACAAATCGATGCTCCAAACTTAAGGCTGACCCATTAATCAAGAAATAGTTTTAATATGGTTGGAGCTCATTCAACCGTTTAGTCAGGCTTGGATGTGTCCAACAACCAAAACTAAGGATTGACCTCTGACTCCAACTATATTATTCATAAACTAATTCCATGGTTTGAACATGTTGAGGTTCAAGACGGGCATGGATGTGTCCATCAACCCAAACGAGAAACAAAACTCCGATTCTAACCATATTAATGGAAGGTGTTGGCCTTAATATTTTGTAAGGGGTTTTGGGTCTCATCCTTTCTTATCTAAGCACATTCATGACATATAATTATGTCATGACTAATGATTTCCTTAATAAAGTATGTATGTGACTTAATTTATCAAGTCTCATTAATTAAATTAGGAACCGGATTTCCTAATTCTAATTTCATACTTTATTCAAGGAATTGTTTTGGGAAACAATTTCCTAAATTGTCATAATCAATTTCGGAAATAATATGTTTACGATTTTGATTTCTCTAAATCAAATCTTATTAAATTAAGAGAGAGATTCCCTTAATTCAACCACATATTATTTTCATGAAAATCTCATTTAAGAAAACTCTATAGGAAACTATTTTCCTAATTAATTTTGAAGACAACAATATGTAAGAGCATCACCTCTTAAAACATATTTTATTCATGGATTTAATTAATTACAACAAATCATTTTCTAAGGGTGGCTCCCCGAGGCTCAGATACCCAAAGAAAAGTAATTTGTTGTAAATCCAATTTGGACGGCTCCCCGAGGCTCAATCCAAATCAAACATGACAATTTCATTTAAAATTGGGAAATTAAATTACAACAACTAACTTTAAATTGGACGGCTCCCCGAGGCTCAATCCAAAATAAAGAATTTTGTTGTCAATTTAAAAACTAATTCAAATTTAATTATCAATTAACTGTCCATAAATTTGTCTAGACTTTCTTGAAAGAAAGTGCCCAAAATTGCGAGATTTCATAAATAGGTTTTCAGAATAATTGTAAGTTTCTGGTACAAAGAAAACTTATGTATTTTCAAAATTGGAAAATTTCTAAAATAGAAAATTTTCCAAAATTGGAAAGTTTCCAATGATGGGAAGTTTTCATAATTATTATAAAATTTCAGAAACTAGAAAATTTCAAAAGTTTCCAAAATTTGAAATTCCTAAATCTAAAATTTATTATAATTTGAAATTCCTAAATCTAAAATTTATAATCTAAAATTTATTAAAATTTATTTCAAAATTGAGATCATGACAAAGTTTTCCACAAAACAATTATATGATTATGTCGAACACTAACCGGCTCTGATACCACTGTTGGGACCGGGTGCATGTTGACAAGGATACGGGTTCGTAAAATTTTAAATTTTTACGTGCAGCGTAAGAATTAGCATAAAATAATTTCTCAAATTATTTTAACCACGTATCTAGCATGCAACCTTATGATGGATCAACATGATCATAAATTAAAACTTTGTAGAAAAGTAAACTAATTTACTTAGTACCTCGCGTAACTCGAAGTAAGGGACGAGATCCAACCGTAGCGTCCCTTGGAAGCTCCGCCTCAATTCGCGTCCACACCGAGTTCTCTTCGGGATGACTTCGCAAAGTCACGAGTTTTGTGCCGACGAGAACTACTAGATTCTCTAAAGGCACAACTAGAAGATCAAGAGAGAAGAAAGGAAACTAACCACCAAGAAACGGAATCTAAATTCCGGGAAGGAAGGAGATGCGATCCACTTCTTCTTCTTTTTGGTTGGCTCCTTCTTGGTTTTTGTTGAATTGTAAAATTACAATTCTTTACAATTTCATGCATGCACCGCGTCGCACCCATGCATGAAGAAAAAATTAGCAGAAGCTATTTTTGGTGCAGGCTTCATGCATGGAGAAAAATTTCGGCTCTACATGGAAAAAGAAATTGGCGCCGTCTTCATGCATGGGAGAAAACAGTAGAAGCTATTTTCGGTGCAGGCTTCATGCATGGAGAAAAATTTCGGCTCTGCATGGAAAAAGAAATTGGCACCGTCTTCATGCATGGGAGAAAACAGCAGAAGCTATTTTCGGCTTGGAGAAAATCATGGAGAAGGCTCGCTGTCGTGGCTTGGAGAAACTCATGGAGAAGGTTTTTTATATAGTAGCCTCTCCCTTGCCAAGTCTCTCTCTTAACGGAATTTTAATAAGAAATTTATCCTATAAATTTTCTTATGAATTATTCCGTTTAAGCCAAGTTTTATTATAACTAACTTTATAATAAAACAAATACATCTCTCATTTTATTATGGAATAAATTTTACAAGAAATTTATAAATTTTCTTTATTATGGTAAAATCAATTCATAATTGATTTTATAGAATTAAAATAAACCATTCCATGGATTATTTTAATTTTCATAAAAAGAATAAATTTCTATAAATTTCTTTATATAAATTTCTTTATACAAATTTATTTATCCATAATTTATAAAACAAATCGCGCTAGATTTATTTTATTAATTAAACCAAATAAATTGGTTTCTCCCCAAGTGGTGGCCGGCCCACCCTCTTTGGCCGGCCAAACCGAGTCCAAACCCATCGCGAATTAAACTCATTTAATTCGCCCAATAAGCCTTCAAAAGACTTAGCCATTTTTAGCTTCCGTTGCGCCTCAGATTAACTCAGATTCGACTTATTTCTCTTGATCGGAAAATTTAATTTTCAACTCGTTTTAAATCCCTCGAATTACTCGTAGTGCGTGTGACTAAATAGGCTTTCGATTTATGTTGGCCGTCTATAATCAACTAATTATAGATCGATCATGAGTGGCACCTAGTAGTACATCATGATCCCCAATTAATCGAAAGATCAACGGTTGACCTCAGAAGTAATTCTGAAACCCTTCAGCAGCTCTAATGAATTGTGCCCCATTCCCTTCACCATCTTATACCCACATGGTTCAGGACACGGTCTATCTGTGTCAGTCCCCACTAGGCTGACTTCGTCACACCTAGCCCAAGTAATGTCTTTCTCGTCCTTTGGATTTCTAATTACTCTCATGTATTTAAGAGACTCGCACTCTAAACATGATATGCTCTGGCCAGAGGCTTTGAGTAACAATCCGACGATAGGCCTGGGTATACATCTCCTCGCAAGAAGTGGTGAATCCTTTGTAGGCTGTTCAAACATCTTCGGGCACTTCGGCTTATACCCAATCATCTTGGGTCCACACCTCCTTAGAGATGCTTGCTTAAGATGTTAAAGTATAAGTCTCCATGTCCAAGATGACTTGAACACCGCAAGTCAAAGGAACATCGCACTTAAGCTGCAGTAATAACTTCAGTGACATATCTTTATAGATTACCATATGAAGTTTTACAGCTAGTCACTCTAATGAACTAGTTCCCTTAACTAGCATCTATGTTTATCTCCGGACATCCCAATGTCACCAGCCAGTGAGAATCAGCTGATTAGAGAATAACTCATGCTAGTCTCAACAGAATTGATAGTGTCCGTTTTTATCAATTCATCGACTAGGGATATTTTCAATACTTCACAATTGCACATGTAGAGATAATCACTAGTTGTGATCCCATCACAAATTCTCTTATGCTGTGAATTTTATTGTGGAGATTCAGTAGATGAGTTTAAGATCTCAATCAAATACACAAACATGTATACTCAAATAGTGAATTATCATTTATTAAAATAAATGTTTACAATCATAAGGCGATTTCCTTAGGATACTTCTCTCATATCACTAACAAATACCATATAATTCAGTGCTAAGAATGTATCATGATCAGGTATTAGAGGATATAACAATGGAAGGCCAGAATTAGGACTTTTGGGAGAGGTCTAAATGATACAATTTAGAAAAGGTTGAGTTTCGTTCCAATCTTGGGATTTGGAGTATATTTGTTTGGAAACATATTTTTCCCAAGTAGACATTGCTCCACAAATCTCTCCACGAAATTTTAGATTTTTTGGAGATTTGTGGAATTATTTAGGCATTACTGAAATTGGGCTGAAAACCCTGAAATTCAGGTATCAGTCAATTGCCCTGGGGGCAGTCGACTGATCCGAGTGAATTTAGCCCTCAAAACTCTCTGTTCATTTTAGCAGTCGACTACCACAGGGGCAGTCGACTGATCCATTAGGTTAAGTGAGAAAGGCAGATTGGCTAATAAGAAATTGCAAAACTGGAAACATACGGAAGGATCATGTTAACCTATGAGGTTTTTTTATAGTTTAAAGGTCATAGAGTGCTATTGGATGATAGGATATGACTTGAAATTAAAAAATCTTGTTTATGATGTCATACTCCTTGAATAGAGTTTTACTCCATGATTTAATATTGATTGTATGGAAAAAAGGCTTTATTGGTATCATAAAATATTAAGGAAGATTGAGGAGTGCTTAAAATTCATTGGATGATATTAGATGATAAACTTTTGATAAATAAAAAGATATGGGAGTTTCCCATATGTATCTAGGATTAAGAGATAAAAAGAGGGAGGCTCTCATCATATTGAGGATATGGAAAAGGGAAAATTGAGGACAATTCCATGTGTCAAATTATAATGATAAGCCTTAGCAGACATATGAAATTATAGATAGATTTGAAAGTTGACATAAATAACCATCTTTTGAGGAAATTAGAGGATTGTACCAAAAGTCAAGCACACTTGATATTTCATGGAATCATATTTTTTCTAGGATAGGGTATATCCTAACAAGTGTGTTTGCAAATTTTTAGATTTTTCCAGGTTTTCTAGGATTTTCTAGAAGGTTCTAGGGTAGAAAACCTGGGTTGTTAAGTTAGGATTAACTTGACATGGAAAGGTTATGATGTTAAGTTGGGGTATAACTTAACTCGGTGTAATGGTGTTAAGTTGGGTAAAACTTGAGCTTGGTAAATGGAAAATTGGGAGAATGCATAAGTTAAGGGGGAGGTTGCCTCCTTGTTTGCCTTAATTTTCATAGGAAATTTTTGAGTTTTGTGTCAAACATGGGAATGGTGATAGATACATTATGGAATGTATTTTTTCCAAGTAGGTATAGGTACCACAATATTCTCTATAAAACTTAGAGATTTTTGGAAATTTGTGAAATTTCTGGCACATTTATGAATGTGACCTGAAAAACTGATTTTCAGAGTATCAGTCGATTGCCCTTGGACTAGTTTGTGTATCAGCAGTTGGTTTGGTGTCCAAATGATAGAAAACGAGTATATGGGGGGCTAGTACACTGTGTTTAGGATCATTAGGGACTAAAAGATCCAATAATTGGGATATTGTTGGAGTCTTTTTGATGTTAGGCAAAGGGGGAGAAGTGTTGGGTTTAAGTGGGAAACCAAACACGCCTTTGCGGGATACCCAAGGTTTAGGGGGAGCTGAGATTAAGGGGGAGCATGGTTGTTCCATTCTTGGCGTAAGGGGAAACTTGGAGAGGTTCTTAAAAAGCCTTTGTAAGTCCAATGTAGGGGGAGCTTTAAATAGCCCGTTTTGGTGAAAATTCCTAACTTGGAGGGTTAGGTGTGGAAAATCCTAACTTGGAGGGTTAGGTGTGAAAAATTCCTAACTTGGAGGGTTAGGTGTAGAAAATTCCTTACTTGGAGGGTTAGGTGTGAAAGTCCTAACTTGGAGGGTTAGGTGTGGAAAATTTCTAACTTGGAGGGTTAGGTGTAGGATGCCTTGGGATAGGATCCATGCATTGCATATGCGTTGGCGGTGTAAGTCCAAGATGGAGTCTTGGCAACGTAAGTCTAGTTGTTGGTTTTAGCATGGTTTTTGCTATTTACTACTATTTGTTTTCCCTAACTTAAACATATTGCCAAACATCAAAAAGGGAGAGATTGTTGAGGCAATCTTTGGTCCAGAGTGACCATGAGTTTTGATGTTTGGGCAAAGGGTTTAAGTTAGGTTTACCCTTGTGTATGTTGAGTGTGCAAGGTGCGCAGGTTACACATATGGACATAGCTGGACGACCTCGATACGGTGAAGGGTGGCATGGAGACTGTTAGTAGGAGCCCTAAAGCCAATTATGTGATGATTGACTAGGGGCATTTTGTATCATATTCTATTATTAATAAAGGCATGTTTGGTTATTATACTTACTTTGTATTCTGTGCTGAATGACTAAGTATAATAATTTCCTTGTGTAGTAGGTTTTTATCTACATTATATCGATTGGTTGAATCGATAGTGAGATAATGTAGAGAACACTACACTAAATTATTCCTAGTCAAGCATCAATTATTCAGAGACAATATTGATGCATGGAGACTAGTATGCAGGTCAACTGATGACTTGAGCTCACAAGTCATGGATATGTGATATCAAGTTGACACATGGGTATATATTGGAGAATGTGTATTGAATGACCCGCTATGAGAAAGTTTCATAGATTGTCATATGAGTGTCATAGACTTTCTCATGTGACTATTGGTATGAATAGTCCTTAAGCCTGAAGTCACTACGGTTCCCTACATAAGGAGTTATGTACTTTGGTATCGTCAAACGTCACCCGTAACAGGGTGGACTATAAAGGCGATCACTGGGTATGTAATGAATTATGCGGAGGGATGTGAGTGATGTAGATGGGATCTATCCCTCCTATATGACGAGAGTGATATCTGTGGGCCCCTTGATCATGTAGGACTACTGAAACACATGACCATACTCAAATGAGTCAATATGAGATATTGAGCTCATTTGTTTGAGTGAGTCTACTCGGGGATCAAGAAACACAAGATTGATTGAAGATGACACGGTCAATGCCTCATTGGTCAATCTAGATATCAAGGATAGGAGGACAAGGTCATACATTATGATAGTCGCGGAGGTTTAGTCGGATCTCGACTTTTCATGTTACTTAGGTAGCAATGATGCATTGCTAGATGTGGCTCATTGTTTATGTGTCTAAAGTGTTTTGGCGCATTGCCAACGTCACGAGAACCTATTGGGTCACACACAAAGGACACAATGCATCGGGAATGTTGATCGGCAGATCTGAGCCCGAGTTGGGAACTCGGGAGATCTGAGCCCGAGTTGGGAACTCGGGAGACCTGAGCCCGAGTTGGGAACTCGGGAGGTCAGTTCGGGGGAATCGAGTCGGGAACTCGAGAGAGACCGAGTCGGAGCTCGGCGGGCCGAGTCGGAGCTCGGCGGGCCGAGTCGGAGCACGGCGGGCCGAGTCGAAACTCGGCAGACCGAGTCGGAACTCGGCAGACCGGGTCGGGAGCTCGCCACTCGGGAGACTTGGTCGGGAGACCGAGTCGGAAGCCCGAGAGGCCCGGTCGGAGTTGCATGAAGGAAAGAGAAAAGTCATCCTTCATTGGATGAAAAGATTCTTTTCTTGCATGGGAAATTATAAAAAGTCACATAAAAAGATGTGCTCTTTATTGGGAAGCCAAAGAGACACAAACATCTTCATATTCATGGGATGATTATAAAAGAGGGTCTTGTGACTTTGGATGAGGTCTTCTTCTTGCCTTAGCTTTATCCCTTCCCTTCCTCTCTTCTTCCTCTCCTCCACTCTTGGCCGAAACCTTACTGTAAGGTTCTTGGTGTTTTCGAGCTACCTCAAGTTGCTAGCACAACTAAGGTAGCTCTCTCGAAGTTGAGAGATTGTGCTCGTGTGGATACGAATAGAGGCACGGATGTTTGAACGTGCAAGAGATCCGGTGCATCTTAGACGAGCGGGATAATCGAAGGACACGCTTCAAAGGTATAAACAGTAGATAAATCTATTAGATAGATAACTTTGTATGAGTTTTCTTTGGCATGGATCGCTCGAGGGTTCTTGTTTCCACTGCGTTTTTATTGTTTTGTGCCGGGAGAACTCAACAGAGACAAGCTGGAGGCTTGTGTGCACTGAGGGATCTTGGAGAGCAGGGACGATGAGCTGAGGGGCACGGACTTCGAGGCATGCGTGAAGGATGGCATGGAGTCAAGCTGGAGACTTGTGTGCATCCGAGGGATGGGAGTCGAAGATGAAGAGGGCGCGAAGGCAATAGTCGAGGCTGCTAATGAGGAGTCAGTCGAGTCGTGAGGGTACGAGTACTGTGTGATTGTACTCGGAAAATCCTAGGGTTCGAGTGCGGAGTGAAGTGTACTCGGGAAGGGAAACCCTAAGTGTGTGAGTGGGGAAGTCGACTACCATTGGGGTAGCCGACTGATAAAACTCACAAAAGGTATGCAGCTCTGGACCAGTTGACTACTCTGGGAGCAGTCGACTGGTAGCGGCTGGTGAGTTGGCTGAAAATTCGAACGTTAGGATTGCAACGGTCGATTTTCAGTGGCACCAGTCGACTGTCCTGGGAGCAGTCGACTGGTGGCTAGGGTTTCAGACTTAGTTCTATTTAAAGAAGACTTCGTGGTGGCTGAGACTCTTGACGAATTTTGTCTTGGTTAAAGGCAAAATAGTAGTCTTGGTGCTCACATCGTGTCATGGTGCTGTGGCGAGGTTTCTCCACCCACAAAGAGCGACAAGGGCTAGCCGGAGGTTATCCGGGGAGTGAACCACCGACGGATTCTTGGATTAGTCAACCTTAGGATTGGATACCAAGTAAAACTGGTTTGTTAGCATTATTTCTCGTTGTTAGTTTTATTATTTTGTATTTCCGCTTGCACAACTAACAACGTAGTATTCCTCGGCAATGGCGCCAAAAATTTGATGGGCCCAATTCCTAGTGTCACGAATGAGTCTCAAATTTAGATATTTATAAGTTGAAAACCCTTAGCTCACAAAGTTAAAATGTAGTACAGGGGCCTCAAGTCATATTTTTCCAAGGACTAGTTTTGAATGTTTAACTCGAGCTTGAAATTGTTGTTGTTAAATGTTTTGGGTTTTCTAATAAAATGGGGGGCGGGGGGTTTTGCGGTAAGAGATGAAATAACAATTCGGAACAAAATGGGCTTAACTAAGCAGAAATGAATTAGGAAATTACGGAAACTAAACTTAACCTATTTAACAACTGAGCAATTAAATTGCAAAACTATGGAATTGAAATTTAATATCTAATTGCAGGAACTAATGCAGGAAACGAATTATAGAAATTGAAAGCTAGAACCAAACAATTCTTAAGAACATGGCTTGAAGTGTAATGGAAACAAACTAGAACAACTTGAAGAATTAAGTTCTTAAACCAAAATAATCCTAACTTGAACACCAAATCAGTTCCTAATCAAGACATCCCTTTGCCGTCACACAATGGATGAGCTAGAAACCCTCTGAACTTAAAGATCAATAAAGGAACACTCCCTGGATCAGTTTGCTGCGAATTGGTCTTCCTGATCGGTCTCGGGACCGATCAAGACCTAAACTGATCGGATTGGAGACCGATCAAATATGTCTTTGTCTGATCGAATGGTTCGATCAGTAGCTGAAGTCTGTCCACGATCTCTTCCTCCTCGATTAGCTGGCTGGCGATCGATGCTCAGAAATCATCAAATGCTTCCGAGAACCCCTCAGCGTTGCTTCGACAGCTACGGACGACGAAACCAGCCCTCAACAAGGATCGATCGGCAAGAACAACAGCTCCGGCGAAACCCTCACCTAAGCTTTCCAGAATCCAATTTCATTAGCAAACTAAACAGAAATCATACCTCAATGATCCAAAACCTTGAGAAGAAACGGATCTGATATGGCCACGCGCGATCGGAAAAGAAAAGCTGAAGAAAAACTCGAAGAACAGAAAGAAAGCTACACTACTCTGCGACACGCGACCCCCGAGCTTGGCGGAGAAGAAATCTGATTTAAATTATCCATTTTGAATTTGAACGGTTGTGATTGTTCCGGCCTCATCCGACGGTCGAATCTTCTCAGATCTGAACCAAAGTCCCAGATCTCCATCAATGGCCCTGATCTACTTCTCCTTGTCTTGGATCAATCAGATCTGCGGCGGATGGCTCAGATCTTCCCTTCTCTTGAATGGATGGTTGAAACTCCCCTTATGCTTGATCCGACGGTCAGATGGACTCTGATGTGGTTCAAACTTTCAGATCTTGATCTGTGATCATGCTTAGCCCTAACTTGAGCTCGGATTGATCAGAAGTTCGTAGATGGCTCAGAACTACTTGTTCCTTGATCGAACGACCCATATTGATCCAATGCTTGATCATCTTGATCCTAGTCCAATTCTGGCTCAACTTGATCCAATCCGATCTAGATACATGATCCTTCAAAGCCTACAAAATTAGATTGAAATTTTAATGCCAAAATACCTCGAATATAGAAAGAATTGAATTCAAAAGCTTAATTAGACATATATCATGGAACCTAATGTAAATACAAGATTAAGCATATAAAAGTGGATCAAAACATGGATTTGAGAGCCTAAAATGATTAACAAAATTGTAGTTATCAGTGATCGAGTGGATAGGATGCTGGTGGAGATATCGCTTTGTCCCATGTATATATGGGGGAGATATCTCTCTCATCTCCTATGGACTATGGGAAGAGGAGGGATCCCTACCTGCTATCACGCTCCGAAACCACTACTCATGAGCGGTCGAGCGGAACAGTACAGAGCAAATGCACACACCCAACGGTATCCACTAACTCATGAGTGGTCGAGTGTGTATATCATGTACCGGAAGACGATAGACTCAACCACAAGGGAGTCGTTGATCGCCGACATGCAACAATACAGGGATTGTGCATGACTCTAACACCCGCAACCCCTACTAGGTCATCAATACATAACTCAACCTAACATGCACAGGTCAAAAACATGTATCATAACCCAAATCCTCAGACATCTAGATACACATGCAAGTATAACTTGAATCAATCAAGGCAACCATACAGTGGCATGCTACCCAATATCTACATACTCATGCTCGTACAGATGTTACACAGAATTAGATAGCAATAAACGAGACTGTATAGAAGGAAATCTAGATAATATCTAAGATCAAGCATAAGTATCAAGTGTTGAGGCAATCTGTGGTCCGGAGTGACCAAGTGTTTTGATGTTTGGGCAAAGGGTTTAAGTTAGGTTTACCCTTGTGTTAATATATGTGTATGTTGAGTGTGCATGTTGTACAGGTTACACATATGGACTTTACTGGACGATCTCAGTATGGTGAAGGATGGCATGGAGGCAAGCTGGAGGCTTGCGTGCATCCGAGGGACGGGAGACGAAGATGAAGAGGGCGCGAAGGCAATAGTCGAGGCTGCGGATAAGGAGTCAATCGAGTCGTGAGGGTATGAGTGCTGTGTGATTGTACTCGGGAAATCCTAGGGTTCGAGTGCGGAGTCGAATGTACTCGGGAAGGGTAACCTTAGGTGGGTGGGTAGACCTGTCGACTGGCCTTGGGGCAATCGACTGATAAAACTCACAGAAGGGTTTTAGCCTGGGACCAGTCGACTGCCCTGGGGATAGTCGACTGATAAAACTCACAGAAGGGTTTTAGCCTGGGACCAGTCGACTGCCCTGGGGGCAATCGACTGGTAGGTGGCTGGTGAGTTGGCTGAAAATTCGAACGTTGGGGTTGCAATGGTCGAATTTTAGTGGCGGCCAGTCGACTGGTGGCGAGGGTTTTAGCCCGAGTCCTATTTAAAGAGGACTTCGTGGTGGCTCAGATTCTTGACGAATCTTGTCTTGGTTAAAGGCAAGATAGTTGTCTTTGTGCTCAGGTCTTCTCAAGGTGTTGTGGTGAGGTTTCTCCACCCACAAGGAGCGACGAGAGCTAGCCGGTGGTTATCCGGGGTGTGATCCACCGACGGATTCTTGGATTAATCACCCGTCCGGGGTGGATTCCAAGTAAAACTGTTATGTTAGCATTGTTTCTTTATTGTTAGTTTGTGTTTTATTGTATATTCCGCTTGCGCGCTAACAATCTTGTAGAGAAGAACCGGAAAAAGGCAATTGACCCCCCCCTCTAGCGTACGGAAACGATCCTACAATTGGTATTAGATCGAAGGACCCCTCTCGATTGGACTAACCGCCGAGGGAGCACACGCTTGAGGAGAAAACAATGGAAGATAAATTCGGGGACGACATCTACACTCCACCGGCCTACGACCATGAAGATTCCGGGTATTGGAAGTCACGGATGGAGACATGGTTTGGAATGGAGTGGGAACTAAGAATTGCACTTGAAGAGCCATTCGAGATTCCAAAGGATAAGCACGGGAAGAGGCTTAAACCTAGATATTGGAATCAAGAAAAACAAGATCAAGCATAGGCAAATGAAAAGGTACTTAGTATTTTAGTAAATGTTTTACCTAATAATATTTTGAGTCATGTAGGAGAATATCAAAATGCACATGATCTATGGAGAAAGATAGATGAAATTCATGAAAACCCTACACGAGGTCAATCAGTGGAAGAACCCGAGGAAGTGAGCTCAAGAGCCCAAGAGGATGAACAATCAAGTGAAGAATCATCCACTTCCTCAAGTAAAAGAGAAGAAGAGAGTGAGAGGGCATCCACCTCAAGGGAAGAAGAGGAAGCCTCAACTTCAATGATTGAGGGGGAGGAGAGACCCTCAACCATACAAGAACAAGAGGAAGCATCCACGTCATCCAAGGTTAAAGAAAAAGTCAACCTAGCCTCCACCTCCACCAAAGCCAAATCAAGGGATCATATCACATGCTTTGGTTGCAACGAAAAGGGGCACTACAACGATAAGTGTCCAAAAGGTAGAAAGGAGGTAAAATCTAAACTCGTTTCAATTCAATTAAATTCTAACATGAAGTGTAGGATTGGAGAAGCCCATGAGAAGAAGAAGAAAATCCGATGCTTCACATGTGGAGAGCTAGGGCACTACCACACCAAGTGTCCAAGGAAGAAAGAGCTCAAGAAAATGGGACACTTGAGGAGATGGGAGAAAGAAGAAAAGAGGAAGCAAATATCACATCAAGGAGAAACTTCAAGGGTAGTGGAGGTAATTCCTAACCTTAAATTAAAATGTAATTCAAAGTTGAATTCCTCTATGCATGATAGAAATAGAGTTAATTATCCATCTATGCATGCTAGAGTTAATGAAAAATATTTAATGGTGCATAATTTTGGATTCAAATATAATGATAGGACTAGGACTAACAAGGTAGATCAAAACCCTAGGAAAAGCATGCATCATGATAAATCTAGAACCCTAGGACCTAAGGACCATGGCATTAGTCCCAAGAAGGGAAAGAATGTGCCTAGAAAAGTGGATAGGTCTAGGAATGTCCAAAGTGGACATATGGACTCCAAGGTTAAAGGTCTAGAAAGGGAAGATCAAGCCTTGAGGGCAAGGCTTGATACATTAGAAAAGACCCTATAAATATTCACGGTTGGATCAAAGGGGGGTCTAGACATGGTGTTGAGTAGTATAAAATCCAACTATGATAGATCGGGTTTGGGTTACCGGTCTAAGACCTCCAAGGTCAACAAAAAGAAGTATGCTGGGGAAGCATACAACTATAGCAAGGAGGGAAAGCCCAAGGATGGCAAGGGGGTACCATTCAAAGGTAAAAAGAATGAATTAACCAAAGACAAGGGGTCTAGGGTTAAGAGGGTTCATTGTGTAGGCCAAGAGTCACCGGTGGCATACTGGTGTGGCTTAGTGTGGATTGAGTCACCTAGGAAGGTGGCTAGGGCTAAGAGCTCAAGGGGGAGCTCTAGGAGCCTTTAGGGTCCATGGTAAATGGATCTCAAGAGTTTCTCTCCTAGAAAATTAGGTGAAATGTGTCAAAAAGGTTTAAAAGTCTTGGGTAAGTCTTAATCCTAGGTTTTGGCACAATAAAAAGGGAATTTAGGGAGAAAGAGGTGAAATTAGGGTTATATTTGATAAAATTAGGTTTTAGTGTGCAAATGCCATATAACTCAATGATATACATGTATTATGGACAGGAATGAGAGGATACATCAAGGAGAGGCCTAAATTAGAACTTTTGGATGAGTTTAAATGATAGAATTTAGGAAGAGTTGAATTTTGTACCAATCGTAGGATCTGGAGTACATTTATTTGGAAACATATTTTTCCCAAGTAGATATAGGCTTCACAAATCTCCCCAGAAAATTTTAGATTTTTTGGAGATTTGTAGAATTATTTAGGGATTTCTAAAATTCGACTAAAAAACCTGAAATTCAAGTATCAGTCGACTGCCCTGGGAGCAGTCGATGGATCTCAGCCCAAAAACTCTCTGTAAGTTTTTGCAGTCGACTGCCCCAGGGGAAGTCGACTGATCTAGTAGGGTTTGAAAGAAAAGGTATTTTGGATGATAAAATCTGAACTTAAAATTAAAATCCTTGATTATACTTCTTGAATTAAGGTTTGACTCATGGTTTAGTGGACTGTATGAAATAAGGCTATATGGATATCATGGAATTCAAGGACAACTAATGAGTGCTTAAGAGCCAATGGATGATATTGAATGATAAAGTCTTGATAATTGAAAGGATATGGAAACAGGAAGAATTGAGAACCATTGTGTGTGTAAAATTAAGGTAAATGGATTTGGCAAACATAAGGAAACATATATGGATTTGAAAGTTGATACAAAGTGCCAAAATCTTGAGGAATTGTAGGTTTGTACCAAAAGTCAAGCATGTTTGTTGTTTTTCATGAAATTATATTTTTCTAGGATAGGGTATATCATAGCAAATATGCTTGCAACTTTTTAGACATTTTTAGATTGGTTAAGGTTGTGTTGAGTTCTTGATTGGCACTAGGGATAAGGTTGCTTGGGGCAATCCTTAATTGTGTCCAAGGGGAAAAAGAACTTGGAAGTTAAGTTGGGGGAGAACTTGACTTGGTGTTAGGGTGTTAAGTTGGGCAGAACTTCACCTAGGTAGGATGAAAATTGGGAGAAGACATAGGTTAAGGGGGACGTTGCCTCCTTGTTTGCCTTGATTTTCATAGAAAATTTTGGGTTTTGTGTCCAACTTGGGAATGGTGATTAATACATTATGGAATGAATTTTTCCCAAGTAGGTATAGGTACCACAAAGTTCTCCACAAAATTTAGAAATTTTTGGAGATTTCTGGAATTTCTGGCGCAATTCAGAATTTGGCCAGAAAAGTCTGATATTAATAGTATCAGTCGACTGCCCTCGGGGGCAGTCGACTGCCCAGGGCTGATTTGTATATCAGCAGCTGGTTTTGTGTCCAAATGATAAGAAACAAGTGTTTGGGGGTTTAGTACACTGTGTTTAGGATCATTGGAGATTAGAAGAACCAATAATTGGGATATTGTTGGGTTCTTTTTGATGTATGACAAAGGGGGAGAACTGTTAGGTTAAAGTTGGGAAACCAAACACTCCTTTGCTAGAAACCCTAGGTTTAGGGGGAGCTAAGGTTAAGGAGGAGCATGATTGCTTCATTCTTGGTGTAAGGGGAACCTTGGAGAGGTTCTTAAAAAACCTTTGTAAGTCCAGTGTAGGGGGAGCTTGGGAGGAGCTTCAAAAAGCTCGTGGAAAATCCTAACTTGGAGAGTTAGGTGTTGGAAAAAACCTAACTTATAGGGTTAGGTGTGAAAAATCCTAACTTGGAGGGTTAGGTGTGGAAAATTCCTAACTTGGATGGTTAGGTGTGGGATGCCTTGGGATAAGATCCATGCACTGCATATGCATTGGCGGTGTATGTCCGAGATGGAGTCTTGGCAACGTAAGCCCAGTTGTTTATTTTAGCATGGTTTTTGCTATTGACTACTATTTTGCTTTCCCTAATTTAAATGTATTGCCAAACATCAAAAAGGGGAAGATTGTTGAGGCAATCTGTGGTCCAGAGTAATCAAGTGTTTTGATGTTTGGGCAAAGGGTTTAAGTTAGGTTTACTCTTGTGTTCTTATATGTGTATGTTGAGTGTGCAAGTTGTACAGGTTACACATATAGACTTGACTGGACGACCCCCGTACGGTGAAGGATGGCATGGAGACAAGCTGGAGGCTTATGTGCACCCGTGGGACTTTGGAGAGCAGGGACGATGAGCTAAGGGGCGCGGACTTCGAGGCATGCGTGAAGGATGGCATGGAGGCAAGCAGGAGGCTTGCGTGCATCCGAGGGATAGGAGCCAAAGATGAAGAGGGAGCGAAGGCAATAGTCGAGGCTGCGGATGAGGAGTTAGTCGAGTCGTGAGGGTACGAGTGCTGTGTGATTATACTCGGGAAATCCTAGGGTTCAAGTGCAGAGTGGAATGTACTCGGGAAGGGTAACCTTAGGTGAGTGAGTAGATCATTCGACTGGTCTTGGGGCAGTCGACTGATAAAACTCACAGAAGGGTTTTGGCCTGGGACCAGTCAACTGCCATGGGGGCAGTCGACTTGTAGGTGGCTGGTGAGTTGGCTGAAAATTCGAACGTTGGGGTTGCAACGGTTGAATTTCAGTGGCACCAGTCGACTGCCCTGGGGGCAGTCGATTGGTGGCGTGGGTTTCAGCCCGAGTCCTATTTAAAGAGGACTTCGTAGTGACTGAGATTCTTGACGAATCTTGTCTTGGTTAAAGGCAAGATAGTAGTCTTTGTGCTCAGATCTTCTCAAGGTGTTGTGGTGAGGTTTCTCCACCCACAAGGAGCGACGAGAGCTAGCCGGAGGTTATCCGTGGAGTGATCTACCGACGGATTCTTAGATTAGTCACCCGTGCGGGGTGGATACCAAGTAAAACCGGTTTGTTAGCATTGTTTCTTTATTGTTAGTTTGTGTTTTATTGTATATTCCGCTTGCGCGCTAACAATCTTATAGAGAAAAATCGAAAAAACGCTATTCACCCCCCTCTAGCGTACGGAAACGATCTTACATCAAGTAGGATAACAAATAGTAGCAGATTTAAGGTAATAAAACCTACTGCACAAATATAGATAGCTATGCATATAGATAAAGTAGAACGACAAAAACAAGTAAGAAGTACCAGCCTCCAAATAGAAGAAGTCCATATCAAATGAGAACCACCCGCCAATAATCAACAATAATCATCCAAATCAAGTCCCTGTATCAAAAGACATTTAAATATCTATCACACAGGTATAATAACTAGCTAATAAATCGCTAAACTATATTAGGGTTAACCTAATCATTCTCTTTCCATTTAGTTCCATCTAATTAAATGAAGCTTAGATTATTTTCTAATTCGAATTCATCAAGCTTAGATTATTAGGTTAGATGCTAGGTTTAAACTCAAACATAGTCTAGAAGATCACCCTTAGATCCCATACCTAACAAGCTTACCCATTCAATTGGCACACGAAAGAAATAATGAAAACTCAAGAATTTATCCAGGATCTACATCTAATCCACTCACAACATGGTGTAATCAAAGTAAATCCAAGAGAGCACTTAAATCAACAACAACACAGAATTAGGCTTACCTCATTGCATCATCCCAACAGCAGCATCACCAGGTTGAAACTCTATCACACCACATAACTCAATAGTCCATTCTAACCACTCAATTCCAATCGCAAGCCACTATCCAAACCAAACATAGCATCAATTGATCCAATACAATGGCATCCACACTTAAATCTGGAGTAATCTGCCAATTGCAACTCTCGGTATCATCACCATTGCAGAACCCAAAGCCAACAGCAGCCAAATCCAAGAAGAAAGAAATGCTACAAAATTCAAATCGAACTCCAATTTAGTTTCTATCATGGGTTGTCTAGACTACTACTTAGATTCTGTGAAAGAACCAAATTCAATACCATAATGCAATCCAACAATCTTATTTCTTACCTGGGTAGGAGATCGCGCGATCCCCTATTGAGAATTTTGTTGAGTGCCAAATTCGCTAAAGGGCACTGTCTTGGGGCTCTCTCCTCCATTGGTGTAGCAAATCCTCAATCCTAGATTCACCACTAGAGTGGGAGCAACTCGCAACCAGGTTGATTGGCTCTAGATCACTAAACTAGTGAAAATAAGATCATCCACAGATCGGAAGAGGAGAAGCCATAGAAATACAAAGACAAGATGTAATGACCCGGCCCATTTAGCGACCCCCTAATTTTTCTTATGGTCGTCGACCGCCGACCGTGTCGTTACCTTATTAGGTCTTCCCACCCCTGGCCAGTGGATTTTTGTCTTCCCCAGGATTCGACCTCTAGACCTCCAGGCTAAAGTACTAGAATTTATAAATCCTGGTAACCAATTGAGCCAGGCTCAATTGGTTACCAGGATTCATAAACTCTAGTACTTTAGCCTGGAGGTCTAGAGTTCGAATGCTGGGGAAGAAAAAAATCCACTGGCCAGGGGTGGGAAGACCTAGTAAGGAAACAACACGGTCGGCGGTCGACAACTATAAGAAAAATAAGGGGGTCGCCGAATGGGTTGGGTCGTTATAATAAAAAGGCACCTTTTATTGTAACGACCCAGCCCATTTGGCGACCCCTTATTTTTTTGTGGGTCGTCGACCGTCGACCGTGCCGTTATCTTACTTAGGTCTTCCCACCCCTAGCCAGTGGATTTTTGCCTTCCCCAGGATTCGAACTCTAGACCTCCAGGCTAAAGTACTAGGGTTTATGAATCTGGTAACCAATTGAGCTGACGGTCGACGATCGACGACCCACAGAAAAATAAGGGGTCGCCAAATGGGCTGGGTCGTTACTAAAATTTTTATTGTAACGACCCGACCCATTTGGCGGCCCATTTGGCGACCCCTTATTTTTCTGTGGGTCATCGACCGTCGACCGTGTCGTTACCTTACTAGGTCTTCCCACCCCTGGCAAGTGGATTTTTGCCTTCCTCAGGATTCGATCTCTAGACCTCCAAGCTAAAGTACTATAGTTTATGAATCCTAGTAAGCTCAATTGGTTACCAGGATTCATAAACTATAATACTTTAGCTTGGAGGTCTAGAGTTCGAATCTTGGGGAAGGCAAAAATCCACTGGCCAGGGGTCGGAAGACCTAGTAAGGTAATGACACTGTCGACGGTCGTCGACCCACAGAAAAATAAGGGGTCACCAAATGGGCAGCCAAATGGGCCGGGTCGTTACAATAAAAAGGCGCCTTTTATTGTAACGACCCGGCCCATTTGGCGACCCCCTTATTTTTCTTATGGACGTCGGCCGTCGACCGTGTCGTTACCTTACTAGGTCTTCCCACCCCTGCCCAGTGGATTTTTGCCTTCCCCAGGATTCGAACTCTAGACCTCCAGGATAAAGTACTAGAGTTTATGAATCTGGTAACCAATTGATCCAGGCTTAATTGGTTACCAGTTTCATAAACTCTAGTACTTTAGCCTGGAGGTCTAGAGTTTGAATCCTGGGGAAGGCAAAAATTCACTGGCCAGGGGTGGAAAGACCTAATAAGGTAACGACACAGTCGACGACCATATGAAAAATAAGGAGGTCGCAAAATGGGCCGGGTCGTTACACAAGATGGGGTCAAGAGCAGTTTACCGTCGTAGATGATAGTTGGCTAACGAACCCATCCTCGTCCAATCGCCACCAC
>JAGFNQ010008062.1:0-57296 GCA_024364735.1 Boesenbergia rotunda
TCACAATGACTTATATACCTGTAGAGCAACTACTTTTTCCACAATCTGCAGTTCAACATCATCGACCTCTTCACAAATTGGTTCGACCTCTTGACAAACAGGTTTGACCTCATCAGAAACAGGTTCGGCATCTTTACACATAGTGGAGACCACTTTAGGGGCGACCTCTTGATAAAGAGGGGAAGTCTTGCCGGTTTTCTTTTCATTGTCAATTTTAGGAGCGCACTTGACCGAGCAACTTCCTTTGTCATCAATTTCACTGCCCGATGCACCTTGTTTTAAGACAATTGATTCCAGATGTTTAATGCGTGCATCTTGGTCTTGAATTAATTGTTTCGCCTCCATCAACTCTCTATGTTGCATACTCATCAGCTCTCTAGCAACTTTGTTGGTCTTCCATCTTTTATCAACATTAAAGAATAATGTTGGAGTTATATGCCCTCCAACAGCCCTCACACGTCCCCCATGTTCTTCTGTATTCAGTGCTTTGGTAAGAATATCTGATGTTGGGCCTACTATTTCTAGTTTACCCTCACGCTTTTGTTGAATGTATTCATCCTGTCATCCAAATGAAAACAATAATATACTTTGAAGCATTTAATTGAAATACAATAATTGAGTTTTATGTATAATATCTCACCAATCTTGTCGACTGTTTGATTCAACTCTTCACCATCGAAATTTTTCCTTCTTTGTTAACCCTTCCTTTCTTCCAGATAATATTAACGATTGATTCTTTTCATCTTCACATAAGTCATTTGCCTAAGAATAAGAACAAAAGAAAGATTTATGGCAAAATAGAATGGTTATCAAAACTGTTGAAGAGTAAGAAATAACACAAACCATGAAAGGAATATTTTTTTTTCTATTGAACATACAGGCAATAGATCATGTACAGAAAGAGTCACACGAAAAGAGGCTTTCAGTCACAAAATAGGTTCAGTACATCTACTTTGCATTGAAAGTAGTTTATTATGATTGCTTTTCAATTTGGAAGAAACCACCGATTGTCCTAAAAAAAGTCACAATCATAATATCGTCTTATTGATTGCAAAATACTTATTGTTAGGACTTCTAAAGCTCTCAATTCTTTACAACCTCAAGACTGGTTTTAGTTACGTAGGACTTCCTCTCATCCATGGTTGAACTAGACTATAAACATGCAAATGCATCAACATTATCGAACAGTGAATAATACTTACTATTTCTTCTGCAAATCGTGCATATCCTTTACGAGATAGGTGATGAGGGTAAATGTTCTTCTTTCGTTTCTCCTTCTGGACAGCACTTAGATTCTAGTCAAGTGAAACATTCGATATAGTCAAATTTACTAAATCATTAATTACCTTATTGTCTACTTATTTCTGAAAGAACAAAAAAATAAACTTACAATGAAGTCAACGGATATGCGTGTAAGGACAAAAGCCATCCAATCTTCTTTTGAAATCCCATAACCACTAGGCGGTTCATTCAATTCATCGGGCTTGTCTAGCTTGTTCGAAATGAATGTTTGAGTGAGATGCGATTTGTACTGACGCCATTTATTACTGGCTGAACTCAAAACAACCCTTCTTCCAAGTTGGGGGAACTTCGTATGTCAACTATAAAACACAAAGTTGGAAATGCAGTTAAAAAATTCACCTAAGATAACAAAATGGAATACTAACACTTGACCAAACCTACTCACGTACTTTAACAGATTCCCATATTAATTCTTTAATTTCATTTGGTACTAGCCTCCAAGTCTTGTATGTAATCTTCACCTTCTCTCTTGCAAGCAAACCGATGTAACTCTGCATCTCACTCGCAGCCTTCCCTACTGGTAGTCCAAGTTTAGTAAATCTCACCGGCTTTCTAATTCCTTGCACTCTATGTCTAGCAAGCTTATCTAGACTTGTACGTCCTCTAGATATTCTTGTTGTTACTGTTTTTGTAGAGTGCACCATTTGCTCAGTGGATGTAGAGATGATTTTTTCTTTTCCCTTATCTGTCATTGAAGCCTATCATTAGCAATATAGATTTAGAACAATTGCAATGAGAGCTTCTCTAATATCTAATGAAAATATATAACTTACCTGATTGCTGGTGGTTGCAGCTACGATTTTGTGTTTGTTCTTCGCCGTCATTGAATCCTATTTATCATTAGCAATTGAAATTTACAACAATAGAATTTTAGGCCTACAACAAAGTAAAAGCACGGATACTCAGATATTATCTTGTAATCTTAACAAATCAACATGGGCCAGTAGTTTGTCAATGACCAATTTTAAAAAAAAATTGGGGCATAATTGTCCTTGCTGAAAGTGTTTTAGTAGAAAGTGAGGTTTTAAGTACTCTTCACTTGTGCATGATAGACAATAAATCAAATACCTAACATAAAGGGCTCTGTTATCAGTTTCAGTGGATACAACTGAGAAAACAACATTTGGCAATGTTAAAAGAAAGTCTAAACATTTCAGCATCCAACACATCTGCAAAGATTATAAAAAAGTCAAACCTGTGAAGATTAACCTAAATCTAGTTTCCGTGATTGAGTTGATACTACCATTATTTGACGGCCTCCCTAATTCAACCAGGAGCAAAAGCAGAGACCTACCGGAATGAGGAATTGTGTCCTAGTGGAACTCCCAAAAGTGAAGTTGAAGCTTTCGCACCGCCCAAAGACCTTAGTAACTCTCCCTATGAAAAAGGAGGGGATTCTTTTAGTTCAAAAATTTAGAAAAGCTAAAGGCTCATTGTACTCAATACCAATCAATTTTACAGAAAGAATTAAATTAGATTAGTCTCTTCAACTTTTGTAGACAAAATACCGATATAATGAGAGAAAAAGGGAATAGAAGCCATCATCAGTGAGCAAGAATCTTAGCAGCTAACCCAGAGCAACATGAGCAAGAACTATATAGTAGTGACGCCAACAGAAAAATGAATAGAAAACTTGAACATACTTGAATAGGATTTCTTATAGGTAACCAGTGATTTAAAAGCTAGTAATCAAAACCAAATAAAATATGAACAAGATATATAACATCATTGTCTATAAATACGTCTTCAAAAGCAAATTATTTTTTGGTTAAACATTGTCGACCCAAATCCCTTCACAATCTTCACGAATGCATGATGGTTCCTTTTCATCAACTCCGTCAACATCCATTGATAGTAACCCTCTGGTAAGAGATTGATAGTGGATTGCAATGTCTTCTAATTCATCCTCTCTTGCATATTCAAATGACTCTCTAGTAGGAGTTGCAAGTACAATACTCCAAACAGGATCTTCCAGATCTTGAATGTAAAATACTTGCTTTGCTTGACTTCCCAAGATAAAAGAATCTGATTTGAATCCAATTCTTTTTAAGATTACCAATGTGAAACCAAGATCATCCACTTTAATACCATTATTATTCTCGACCCAAATACATTTAAACATTGGAATTTGAAATTTGTGATAATCGAGTGACCATATTTCTTCAATGACTCCATAAAAAACCATGTCTGACACAATTAGATTTTTATCCTTTGCACTAGAGACTTGCATTGTCTTTGCAACTAAACTGACTCCAGAGTTTTGAGTAATGCGAACATCATCACGCTGTTTTGTAGTGTAAATAACCTCATCAATCAAATAACTAGAATACTTTAACAATTTCATGCTTGGTCCGCGCGCTAACCGCTTCAATCTTTCAGATATTTGACAGGTAGAATGCTCAACCTCCTGTTCAACCTATATTTATAAATATAATAAAATTTAAATTTTATTATACTGATACCTAGATTGTATATATATGATAATAGATAGTACGTTTGGAATGTACCTTATCATGCAACCATTTAATAAATGTTCGGTTATGCTCATCTTGTAACCACCTTTTAGACCTAGCTTTATGAGGAAATTTTGCTCTCAACTCCACCATGTGTTCCCTAATGGAATGATTTCAAATAAATAAATCAATACAATATTATATTCAAGTATAATGAAAGTACTGATAAGTTAGTTTTCTTACTCGATATAAGGATCAATCTCATCATCATTCGCCAATACGTAACGATGTGCTTGCAGCAATTCATCATGCCTAGCGGAGTGCACTACTACTCCTGATAAAGGCTTAGTACGTTCTCCTATACATTGCCTTGATGGTATCCCAATTGTGTGGACATTAGATAGATACTCTGAGCAAAATTCCACAGCCTCTTCAGCAATATAACATTCAGCTATGCACCCTTCCGGTCGATTACGATTGCGTACGTACCCTTTCAAAATCTTCATGTATCTTTCGAATGGGTACATATGTCTATACCAAATGGGTCCACACAATTTGACCTCCCGCACAAGATGAACAATTAAATGTATCATTATATCAAAAAATGAAGGGGGGAAATACTTTTCAAGCAAACACAATATCATCACAATCTCTCTTTGTAAGTTATCCAACTTTAAAACGTCTATTACTTTGCTGTATAGCATATTGAAGAAGAAACACAACTGAGTGATAGTATCTCTGACATGTTTTGGCAAGACACCACGAATGGCTACGGGAAGTAATTGTTGCATTAAAGTGTGATAGTCATGTGACTTAAGACCAACAAGTTTTAAATCCGTCATCGAGACAAGGTTTTTAACATTAGATGAGTAACCTTCAGGGACCTTGATTCCCGCTAAAGATTTGCAAATACTCCTTTTCTCATCTTTACTTAAAGTGTAACAAGCAGCAAGCAAAAATGTTCTTTTCTCCCCAACCCTTGGTGCCAATTCAGTCCTTATATTCATTTCTAGAAGGTCTAATCTTGCCGCGACTCCATCCTTTGTTTTTCCTGGAATGTCAAGTAAAGTACCGATGAGACTTTCACAAACATTTTTTCAATGTGCATTACATCAAGAACATGTCGAGCATGTAGGTCCTTCCAATATTCAAGTTCAAAGAATATTGATTTCTTTTTCCAACATATTTCACCATTATTCTTCTTTGATTGTAGCTTTCCACCTATTTTTCCCAATTGAAAATTAATTCTTTCGACTCTTTCTAGAACTTCATGGCCACTCAATGGATTTGGTGGTGGGTTAAACTCTTGCTTCCCATTAAATGCCTTCTTTTGTCTTCTATAAGGATGACTTAAAGGTAGAAACATTCTATGACCTGTATATGACATTTTCCTACTGTGCTTCAACCTTTTTGCACAAGTTTTTTCTGCACAAATAGGACATGCATAATATCCCTTCACAACACAGCCAGACATATTCCCATATGCAGGAAAATCATTGATTGTCCACAGTAGAACAGTTTTAAGAGAGAAACTTTCTTCTCGATATGCATCATATGCTTCAACACCTTCATCCCATAAGCATTTTAAGTCATCAATCAATGGTGCTAAGTAAACATCAATATCATTTCCTGGTTGTCTAGGACCAGATATCAACAAGGTGAGCATAACAAATTTTCTCTTCATACACATCCATGGTGGAAGATTGTATGTGATCATTAAAACTGGCCAACAACTATATGCAGAACTCATCAAACTATGGGGATTTATCCCGTCTGCCGATATAGCCAATCTCAGATTTCTTGGCTTGGCAGAAAAATCTGGCCACATGCGATCAATTAATTTCCAAGAAGGCGCATCTGCTGGATGACGTAAATATCCATCACGAAGTCTTTTATCGGCATGCCAAGTCAACTCCTTGGATATTGCCTTATTCTTAAACATTCTTTGAAATCTTGAAATAGGTGGGAAATACCATAGGATCTTTGCAGGAACTCCTTCTTTTACCTTGGATTTGTTGCTTAACTTCCACCTTGATGTCCCGCAAGTAGGGCAGTTGGCAAAGTCTTCGTACTTCTTTCGATATAAGATACAATCATTAGGGCAAGCATGAATTTTCACATAATTCATCCCTAATGCACGTAAGCTTTTCTTTGCATCATACAGAGATAATGGCAATTCGTTGTCAGTTGGAAGCATTTCTCCAAATAAAATAAGTAGATCGGTGAAACTTGTATCACTCCAACTATATTTTGCCTTCAAATTAAATAATTTCACAATGGCAGATAACTTTGTGAATTTGGTACATCTAGGATATAGGCATTTCTCGACATTTTCAAGTAGCTTATTGAAATGGCTTGGATTCTGATCATAACTATCATAAACAGCCTGCACCATATCTATAGGCTCCTCACCAAAAGAATTGTCTTCATCTTGCCCTACTCGATCATTACCATTCATTGAGTTCTCTGTCATACTACTTTCCCCATGCCATATCCATGTATGATATGTCAAATCTATACCATTACTATACAAATGTGTCCTTATAATTTCAACATTTTTCTTCTTGATATTACCACATCTTGCACATGGGCAAGGTATTGGATTAGGATTGTTAGCGTTATCCAGTGCAAATTGCAAGAAAGACTCTACTCCAATACCATATTCACGTGATAATCTATCCTTTGACATCCATTCTTTGTCCATTCTTGTTACAAGTACTAATCAACTAGAAATGAGCCAACACCTACCTTCAAAATAAATACACATTATACAATAAAATCTTAACCCACCTAACAAGAAACATCACATATTCATAGCATGCAATATCTACTGTCAATATTTGAGCAAAAATAAGTAAATAAGGGAGAAAAAGGAAAAACCTTAAGCAATATTCATAGCATGCAATATTCATAGCATGCAATATCTAATGTCAATATTTGTAACTACCTCAAACCATTCATTTCTATGCGTAAATTCACATAATATCAGTTCCGAGATGTAGTTTAAGCAAATTTAATTTAAAATAATATGCATTGTCAGATCTATTCTGAGGAAAATTATTTGAGGTTGACATATGGATTACATCTTACTATTGAAGTACATCCAAAGCCTATATTAGTATAGTAACATTTAGATCCTTAAACATTTTCATTACATTAAATATAATTTCTTACAGAGTAATAAATAAAGTTACAAAATATATCTACAAACAAATTGTTAGTTTTTGTTTGAATAGCAAAGTCTTACACAACAAACCAAAGAGTATAAGATGCTATAAATCTACTTGTAAACTACTAATAGGGTTGGTAGAAAATTATGCTCTACTGGATAATGTTCTTAGTTTCAAACTCATCAACAGTTAGTGAATGAATGAAGTTATCAAGGAATTAGTTGGGTCCTACATAAAAGAAATGATCAAAGCTCAACTAAACCTAGCTAATGCAATTTGGGAATCTAATAGAGCTCACGTACAAGTTTGGGAATCCAAAGGGAAACATCCAAGAATGAAGATCATAACCAAGCCTTACCTGAAAACCCACACACCAAGCTTTCCTCTGCCCCTTTCTGTTTCGATCAGAAGAAACCCAGCCACATGCAAGAGCCCTAATTTCCAGAAATCCCTAGGAAGAGGACTAGGTTAGCTCCAACTCACGGTACCAAAAACAATCAATAGCGATCTCAACTCACTAGGAGGGCCGCTGGCAGTGGCACTCAGCCGGGAAGGAGCAATTCGCCTGTCGTAGCTAGCGATGAAGATGCGGTGTTGACGCAGGGTACAGCTTGCCTGGGTGTCAGTAGCTAGGGCACGCGATCGAGGAAGAAGAAAAGGTAAGTGAGGAGGCGTCGCCTCCTTGCTTGCGCGATGAAGAAGAAGAGAGCGAGAGGAGTCGGGGCTCACCTCGCGAGGGTGAAAGGAAGCGCCGCTCTCGGGGCTTCCTTGGACTCGGGCGATGAAGAAGGGGGAGAGGCGTCGACTCGTGGCTGCGAGGGGTTTGTGTGAGAGAAGCGGAAATGGTCGGGGGTTTGGGTGGTTGGCGGGCGAGGAAGAGAAAAGATTAGGGGTTTGTCCGACGAGAAAAAAGATGATTAAGGATTGAAAAATAAGAGAATGAGGATTCAATAGTTCGTTGTTTTTTTACAGTTGGATATCCACCGTTGATTTAGTTTATTGCTTGAACAGCACAACAATACAACAACAACAGTTTAATATAACTGTTGTCTATTGTCATAATAGACAACAGTTTATCACATCAGTTGTTGTAAATCCCGCCTATAGACAACAGTTATTTTATAACTGTTGTCGTTGAGTATACATACGACAATATTTTGTTATTACTGTTCTCTTTTTACGTATACAGACCAACAACAACAACGGTTAATACTAAAACTGTTGTTAAATTGACATAAGATAATACTTTATCAAAAAACCGTTATCGATTATGTGTTGTTGAATGCAAAAATTCTAGTAGTGCTATTTTCTGACCATTTTTTCTGAAAAATTATTAGATAATTTTTTCGTTTGAATCAAACACTAAGACTCAGAGGAAGATCACTTGTAGTCAACAAGCTTCCTAGGACTGTGTCAAGTTTAGGGGGAGGTCAAATCAAAATAACTATTAAATGCTTCAAAAATATTATGTTTTTATACACTATATTTTCAAAATCATTTTGAAAACATAATATTCTCTTTTCAAAATCATTTTTTTAATATTCTCAGTCTTAAAAAATAATGTGTGAAAATCATTCCATCTTTTGAACAAAGTTTTAAAAATTCATCTAATCTTGAGTTTGGAAATTTTTCTAGGACACTTAGGAAAATTTTTCTTGTAGTTAACAAGATTTCCTAGGATTCTGTCAGATTGGAAAAGAAACCAAATCAAGAAAGTGATTATTTTTCTAAAATATACATTTATGGAAAATTCCTATGACACAGGAATTTTCTTGTGGTCAACAAGATTCCTAGGATTGTTGTCAGACTTAGGGAAGTTCAATGTTTTTAACATATATATATTTCCATATTGTTGGTGTAATTTAAGTACTTGGTGTTTTTTTATACATTATAAAACAAGTACTTAGTTTTTCAAAAAAAAAAGGGGGGGAAGAGTTTCGAAAATCATTTTTTCAAAAATTAAATAAGTATTTTCAAAAGGAGGAGAGAAATTATCTCAACTAGGACAATGGCTTAAGTTACAATTTTTCAAAAATTTTCATTGTTGGCGCAAGTTTTTTCGTAATTTTTTTTTATGTGTGACAAGGGGGAGAGAATTGCTTAAGACCGAATCTCTCAAAGGATTAAACTTAGATTTAACCCTTAGACCGAATCTAACTTAAGATATTGTCAAACATCAAAAAGGGAGAGATTGTTGGTGCAAGATGCATCAATGTTGTCTTCCTCTAAGTGTTTCAATGTTTAACAATATACTTAAGTTATTAATAATATGTGTTAGATAAGGTAAGGGTTAGTCAAAGTGATTAAGGATTAGACCAAATAGGATCTTATGTTTGGTAGGGTTAACCCAGGGTTGATCAGGTTGACAAAGGTTTAGCCAAACAGGATCTGATGTTTGGCAGAGTCAACCAGAACCCAAGGTTGGTTAAGGTGACCAAGGGTTAGCCAAACAGGACCTGATGTTTGGCAGGATGATCAAACCTAGATTTAATCTGGTTAATATACTGAGGTTTGATCAGTTAGAACAAGGGTTAGCTAAACAGGATATGATGTTTATCAGAAAACCTAGGGTTGGTCAGTTAGACCAAGGAGTGAGCCAAACAAGACTTGATGTTTGGCAGAAGAGAAGTCTAGTTAGGATTAATATGACTAGCAAAAGAAGTCTTTATCAAAGCGAAGGAAAGTCCTAGTTAACCTAGGCACGAAGTTCTGGTTCGAGGAATTGGGCACTAAGTCCTAGCCGAGGGCTGGGCACCTAAGACCTGACCGAGGGTTGGGCACGAAGTCCTGGTTCGAGGAATTGGGCACTAAGTCCCGGCCGAGGGCTGGGCACCTAAGACCTGATCGAGGGTTGGGCACAAAGACCTGATTCGAGGAATTGGGCACCAAGTCCTGGCCGAGGGTTAGGTACCGAAGTCCTAGACCTAGGGTTTGGGCACGAAGTTTTGGCCCGAGGGATCGAGCAACTTAGCTAAGCTATGCCTAAGGACAGAAGTAGAGACGGGTCGAGGTTCGAACGTCTCGAGATCCGGGAGTCTCGGAGGCTAAGTAAAAGTCCAACCGGAGGTCCCGGTTGGCAAAAGTAACTTTTTCTGAGAGGAGTAGGCGAGGATGCGTTCCCCGTAAGAGGGAACATTAGGGGTCGGTTCGACCTAGGGTTTCGGGTGAAATTCAAAGTCAGAACCAATCTTTAAGGCTAAGATTATTTGTATATATGTCTTGTGTTTGATTGTCTTGCAGGTACCTGGAGTTGGAGGCAATGTAGGTGAGCAAACACAAGAGATGTCCTAGGAGGAAGGCTGCTTCCTGGGTTGGGCTGGCCAACACAGGCGCCCCCCACATCCCAGGCGCCCTGGACCTCCCAGGCGCCTGGGAAGGGGCCCTTATCAACATCGTGAAGTTCGCGATTACGGATGATTTTTTGACCACATATAGGGCGCCTCAGAGGCTCTAGGGCGCCCTGGATGATACTATAAAATCGGCTTCAACCCCTCAACTCAGGACAACACTTGCAACATCATTCTAAGCATTCTGAGCAAAGAAAAAGCGCTAGAGATGAAGCTCTGCGACCAAGGAAGCTCCAGGTGGATGTGCGTTGCACTTCGGACTTTCAGATTGGCTAGACCTTCGACTTTCTTTTTTGGTTTGATTTTATTTTACGCATTAATTTACATATTCTTTGATTGTAAACTTGAACTATAAGACGGGTATTCTCCGCCTCCGAAAATTCGGGAAAGGAGACCAATAGTGGACTCACACCGAGTACATAGGCCTTGGGCGTACTGACCCAGGGGGGTCGGGAACCAAGTAAATAAATCCCGCGAGTCTCTGTTTGTTCTGTCTTTTGTTTTATTATTTTCCGCTGTGCACTAACTCTTTGACTAGAACGAATGAAAGATGAGTTTTTCGAAGAAATCTTTCATGTCGATATTCCCCTCTATCGACGACACCGATCCTACACCTTGTGTCTTCCTCCTCGAGTTATTGTTTGCCACCCTCCTTCCTCATTTCCATCGCTCGCTAACTCACGATGGAATAGTAGTGGAGAATAGCCTCCATGCCTTTGGCCTTGGACTCAATCACCATTCGGCTAGTGTTTTGCATTTTCTCTTCTACTCTTGCAATTTTTCTCAGCAAGAAGCTAAAATACAGCAACAACAACTTGTGTTGTTTTTATTACTTTTATTTTTAATGTCAGATATTCATAGACATCAAATTTGTCTCCAAATTGGATATATCGGTATTCAATATCCTAAGGACTCAACAGAACCTTCATTGGTAGTCCTTTAGCTTTAAAAAGATATTAAATTTATCTCCAAATTGGATATATTGGTATTCAATATCCTAAAGGACTCGACAGAATCTTCATTGGTAGTCCTTTAGCATTAAAAAGATGTTAAATTTGTCTCCAAATTGGACATATTGGTATTCAATGTCCTAAATGATTTGATTCAAATTTTATTAGTAGTTCTGCATCTTTAAGACAACCAACTACATCACAAGTCTATCTTAAAGATCTCTCGTCTGTGCCTACTCATGGCGAACCTTCAAAATTTTTATCTACTGAATGGTATATTGACACTTGAGCAACTCATCATGTCACATCAAACTACAATATCTTTATAGAAGTACTACTATACACTGGTTCAAATACGGTACAAGTAGGTGATAGCTCAAGTTTGCAAATTATTAATCTTGGAAACTCAAGCATTCATTTGTCCAATTGTACTTTTACAGTTCACATGTGTGACATCTTTCATGTTCCATCTATTAGTAAAAATTTACTCTCCACATGTCAGTTTTGCCTTGATAGCAGTGTCTTTTTTAAATTTGATCATAATCATTATCTTATAAAAGATAGAGGAACAAATACTACTGTATTTCATGGAGGAATAAAAAATGACCTTTACTATCTTCAAAATTTTTCAATCAAAGATTTTATTAGTGAATGCACAAATAAGCAAGCTCGGCATGCTCGACTTAGTCTTCCTTCCCTTCATATTGTTCAGTCGATCATAAATAGGAATGATTTACCTACTTCCTTTACTTTCTCACTATCACATTCATGTCAGGCATGCATGGAATCTAAAAGGCATATGTTATCTTTCTCACTACAAGAAAAAAGCTAAACGACAACGCTTTTTCCACGTTGTCTATGTGACTTAAAATGCATTGTTAAAAGCACTATTGTTAAAAGTCTGTTCAAAGACAACACTTAAAAAACGTTGTCATTTTGTGCAAAGATAATGCTTTTGTAATGTTTAAAAAGCGTTGTTATTTTTGATAAAGACAACATTTTTTACAACACTTAAATAACGTTGTTGATGTTTTGCAATGGCCACACTTTTGCAACGTTTAAAAAGCGTTGTCATTTTTAACATGACAAAGTTTTTACAACGCTTAAAAAACGTTGTTATTTTGTACAAGGTAAAAGTTTTTACAACGCTTAAAAAGCGTTGTCTTTTTAACAAACAAGATATTTTTTAAATGGATAGAAAGTGTTGTGTTTTTTTAAAATATAATTATTTTACCAAAATATACAGAAAATATCTACACAATACATGCATAACAGTAAATATGAATATCCACAAACAAAAAATATAAGCATCCACAATCTTTTTTAAAATATAACTATTTAACAAAAGGTACAACTTCATATTATCCAAAAAAAAATATATGGACGCGCATTCCTCAAATTAATAGTGTATCCATATTATGTTTAACAAGATCATCATCAAAATATCCTTCACCAACAGCTATGACTGCACCTTTCTTTGGGCTCAACTTCTCAAACTCTTTAACTATGATTTAACACTGCATCAAAATAAAAATTTGATGTTAGAGATTTTGTGTGAAATAATATAAGTCATATTAATGAATGAGATAAACGACACCGATAAAATCCATAAGCAAGTTAAATGTGTCATAATACTTATTAGCAAGTTCACATAGATCCAAATCAAGCATCAAGAAATCCATAAGCATTTTATCAGATGTAATAATATTTATAGAATACATAACGTAAAGAAAATTGTATGGCAAAGATGAGGTATGCTTACTAAATATGTGAAAATAGAGACTAGCTAGCATTCTTCTATGTAAATATTAACTAAAAAAATGGTACAAGAATGAGAAAAAAAGAGCTATCTATACACGAAAATAATAGTTCATCAAAGGTACTTACTTTACGATCCGTAGTGAACTTTGCAGACGGTTTCTTCAATGTTGGATGAACATCATCTGAGCAATGAAAAAATGGGTCAGCCCTATAGCAAGCATATACTTGTAACTAGTAAGACAGAAAAGCGATTTATGAAACATGGATCCCAAGATGAAACATATAGCGGCATACATTTCACAATTCATATGCTTGCTTTAACTCAATGGGAAATAGATGGTCATCATTTCATAAACTAAATTCTAAATAGATTTATGGCAACCATCATTACATACCTACTCATAAATATGATCTTGTATACATTCCGCCAACTCGGACCGTACCTCATCAATTTCTTCTCGAGAATACTCTGCTTTTGTGAACTATGAACACACACACTTATTACGTTAATTGAAAAAATAATCAAAACTCACTTTGTAAATTTTACTAAAATTTGAGCTAAGCAAAATAATATTACTATTGATCTAGTGAATCTCTCTGGATAGTTTCAATCTCTTCAATAATTTGTCTCATAAATCTCATCACATAATAACCGCATTGTTTTGCATCTTGTTGCTGAGGAGCCTATGATCACATACCTTTAGTACCTCCCACTTAGCGTTTTTTCTACCTTTCCTTCCTTTATTTGAATTAAACAATCTTAAGGCCCTTCATCAGATAATAATATTTGATATATGAGTTTTTTATTGAGTTAAAAAATATTTACTAAAAAAATATGAACTCACATTTCCACTACATATTTCCAATCCTCATCGCGAATGCGGTGACTTAGGGAATCCAACAAATAAATAACATCCTTGTACGGGTCAATGACAGTGAGAATCCAATGGAAACTAGGCATAGACATATAATTAGTGCATATAATTCAATAAATTAGTTAAAGGAAGCAATTTAAAGTGATGTTTTAATTCTTACTTACCCAATATTACATGGCACCAAAATTAGTTGATTTGCTGATGCACCAGTTAGCCTATCTGCTAAAAAACTTGCCTTTTGGTTCAACCTTTCAAGCTTACCATTTTGTCATGTGTAGTTTTTGCCATATGTGGGATCTTGTGTGGATTCATAAATAAGAATTTCTCTTTCTTATTTTCTTTCAGCGTCTTCTTATAAAGATGTCTGTCACTACAAAGATAATAAAATTAGCATAGTATACAATAATGTGAAGAAAACATAATGGTCACACATAATGTTTCAATAATGAAAAAATATTTACCATATGTAGCCAACAACACAATTGCCTGTAATTGGCTCCAAATGATACAAAGAAATGATATCCTCAAGGTGCAGAAAAAGTTCACAATCATCGTCAAACACATCATCACCTAGACGCATTGATATATATCTGCCTTCCTCTAGAGCACGCTTACAATAACAATATAGCATGTGTAATGATCTTGGGATACTTGTTGACAAAGTATGCTTCTTTTTTAGTTGTTCAAAGTTCTTCCTTCCAAGCTTCTAATAATTTCAGATGTAAACAAGTTAGATAAGTTGAATAATAAAAAAGCAACAATTTAATTTGAAATATAATATCACATATACCTCATCTTGCTTCACTATCAAGTGTTGTGGCCAAGCCACATGAGTTCCTACAGCATCACCAATTACTTCACATTCACTTGGAATTGGATATGGCAAAGGTGCTAATTTTTCCAATGCTTCATCAATAGAAACTCGAATGCAATTCTTGGGAAATGGAACACCATGAAGCATTTTATCTGATCCATTGATACAAACAATTGTACCATATGCAACAATATTTGTGCTAGATTGCAATGTTAATGCAACTGATTTACCCTAAGATGCAAATAGGCTTGTCGATTATATTAAGTTCAGAACTCTATAATAATAATGAATATAACTATAACTTGTATTATACCTGTAAAACATCATCTTTACACACAATTTGTATGTCGTCGTCATCATCCATATTCATCTGATGTAACTTCACCGAGAAACTACCTTTGTCATCAATCGAATTGTCGCATGCACCCCTTTTATACACCATTGCTTCAAGTTTTTGTATACGTGCATCTTGTTCCAAAATTTGCTTCTTTGCCTCCATTAGCTCCTTTTTCTGCTCAGTGATTATATCTTGGGCAACGTTAGATTTTTTTTCCTGTTCTACCAGCATTGAAATATATTGTTGGGTTGATATAACCACCAATACCCCGAACACGCCCAGCATATTCTTCAGTCTCAAGTGCCTTGGTAAGTATATCCTATTTTATCCCTTCAATTTTTAACTTACCCTCTCTCTTTTGTTGTATATAATCATCCTGTTATGGAACATTAAAAAGAAAAAAAGAGATATAAAAGTTATCATTTTCATAAAATTGCAGGTTTTGTATATTAAGTAATTTGCTTACAATCTTTTGAACTCTTTCCATCAAATCATCGCCTTCAAAGTCTCCTTCTTTATTGGCTCATCCTTTCTTCCCACAATTTTAAATAGAAATCATTACTAAACATAAAACATTACCAAATGCTTGTCATAGCAAAAATCCCACAAGCTGCTCACGGCAAAGAAAAAAATCCCACAAACAACATATCCTCACGGCAAAGCAAAAGCACACAAAACCAAATCAGAAACTTCCCGCAAAAGATCACAAAACTAATTTTAAACAGAAAGTTCGCACAATAGGACCTGCATTAGGATCAAAAGCTACCTCCAATTCATTCCTAAAATCCAACAATATGCAAAAAAAAAATAAAAATAGAACATAGTAGGTTGCCGTAAAAACTGAAGTTCACAAACAAATGATCCATTGTAAGAACTCAGAACAGGAATTCAATACCAAAGGCAAACGAACCAGTCCAACCCTAACTCCATTCAAGATCAAACTCAATGCATCCAAAATCTTACCTGTGATGCTCGACGCGGCACCTTTGCACAGACTTGGCACGATCGGAATTCCCGACTTCAAACTATTGCACCGGTGGCGATGGATCGGGAGCTTGGTCGGCGATTAGCCGATGGATCGATTGATTAGCTGGTGAGCTTGCTAAAGAAAGGGGTTGACATCGGGCGATGATCTCCGGTGATCGGCGAATCGGAGGGAAGGAGGAGGAGAAAAGGATCGCAAGCTCAAAGAGGGGGAGGTGGCCCGACGGCGTAGGCGTCAGCGTCGGCGGGGATGGGCGAGTGAGGAAATCGGGGAGGAGGAAGCTGAGTCGCTGCTATGCGTTAGGGGACTTAGGGCACGGGCTCATATAAAATCTATAACATAAAAAAAACAATAATTTATAAAAAATCAAGATTGGAGAATAAAAACAGAAATTTCTAATTTATATAAAAACAACATTTTCTAATTTTGTATTTAAATATTGTGTTTTATCTTTTTTCATATAAAATCTATAACATAAAAAAATAAGAATTTATAAAAAATCAGGAATTTATATAAAAATAGAAATTTTAATTTATATAAAAAAATAGAAATTTCTAATTTATATAAAAAACAGAATTTTCTAATTTATATAAAAATAGAAATTTCTAATTTTGTATTCATTGGATTTTATTTTATTTTATTTATTTATTTTACATCATATTTTTACATAGACAACACTTACTAAAAAATTATTGTTATATATATTTAAAAAATATTCAAAGACAACGCTTTTTAAAACCCGTTGTCTTTGATCCAAAAAAAATGACCAATAGACAACGCTTAGTTGCAAAGCGTTGCCGTTAATAAGAAATAAAAAAATATAGACAATGATTTTCACTAAAAGCGTTGTTAAAAAAAATAAGACAACGCTTTTTTAAAAAAACGTTGTCTTTCAAATGTTGTGTTTTAGCTTTTTTCTTGTAGTGTCTCTTCATTCGATTGTGTTTTTAATTTTCCACTTAAAATAATTCATTCTAATATTTGGGGTTCTGCACCTATCTTGTCAAACCAAGGTTTCCTATATTATATTACCTTCATTGATCATTTTAGTAAATATACTTGACTTTATCCTATAAAAAGAAAATATGATTTATTAGACATATTCTGTCATTTTCAAAATCAAGTTGAACAATATTATAATTGCAAAATACTCTCTCTTCATTCTGATTGGGGAGAGGAATATCAAGCTCTTCATCGTCATCTTGTCTCTTGTGGAATTGTTCATCGGGTTTCTTGCCCTCACACTCCAGAGTAAAATGGCTCTGCTGAGAGAAAATATAAACATATAGTTGAAATAGCCTTAGCTCTTCATCATCATGCATCGGTTCTGCATAAATTTTAGGGTGAAGTTGTTTGTACTGCAGTATATCTCATAAATCAACATCCTACCCTATTGCTCAATTATAAGTGTCCATTGAAAAAATTTTATAATCAAATTCCTGACTATACCTTTCTTTGAATCTTTGGTTGCGCATGTTATCCATGGTTAAGCCTCTACTCTAAACACAAACTTGACTCTCGTTTACTATATATGTTTTCCTCGGTTAGAATAATTTGCATCATGGGTATCGATACTTGTACATACCAACATGACGGATATATATTTCACAAGATGTTACTTTTGATGTGTCTCTATTCCCTTTTTCAGCAGCTTCTTCAATCTCTATCTCTCCTTCACATACAAGTGGCACATTCTTGATGTCACATAATATTGTCAGAAGTGATGACATACTAGGTCCTGCTCCAAAGATCTCTAATAACTCCCCTATATACCATCATAATCAACTCAAGTTACTGCTCCAATCTCAAAAGTTTCATTAGTCGAAGATAATATGCTTTCTAGTTCTGAATCCTCAAATAATACAAGTCCATCATCAAAATCACCGACGCCTACTTCCTCGTTACCATCAACAAGTGATTTAGATGATAATGCTCCTCGACGCATGCTTCCCTTAAGCGACGTTTATGCACATTGTCCACCAATGGCAACTCAATATCCTCTTCTAAAAGCTCTAGTGATCTCTTCAAAATTTGTTGAACCAACTTGTTTTTCTCAAGTAAACAAGGATCTGAATTGGTGTACTGCAATGACTACAGAATTTGATACACTTCTTCAAAATGGAACATGGAGTCTAGTTTCACGACTTCCTCTATGAATGTTATGGGGTCTATATAGGTATTTCGCCTTAAGCATCGAGCTAATGTTTCTCTTGAACGGTATAAAGCTCAACTTGTAGTCAAAGGATTTAATAAAGAACTAGGTTTGACTTCAATGACACCTTTAGCTTAGTCATTAAAATTATATTTGTCCGATTATTATTATCGATAACTGCTAGTTCTAATTGGCCTGTACAAAAATTAGACGTTTCTAATGCATTCGTTCATGGCAATCTTGAGGAAATAATATTTATGGAGCAACCACCAAGATTTATCTATCCACAATTTCCAACTCATGTTTGTCAACTAAAGAAATTCATTTCTGGTCTTTGGCAAACTCCTCGTGCATGGTTTCATAGATTATCAGACTAGTTGAAAACTCAAGGATTTTCTGGATCAAAGATTGACTCTTCTATATTCTATAAATATAATGACCGATCTATGATATTTTTGCTCATTTACGTGGATGATATTTTAATAACCGGCAATGATCAAAAGGACATTACAACTCTATTAAGTCATCTCAATCAAAAATTTCCTATTCGACATATGGGTAATGCTCATTTTTTCTTGGTATTAAACGTATTCCACATGAAGAAGGTTGTCTCCTCTCTCAATATAAATATATTACTAAACTTCTTCAAAGAGCTAAAATGGATGGAGCACGTCCAGTCTCTACACCAATTGCTATTATTAATTTCTCTGCACCTTCTTCTGCTATGTCTGATCCCCAGATTTATCAAAGTATTATTGCATATTTACAATATGTTACTATCACACGACTTGATATTACCTTTGTAGTAAATCATTTTTGTTAGTTCATGCATGCTCCTACTGATCAAAACTGTGAAGGTGTGAAAAGAATACTTCATTATCTCAAAGGTACTATTCTACATGGTCGTTGATGGGGCTGGATAGCCCGTGCCCGACACAGGGGATGAAGAAGCCATGGATACGACTTAACCTCTCCCCTCGGGCCCTGGACCCCCCTGTAATGACCCGCCTTCTGGTACTAAGCATCAAGGCGGATCGCTACTAACTAACTGACTGACTAACTAATTACTGATTTCTGATAATACTAAAGCAACTGGGAGAATTTAAAATTTCTTATTTCGCTATTTACTGAACTAACAATTCATAAACATGCTGAAAGTACTAATTTGCCCAAAATAAAACAAAAACTTTAATTTTATAAGCTTGGTAGGAATCTCAACAACGATATGTAAAAGCATAAACATAAACGTGCCAAGTTTATATCAACTTCTTATTGAAACCATTCATTATTCATATCTAAGGGCATTCTTAGCTACTACATGTCATTCTATATAGTGCATATATCTTAAACATGCATATTCTATGTATTTAGCATGTAAATCAAAAGTATCAAGTTCTTATCTCCAAAGCTTAAGCATGAATCTAAATTACCATATTATAAGTAAATGACTCATGACATTCAAGCATTCACAAAACCAAGATTAAGTCAGGTAAGTAAATTACTTCAAGCATACTAGGTACCATAAATACCAGTCTAATTAAATTCATACATGGTTCACATAATTTATTGCGGAATAACTAAAGAAGCATAATAAAGACTTTCTATGCTTTGCAAGTTCCGAAGACTTTTATTCCAACTCCACCACCACACACACTTTGCATCAAGCCCGCCGCCTCCGCTACTAGTGCTTTCCTTTACCTGTATCTGCAGTATAAGGAAATGCAAACTAATAAGCATAAAGCTTAGTAAGTAACATCTAGCCTCACAAAACCATGAAAACTCGAATTATGCTTTTGTAAAACATGCTATGCACATACATGCTCATATCCACAAGTAATCATGCTAGGCTCATGCTAAAATACATATCATAGAGTGTCATGGCATATAACTGAGACATGGCACATACTGAACTAAAATTGAAAAGTAAGCTATAGCATGCCATACATATCTGAACTGGAACTGAAACTAACTAACATAAAACTAATTATTAAATTCACCACATGCTAATATGAATTTCTGAAAACTAAATACATATAGTAGGTGAAAATAATAATCAACTGCTGTGGGCCCGGCAATGTACCAACTGTGCGCGCATCCCTAATAAACCCGAGGTAGCAAATCCCGAATCCATTAGGGTTCTACTAGGTTATCTAAACCTAGGGGCAACTAGGAGCTCATCCCATACTAGGTTATCTAAACCTAGAGGCAACTTGGAGCCTATCCCTGGACCGAAGTCCGGTACAATGCCAACTGAAAATAAAATATCTTTTATACTTTTCTTTCCTTTTCTGATTCTTGCTTTTACTAGGTTATCTAAACCTAGGGGCAACTAGGAGCCCATCCCGTTGGACCTTGGTCCCAATCATAACTGAGCAAAAATTTCTATTCTTTAATGCTTTCTATAGCATTAACTGACTAACTATTTAACAAACACCTTGCGACTTAACCCTTTCTTTCCTTTTAAAGTCGCTCCCTGGGCACTCGAACGTGCTCCTTAACCCGAAACTGAAGGGTAAGTGAACTCAAGCCCATCCAGGGATACCTTCAGACTCTAAAACTAATCCGAAGAGTTAATACAACGTGCTTTTTCATAATCTACGATTTCTAATCGTAGGATATACATATAAAGAAATAAAACATACGAAACGTCAATCGAAACTACTTATACTGCAGGTGAGGGATACTTACTTCCTGCGCTAGGTTTTTCTTACGAATAAAATCTGAAATTCCTGAGGGAACGTCAAATTTCGACGTTCTTCTTGCTCCTTGGCGTTCTCCTCGCGTCTACGAGAATTCTCGTAGAGAGTAGGGCCTCTTGAGACCTTCCCTTGGCTTCCCCTTTGTCTTGGGCGGCAAAAGAAGAGGAGAAGATGAAGAAAACGCAAGAGAGGAAGAGGAGAGGTCGCGTGCGTGAGGGAGGGCGTCGGCGCCGCTAGGTTGGGAGAAAATTAACCTAAAACTCGTAACTCCCTCTTTTATACTTATGGGGGGGCGAATTTACCTAATTATACCTTATCTATTGTTTCCCTTAATTTATTTCAACAAAAGTAAACCAGCTTAGCTGGTCCGCCCCTTCTTGTCTCTCGGAAAGGTTGAGGGATCAATTCCCACTTATGTGATTTTTTATTTTTATCCCTTTTTGCCACTTTCGTTTACGGAAAAATTCTATAAAAATATCCATAAATTTGGAATAAATTCTAAGATATTTCTAAAATTAGTTTCGAGAATTTTCGGGCGTTACAATCCCCCATACCTTATAAAAAGTTCGTCCTCGAACTTAAAACAACTCTGGGTATTTCTACCTTATGCTGTCCTCTGGTTCCCATGTTGGCTCTTCTACTTTGTGATTTTGCCATATGACTTTCACTAATGGTACCTCCTTGTTTCGCAATTTCTTAACTACTCGGTCTATTATCTGAATAGGCCGACTACCATAACTGAGATCTTCACGAACTTGTACCGTCTGTGGCTCTATCACCTGGGTGGCATCTGGGATATGTTTCTTCAGCATGGAGACATGAAATACATTGTGGATAGCTGACATCTCCTGAGGTAGCTCCAACTCATAAGATACATTGTCAACTCTTCTAGTGATGGGGTATGGTCCTACATATCTGGGACTTAGCTTGCCCTTCTTCCCAAAACGCATTACTCCCTTCATGGGAGCCACTTTGAGGAACACTGTATCCCCAACTTCATATTCTAATGGTCTGCGTCGTGTATCAGCATAGCTCTTCTGGCGGCTTTGAGCTGTTTCTATTCTCTGGCGGATCTGCTGTATGGCTACGGTGGTATCATCTATAAGATCTGTCTGTAGGCCTAACTCTTGCCTCTCACCACCCTCGTACCAGCAGATAGGAGATCTACACCTCCGTCCATATAAAGCCTCATAGGGTGCCATGACGATAGTGGCCTGATAACTATTGTTGTAAGCGAATTCCGCTAAGCACAAGTATCTGCACCAACTGCCCTTGAAATCTAAAGCACAAGCTCTGAGCATATCTTCTAGTACTTGATTAACTCTCTCTGTCTGACCATCTGTATGAGGATGAAAAGCTGTGCTAAACTTCAGTTTGGTGCCTAGTGCTGTCTGTACGCACTCCCAGAAGTGCGAAGTGAACCTACTGTCCCTATCTGAAATGATAGTCTTAGGGACTCCATGTAGTCTGACGATCTCCTTGAGGTATAACTGAGCTAGTTGTTCCATGGAATAGGAGATTCTGATAGCTAGGAAGTGGGCAGACTTAGTCAATCTGTCTACTATTACCCAGATTGCATCATATCCATTCGTTGTTCTGGGTAGTCCCACTATGAAATCCATGGAAATATCTTCCCATTTCTATTCTGGAATCTGAATAGGCTGCAGAACTCCACCTGGTCTCTGATGTTCTGCCTTGACTCTTTGGCATGTCAGACAGGTACTGACATATCTGGCGATGTCTCTCTTCATCCCAGGCCACCAAAAACGTCCCCTGAGGTCTTGGTACATTTTGGTGGAACCAGGATGCATCGCATAAGGAGATCTATGTGCGTCCTCTAGGATCTTCCTTCGGAGCTCTTCTTGGTTCGGAACACATAAGCGGTCACCGTAGTACAGTGTCCCATTATCTGTTAGGCGAAATTCTCCATTTTCGGCTTCTGTCATCCCCTGCTTGATTTTCTGAAGGTCAGGATCTTGATCCTGTGCTGTCTGGATGTCTTCAATCAGGGTGGACACTACTGTCAAAGTGGAGAGCTGCCCAACTAAAATTTCCAGTCCGAACTCTGATAACTCTTTCCGAAGGGGCTGTGACATCGTGGACAAAGCTAGTAGGGTGGCACTAGATTTTCTGCTAAGTGCATCTGCCACCTTATTAGCTTTACCTGGATGGTAGAGGATGTCAATGTCATAATCCTTGACTAGCTCAAGCCACCTGCGTTGTCTCATGTTCAGATCCTTCTGAGTAAAGAAATACTTTAGACTCTGATGATCTGTGAAAATCCTACACTGGGCTCCGTATAAGTAATGCCTCCAAATCTTGAGAGCGAACACTACTGCAGCTAGCTCAAGGTCATGGGTAGGGTAATTCTTCTCATAATCCTTGAGTTGTCTAGAGGCATAGGCAATAACCTTGCCATTCTACATCAGCACTGCTCCAAGTCCTAATTTAGACGCATCGCTATATATGTCAAAGCTGTCAGTGGTCTCTAGAAGAGTCAGGATGGGAGCACTAGTCAATCTTCTCTTTAATTCTATAAAACTGTTCTCGCAGTCCTCTGTCCACTGAAACTTCCTGTTCTTTCTGGTAAGAGCTGTCAGTGGGGAGGCTATTCTGGAGAAATTCTCTACGAACTTCCTGTAGTAACCGGCTAGACCCAGAAAACTTCTGATCTCACTGGCATTCTTCGGTCTAACCCAGTTACTTACTGCTTCTATTTTGCTGGGGTCTACCATCACACCATCCTTAGAGATGATATGACCCAGAAAAGACACCTGATCGAGCCAGAATTCACATTTTGAGAATTTTGCATACAGCTGGCTCTGCTGAAGGATCTGCAATACTGTCCTGAGATGCTCAGCATGTTCCTCCTGAGTTCCTGAGTAGATAAGAATGTCATCAATGAAGACGATGACAAACATATCTAAGTATTCCCTGAATACTCTGTTTATGAGGTCCATAAATGTCGCTGGAGCATTTGTGACCCCAAAAGGCATGACTACAAACTCGTAGTGCCCATATCTGGTTCTGAAAGCTGTCTTCGGAATATCACCCTCTCTGACTTTGACCTGGTGATAGCCGGATCTCAAATCTATCTTTGAGAAGACTGTGGATCCCTTTAGCTGGTCGAACAAATCATCGATCCTGGGTAGGGGTACCGGTTCTTGATGGTGACTTGATTCAGAGCCCGGTAATCTATACACAGGCGCATGGACCCGTCTTTCTTCTTCACGAACAACACTGGAGCTCCCCAAGGTGAATGACTAGGGCGTATGAAGCCCTTGTCGAGCAGCTCCTGTAGTTGCTCCCAAAGTTCTCTTAATTCTGCTGGAGCCATACGGTATGGTGCTTTTGAAATGGGGTTGGTACCTGGAATGAGATCTATCTCAAACTCTATCTCCCTGTCTGGTGCTAAGCCTGGTAACTCGTCAGGGAAGACTGCTGGGTAGTCACATACCACTGGGATCTCTTCTAGCTTTTGGTCCTTGACTTTTTCGGCATGGACTACATGTGCTAGAAATCCAGCACATCATGTACTCAGTAGTTTCCGTGCTTTCATGGCGGAGAGAAATTTCTTGGCCTTCTTCTTCGGTTCTCCGATGTATTCAAACTGCTCTCCTGCCTCTGGTTGGAATACGACTTTCCTTTTTCGGCACTCTATAGAAGCGCCGTATTTGCTCAGGAAGTCCATCCCAAAAATGACATCATAGTCGGACATATTCAGTATTACCAGATCACAGTAAAGCTCTCTGTCTGAAATGCCGACTGGTATGGCACGGAGCCAGTGTGTGGATGCCATGATGTCTCCGAAGGGCAGGGTAGTCAGAAACTGACCACTAAGTACGTCCGGAGGTATTGCTAGTTTTTCGGCGAATGCCCTGGATACATATGAATGGGTTGCCCCAGTATCGAAAAGTACAGATGCATGTTTAAAATACTAATCTGACCTGTAACAACTATAGATGCGGTGGCTACATCCTCTTTGGTCAGTGAGAAAACCCGTGCATTGGTAGTAGCTGGTGGAGCTTCTAATCTGCCTTGACTGATCTGAGGACCCTCTAGTGCCGTCTGCATCAGGTGAAGCTGAGCTGGCTTACCTCCATACTGAATAGGCTGTGGGGGAGGTAAGTTGGCCTTGTTAGGGCATTGCTTGGCCATATGCCCTTCCTGACCACAGGTGTAGCACCCTCGTGTGCCCAGGCGGCAGACTCCTGAGTGCTGTCTCCCACAGTTGGAACAAGTGGGATACTTGGTTTGCTTATTGGCTGGCTCCCCTTTTGGATTGTTCCACTGCTTTCTTTTGCCTTGATTCTTTCCTTTCCAGTTAGAGTTGGAGCCCTGGGGTTTCTGAGTTCCTGTGCTACTACCTTGGCCCTTATTCTCTGTCACGACTGCCTTCTGCTGTCGCATGCTGTTCAGGTAATGCTCAGTGATCAGAGCACTGCTAACTAGTTCCTCTGAGGTTTGCGGCCTATGGACGCCGCTGGCCACATTCAGTGCTATCTCTGGCCTTAGCATCTTGAGCATTAGCCTGACTCGCTCTCGTTCAGTACTGACTAATTCGGGACACAGACGCGCCAACCTGTTGAATCTCTTCACGGCTTCCTCTACTGATAGGTCGCCCTGCCGAAATTCCGTGAACTCGTCGTAGTGGCGGTTTGTGACCCGCATGTGGAAGAATTCTTCAAAGAACTCTTCTTCAAAGCTAGCCTAGGTCATCTGATTGACTGGGCGTTTTATCTTGATACGCTCCCACCACATACGTGCGTCTCCGGCTAGGCAGAAGGAGGCGCACTTAACTTTCTCATGCTCTGGCCAGTCTAGGAGCTCCATGGTACTCTCTAGGGTCTTGAACCAAGCTTGGGCATCCCATGGTTCACTGGTGCCTGAGAAGGTCTCTGGCTTGATCTTCTGCCACTGGATCAGATAAGCTTCCCTTTTTGCCCCTGTTGTTGGGGCTACTGGCATGTCGGATGGGACCGGCGCCACAGGTGGAATCTCCGTCACTATCAGCGTCTCCCCTTGGGGCTCTGGGGTAACAGTGGGAGTAGCCTGCTGATTAGCGGTTAGAGCAGCAATTACTTGCTGCTGTTCCGCTACCTGTCTCTGCAGTTGTGCTACTACCTCTGCCAGGTCCGCTGGAGGCACTGAGTGGTCTGCCTCCTGCTGAGGCCCAGTAACTGGTGCTCTTCTAACTGAGCGTCCTCTTGCCATTATCTAGAATAGAGGAGGATCATATAATTTATATTTTAATTCTAAAACATGCAATCAGATATAAACTAAGGTATTAAACATGCTTCCGTTAACTGTAAACAAGAACTGGCTAGAAACAGATGGCATGAATAACATGAAAATACTATGAATCTGGAAGCAAGAAAATATAGTAATGTGAGAGATACTCTTACTTGGAAGCTGCAGGTCTGATGCTGATGTGTGTGGGGAGGAAAGATGGAACTTGCTCTGATACCACTCTGTAACGACCCGCCTTCTGGTACTAAGTTTCAAGGCGGATCGCTACTAACTAACTGACTGACTAACTAATTACTGATTTCTGATAATACTAAAGCAACTGGGAGAATTTAAAATTTCTTATTTCGCTATTTACTGAACTAACAATTCATAAACATGCTGAAAGTACTAATTTGCCCAAAATAAAACAAAAACTTTAATTTTATAAGCTTGGTAGGAATCTCAACAACGATATGTAAAAGCATAAACATAAACGTGCCAAGTTTATATCAACTTCTTATTGAAACCATTCATTATTCATATCTAAGGGCATTCTTAGCTACTACATGTCATTCTATATGGTGCATATATCTTAAACATGCATATTCTATGTATTTAGCATGTAAATCAAAAGTATCAAGTTCTTATCTCCAAAGCTTAAGCATGAATCTAAATTACCACATTATAAGTAAATGACTCATGACATTCAAGCATTCACAAAACCATGATTAAGTCAGGTAAGTAAATTACTTCAAGCATACTAGGCACCACAAATACCAGTCTAATTAAATTCATACATGGTTCACATAATTTATTGCGGAATAACTAAAGAAGCATAATAAAGACTTTCTATGCTTTGCAAGTTCCGAAGACTTTTATTCCAACTCCACCACCACACACACATTGCATCAAGCCCGCCGCCTCCGCTACTAGTGCTTTCCTTTACCTGTATCTGCAGTATAAGGAAATGCAAACTAATAAGCATAAAGCTTAGTAAGTAACATCTAGCCTCACAAAACCATGAAAACTCGAATTATGCTTTTGTAAAACATGCTATCCACATACATGCTCATATCCACAAGTAATCATGCTAGGCTCATGCTAAAATACATATCATAGAGTGTCATGGCATATAACTGAGACATGGCACATACTGAACTAAAACTGAAAAGTAAGCTATAGCATGGCATACATATCTGAACTGGAACTGAAACTAACTAACATAAAACTAATTATTAAATTCACCACATGCTAATATGAATTTCTGAAAACTAAATACATATAGTAGGTGAAAATAATAATCAACTGCTGTGGGCCCGGCAATGTACCAACTGTGCGCGTATCCCTAATAAACCCGAGGTAGCAAATCCCGAATCCATTAGGGTTCTACTAGGTTATCTAAACCTAGGGGCAACTAGGAGCCCATCCCATACTAGGTTATCTAAACCTAGAGGCAACTTGGAGCCTATCCCTGGACCGAAGTCCGGTACAATGCCAACTGAAAATAAAATATCTTTTATACTTTTCTTTCCTTTTCTGATTCTTGCTTTTACTAGGTTATCTAAACCTAGGGGCAACTAGGAGCCCATCCCGTTGGACCTTGGTCCCAATCATAACTGAGCAAAAATTTCTATTCTTTAATGCTTTCTATAGCATTAACTGACTAACTATTTAACAAACACCTTGCGACTTAACCCTTTCTTTCCTTTTAAAGTCGCTCCCTGGGCACTCGAACGTGCTCCTTAACCCGAAACTGAAGGGTAAGTGCACTCAAGCCCATCCTGGGATACCTTCAGACTCTAAAACTAATCCGAAGAGTTAATACAATGTGCTTGTTCATAATCTACGATTTCTAATCATAGGACATACATATAAAGAAATAAAACATACGAAACGTCAATCGAAACTACTTATACTGCAGGTGAGGGATACTTACTTCCTGCGCTAGGTTTTTCTTACGAATAAAATCTGAAATTCCCGAGGGAACGTCAAATTTCGACGTTCTTCTTGCTCCTTGGCGTTCTCCTCGCGTCTACGAGAATTCTCGTAGAGAGTAGGGCCTCTTGAGACCTTCCCTTGGCTTCCCCTTTGTCTTGGGCGGCAAAAGAAGAGGAGAAGATGAAGAAAACGCAAGAGAGGAAGAGGAGAGGTCGCGTGCGTGAGGGAGGGCGTCGGCGCCGCTAGGTTGGGAGAAAATTAACCGAAAACTCGTAACTCCCTCTTTTATACTTATGGGGGGCGAATTTACCTAATTATACCTTATCTATTGTTTCCCTTAATTTATTTCAACAAAAGTAAACTAGCTTAGCTGGTCCGCCCCTTCTTGTCTCTCGGAAAGGTTGAGGGATCAATTCCCACTTATCTGATTTTTCTATTTTTATCCCTTTTTGCCACTTTCGTTTACGGAAAAATTCTATAAAAATATCCATAAATTTGGAATAAATTCTAAGATATTTCTAAAAATAGTTTCGAGAATTTTTGGGCGTTACACCCCCCCCCCCCCCCGTTCGGGGGTGGGCTCAGGAAGGTAAGGCCCCGAGAGTACTTCGGGAGATATCGCACCCAAAGACCCCCAAGCTCACCTCGGGAGGTGGAGTCCTCGCAGCAGCCAACGTCGGGAGCCCCGAGTGCCTCAAATAGAAGGATAATGACACAGATGTTTCAAAAGATACTCCTTTATCCCCGAAAGCAGGGGGTGCGGGGCAATGTGGCGCCGCTAAAGGGGGCATAATCAGTCAGTCGACACCAATATAAAAGGTAGTTTAACCCCTTCGGTAAGGGGGGACGATCTCTCATTTTGCATACTATCATTCTTTCTCATTACCAACCGGGCAAATTACTAACTTGAGCGTCGGAGTGGACTCCACCGGACCCCTGCCGGCGCGTCCCCCTAATGCTTGTGTTACTTTCACAGGACCCCCAAGTTCCTCAGCGACGAAGTCATCCTCGCCGGGGCTGAGCCTCAGTGACTAGCCATCGCCGACGACTCCTTCCGGAACAAATTTGGCACCGTCTGTGGGATATAAACAAAGCACCTGAAGGAGCGCCGATGACAGGATCGGAGGAACAACCCCTTACCCTCACGCGAGAGGAATTTGATCGCTTGGTGGCCAGCGCCATCAAGGAAGCCTTGGAGCAGCACCAAATCGAGCAAGCTGCCCCACCACCAGCGGGTCCAGGGAGGGAGGAGATCCCCAGAGACTCCGCCTCGCACTGCCGAAGATCTATGACCTTTGTGGGACTATAGGGAGGTGCAGCCCATGGCCCTCAGAAAGAATCCCCTGGAGAAGGGGAAAAGGCTCATTCGGTGGCCTCTAGCGCCTAGAGGCAGGAGGAGGGACCTGGGAGGAGGGATCGACCCATGATCTTTCTGAAAACTCCTTCTACCCCTTTCTCGTCTGAGATTGTCGAGGACCCCATACCGAAGCAGTTCCGTGGGCCGGAGATCCCTGAGTATGACGGGAAGACGGATCCGGAGGATCACGTCTGTAAGTTCGAGAATGCGGCACTCTGCACCAATATATGGACGGGGTGAAGTGCCGGGTGTTTCTGAACACTTTGTCTGGAGCAGCGCAACGGTGGTTTCAGAGGTTGCCACAGGTTCCATCAACTCTTTCGCGGAGTTCAAGGCAACCTTCCTCCACCATTTTGTGAGTAGCCGGCGCTATCAGAAGACAGCACTCAATCTGTTCGCTCTTAAGCAAAAGCCTAAAGAACTGCTCAAGGAGTACATACAACAGTTCAATCGGGTGGCGCAGGATGTACCAGCGTGACATCGGAGATACTCGTCAGCGCCTGCACCCAAGGGCTCGCAGAAGCGGACTTCTTTCGGTCCTTGGTGAGGAAGCCCCCGCCAGTTTTGATGACTTGCTAGGACGCTCACTCAAGCATGTCAATGTAGAGAAAGTACGGTATGCTCGGCGCAAGGATCCAGCTGGAGCTCCTCCTCCTCCTACAGCCCCTCGGGCAGACAGGAAGGAGCCTCCGGCTCCATCACGGGGAAAAGACCTACTGCCAAGAAAGGACCACTGGGCTAGTAGGCGTCGGCTGGTGGAAATAGTAGACACCGAGAAGCCGGAGGCAGTGCCCAAGTATTAAAATTATCATGGCAGTTCGACTCACTCCACAGAAGAGTGTCATGCCCTGAAGAAAATGTTCACGGAAGAAGCGGAAACCAAACCTCGGAGGAAATGGAACAAGTCAGGGTATCACCGAAGGTCGCCACAACGAAGCCCTTCCCCTCCTCGACAGCTTGCAGGGGAAAACGAAAGCCGATCGCGGTGCCGATCGCGATCTAGAGGCAGAAGCCTGGGGCCCGCGCCCCGAAGATCCCTCTCCTTGGAGAGAGATCCCAAAAAAGGCAAAGCCCCTATGTGGGGCCCCCCTTCAGCCCATGTAGGGGTCATCTCCGAAGGACCTACCGGGGGCGACTCTAACTGATCCCGAAAATCTTACACCCGGCGGCTGGAAAACTACTCCATCGGGACAAGTCGAAGTCAGGTAGCAGGCCCGACTATCTCGTTTGGGCTATCCGATCTAGAAGAAGTGGAAGCTCCCCATGAGGACGCCATAGTGATAGTGGCCCACATCGCCAATTATGAGGTAAAGCGCATCTTGTAGACACAGGAAGTTCCGTGAATATCCTGTACTGAGCGGCTTGGGAGCAGATGTAGATAGACGAGGATGAACCAGTCCCCGTCTCAACCCCCTTGTTCGGCTTCACGGGATACCGTGTACAGCCATTGGGGTAGATTATCTTGTCACTCTCGCTGGGCAGCGATAGGCTCGAAAGGACTCGGAGGACGCCTTTCTTAAGTGTGGATGCGCCTTCCTCCTATAATGCCATCCTGGGTCAAACCGCGCTCAGTACTTTCCAGGCGATGGTCTCTGTATACCACTAGAAGATCAAGTTCCCGGTGGGCGATTGAGTGGTGGAAGTCCATGGCGATCAGCTAGTTTCACGAAGATGCTACAGTGGCGAGGTCAGGGCCGAGTCTAGGAAGAACCCACGAGGCCTGGATGAATAGCTACTGAAAAACAAGAAAGAAACGTGGGAGGTCTCAGTTTGATTGAGGTCCCCGGTCCTTTTTGTCTTGGTAAGATTTGCAATTTCTTTAGAGCAACTATCTGTGTCTCTCTGTGCGCTTGCATCAAAATCAAGTAATAAAATGGGATGTTTCTTTCAAAATGACAAAGGTGGTACTTAGGCTTGGTTCGGGACCTATGCACCCCTCCAAGTAATATAAAACCCTAATACCCCGCGGTCCAGTCGATGCCCGGGGTACTTACGCTTAGTTAAGGACTTACGCGCCCTTCTAAGTAATCTAAAACCCAAATACCTCGCGGTCCCGTCGACGCCCTGGGTACTTAGACTTCGTTCGGGACCTACGCGCCCTTTCAAGTAATCTAAAACCCTAATACCCCACGGTCCAGCCGACGCCCGGGGTACTTAGGCTTGGTTCGGGACCTACGCGCCCTTCCAAGTAATCTAAAACCCTAATACCCCGCGGTCCAGACGATGCCCGGGGTACTTAGGCATGGTTTGGGACCTACGTGCCCTTTCAAGTAATCTAAAACCCTAATACCTCGTAGTCCAGCCGATGCCCGGGGTAATTAGGCATGGTTCGGGACTTATGCGCCCTTCTAAGTAATCTAAAACCCTAATACCCCCGTGGTCCGGTCGACGCCCAGGCTACTTAGGCTTGGTTCGGGACCTACGCACCATTCCAAATAATCAAAAACCCTAATACCCCATGGTTCATCCGACGCCCGGGGTACTTAGGCTTGGTTTGGGACCTACGCGCCCTTCCAAGTAATCTAAAACCCTAATACCCCGCGGTCCAGCCGATGCCCGGGATACTTAGGCTTGGTTCGGGACCTACGTGCCCTTCCAAGTAATCTAAAACCCTAATACCCTGCGGTCCAGCAGACGCCCGAGGTACTTAGGCTTGGTTCGGGACCTACGTGCCCTTCCAAGTAATCTAAAACCCTAATACCCCGCGGTCCAGCAAACGCCCGGGGTACTTAGGCTTAGTTCGGGACCTACGCGCCCTTCCAAGTAATCTAAAATCCTAATACCCCACGGTCCAGCCGACGCCGGGGGTACTTAGGCTTGGTTCGGGAGCTACGCGCCCTTCCAAGTAACCTAAAACAATAATACCTCCGCGGTCCAGTCGACGCCCGGGGTACATAGGCTTGGTTCGGGACCTACGCGCCCTTCCAAGTAATCTAAAACCCTAATACCCCACGGTCCAACAGACGCCCGGGGTACTTAGGCTTGGTTCGGGACCTACACGCCCTTCCAAGTAATATAAAACCCTAATACCCCGCGGTCCAGCCGACGCCTGGGGTACTTAGGCTTAGTTCGGGACCTACGCGCCCTTCCAAGTAATCTAAAACCCTAATACCCCACAGTACAACCGACGCCCGGGGTACTTAGGCTTGGTTCGAGACCTACGCACCCTTCCAAGTAATCTAAAACCAAAATACCCCGCGGTCCAGTCGACGCCCGGGGTACATAGGCTTGGTTCGGGACCTATGCGCCCTTCCAAGTAATCTAAAACCCTAATACCCCGCGGTCCAGTCGACGCCTGGGGTACTTAGGCTTGGTTCGGGACCTACTCGCTCATCTAAGAACTTTAAAATCCTAATACCCCGTGGTCTAGCCAACGTCGGGGTACTTAGACTTGGTCTAGGATATACGCACTAGACCAAGTAGCCCAAACCTTAATGCCCCGTGGTGCAGCCTCTGACCGGGATACTTAGGCTTAATCGAGGACATATGTGTCTTGAGGAGTAACTAAAACCCAACAGGGAGCTTAACTGGTCCCAAAACGAAAACAATAAGGCATACACATCTTTAGAAGAATTAATAGAACCATGAAATATCAACACCAGATAGTTGTATGCACAGAAAAAGTATCCGAAAGGAATTATTTATTTACATGAAGCAATACATGAAGTTATACATCTCGGTAAGTTACTAAGACACATCAAGTAGTCTAAGGGTAGCGGATGAAGATGAATGCCTGAGGTAACATAGGAGCAGCCTTGGTACTCCCGTTGAGCAGTCTGGAACGAAGATGGACACCTAAGGTACTCCCTCTGGGTGGTCCAGAATGAAGATTGATGCCTGAGGTGACACATGAGTGGCTCTACCTGGATACCCCCTATCTTCGCCGTGAAGAGGCAGAAAAAAGAGGGGGGGGGGGACGGGGACGGTGACTGCAATTTCTCCCCGGAGCGCGTAAAGACGCAAAGAAGAATTGCCTTAACAGGAGAAGGGGGGCAGCTTCGCAGCTTCTCAACGAAAAGAAGAAAGAGAAAAGCCCGGGTGGAAGTTCTTCCCCACTTGATGACGTATCCCACAGGACACCACCCTCCGCCCAAAACATGGGGAAAACAAGGACTCGGAAGAGGATGGCGCATGCTGGCACAGGAGACAACCGTCCGAAGACGTCATCTCCCCCATGCTCCTGGGAGAGCCGGGTAAGGTCCTTTCTGAACTCTTTAGATAACTCGAGAGCCCTAATATCCCCCAGGAGCTTCAAAGAGACCCGGGGTATCATCTCCACCATGCTCCCCGGCAAAGGGTGTGGCCAGGAGGTCTCTGTCCCTGTCTAGTCCCTCAGCCAAGAGCCCCACAGTGTTTTGAAGGAGGGGCATGGAAGGCGCCCGCAAGAAGGAAGGAAGCAAGTGAAAGCAAGGGGATGGAAGAGACTTGCTCCCCCTCTCCTCCTATTTATAACGATGAAAGCCTCCCCCAAGTAGTTATTGCGTAGTAAAGGCAATAACGCCAAGCATCTTTTCGACTGACACGCCCTTACTGCGCCTAGAAACTCACGACTCTTAATGAGTCCAATCAATGAGATTGCGAATAATATGGAGGAGACGGTTTGAAAACCACCCCTGCACCTTAGCGGGCAAAGACTAGCGACAAGACTCCGCAGACCTAAGTGCAGGCTGCAGGGATATGACTTCTAGTATCTGCCTCGAAGGTAGTCGTTGGCAGAGCCCACACACAAAAACAAAAAGCACATCATACAAGAACACATACACATAGGGAATAGGGAAAAGGATAAGCAGTATTAATACAGCCTGACTTGTCCATATCAGGCCGCTCGGGGCCTCAGACGGAGACCTGTACACAGGTCGGAGGGCAGTTACATTCTCGAGCCACCACCAGGAGGTAAGAGTGTTTCCTTCTTCAGCCTGCCAAGGGCCCCATGAAAGCCCTGCTGTAAACGCTCCATTATATGGTTGGCTACAATGACGCGAAACTCCTCCGAACCCAGGAACTTCGCCCTGAAACCCCTCTCGGCTTCCCGAGAGGCAGAAGCCTCGGCAGCCTCAACGGACCGTCTTAGCCACCTTAGCTCAGCAGACATATCATCTTGCTCAACTAGAGCCTCCCTGAGCCTCTCAGACGTTGCCCGCTCATCCGCCCGAGCTTGGATAAGGTCATCTTCCAGGACAAATGCACGGTCAGTAGCCATCAGGAGTCGTGACTCCATTTGGCTCCATAGTTCCTTCTCTCTCGCTTGGAGCTGATCTTGCACCTGCATCACCTGAAGAAGATCCCGGGTAACCGACACAGCCTTCTTGGGCGCTAGGCGTTCCCGGTGTCGGGAGCTCTCGAGGGCCAGCTCAGTGTCGCGCAAAAGCTTCCTTAGTTGCTCTACTTCCTCACGGAGAGCTCTATTGTCACTGGCTTGCATCACCCCGGACCAATGCTCAAGACTTGCGGCTGCCTCCGCCTTTAGGGCTCGCTGGAGTAAGGCCTCCGCTTGGGGCCCAGAACACAGTCCCCCGCCAATCACCAGGCAATCCTCAGCTGCCTGACATCGCACCAAAAGATTAGCAGCCGGACCAAAAAATAGTCAAATACTATAGTCATTCGCACCTGCAGAAGGGTCTTCCGAAGACTAACTAGTGGCCCAGCAGGGGCCCACACGACTACCTCGGTTGGAGAGCAGAGTACATCGCCCTACTCTTCGATCGGCGGTGAGAGTGGGCGAGTGGGAGGTTGCTGGACGGCAGGAGCTTCAGTAGGCGCGCCAGGGGAATTGGAGTCCATCTCTTCAGGACTGGAAATCCCCTCCGATAAAGCCCTCTCAGTCGGAGTCTCCTTCAATTGCGCCGTGGAGGAAGACTGCAAGGAGGCCTCCAATACTGCATCCAATTTCTCCCTTAGTTGATCTAGTTTCATACGGAATTGAATACGCGACACCTCCTTACCCATCGGAGGGATAGCTGTATCGACGGAGCAGGAGGGGGACACCTGGGTGGCCACCTCGGGAATGGAATCGGGCGAGGCCGCTGCAGGCGGAGCCGCTGCAGGCGGAGCTACCTCGGTAGGCAGTGTCATTTCCTCAGGCATCGAGGGCAGAGGAGAAGAGTGGACGGGACATCGCTTTTTCCAGGAAGGGCCCAACCCCTTGGGGATCCGCCGCTTCAGCCGACTGAAGGGTTGGATAACCGTCGGGGTGACGGAGGAAGTTGATTTTTTGTCCCCCCTGTCAGGATTGCTCGTGCCCAAGGAAGAGCCACCCCCGAAGGGGAAATCCATTACTGACGCGGTCGGCGGGGCTGGAGGCGCGTGCTTTTCGGCCGATGGGGATGTAGCAATAACATCGACCCCCTCGGGGGGAGCGACCCCACGAGGAGAGACAGCGGGCCCCTCAGTGGACTCGGCGAGGACGCAAGGAGTGTCAGAAACAATCGGAGGAGAATTCAGGGCCTCCTTGTTAGCCTCCTCCCACTTGATGAGCCGACTCATCGCCTTAGCATACATGACTTCCTCTGCATAAGCCAATTAGAAAAAGCATCAGTCGGAACCAATGTGCATGGAAGAAAGAGATGGACATACCAAGGTTGGGGCTGATCTGCATTGCTTTAGGGCTAAGGCCCTGATGGACCCAAACTACATGTCACGAATGTGGGTCTCAAAATTTTTATATGTGTAAAGCTGGAAACCCTTTTGCTATCAAAGAATAAAAACGTAGTAAAGGGGTCACAGGTCGTATTTTTCCTAGGGCTAGTTGAGGGTGTTTGATTCGCGCTCGAGTTTATGTATCGTTGATATTTTTGGGTTTCAAATAAAATTTGGGTTTGGTTTCAATTAGAAATAAAATCGCAATGAAAATAAAGGAACTCAACTAAATGAGCCAAACAAGGTAAATGCAACTAAAGAACTCAACCAGTGGAAAACCTAATTGACCAAAACAACTTAACCGAATCTAGAAAACAATTCTGATTTTTCTTTCAAACCCAAATACTAAACAAAGCAATCAAAACAAGGCTGAAATTTTTGGTTGATACTAATGCTGAAACTTTAATTGCAGAATTAAAGATTGATAGTAATGCCAAAATGAAAATTGAATTCAGCAACAAGCTAGACCCGAAACAAACTAATTTCAAACTCTACAACACACTAAAGATTGCATTCCACTTGACAACAACACCTACCGAAACTTATCTTGATACAAAGTGCAGCAATTAAAATGAACTTGATACAAAGAAAAGAAGACTCAAGTGCCAATAGCTGAACTAAATGCTTAAACTGTAAACTAGCATTTCAGAATGGACTGATCAATTCCAATTGAAAAGAGAAGGATATTAATGAAGTGCTGTGTAGGATAAATGAAGAAATTTAGAACTCGAAGGCTGATAAATTCAGACACAAACTGGATTGCAGAAACAATGCGCAGGAATGCAATAATGAAGTTCAGACTTTCAAAAATTGAATGTTGCAACATATTAGATGAAAAGTCCAGCAAAACAACTGAAATCAAATGCTATAGAATTCGAATGCAGAGCTTCACTGATACAACTTTAGAAATGAAAACTGATGATATGCAGAAATGGAATTAACCAGCAGAAATGGCACAGCTAAGTGAGGGAATTCAGAATCAAACCAATGGCGGAAGCAAAACAGAACAATCCAAATTCAAGAGCACTTATCTAATGTTTAGGTAGGATTAAGAAACACTAATGTATACTTGACACGAATTCAGAAACTATAAGCTAAACAGGCAGAATTGACAGTGATACGCAAACTGAACTGAAAACATGAAATTGATACGCAGCAAGGAATTAAGAAATAAACTGAAATTGGAAATAATTGTCCACTAAACAAACTCCCTAGCTAATTACTAGAAGAATTGAAACCTAATTACGGCAGAAACAATTCAGAGAAGAGAATTAAATAGCTAACACAAAGTTTCAGAAATGAACTTGCGGCAGAAATTAAAGCTACTGCTAAAAACAGAAAATTCACTACGAAAACTAATCCTCAATCCCTTCTTTAGCTCAAGAACTCCTTGCCGTCACACAAGGGTGAGCCTCGAACCCGTAAGCTCCACAAATCACTAGAAAAACTCAATCTGCGATCAAATCCAGCTCAGCTTGCTCAATTCTGAAAACCCCATTCGAATTCCTTCAATTCAGTTGTGTCCGATTGCGCTGCAGCTTGTGGATGATCCAAGCAATCCATGGAACCCCTCTGAACTACTCAGGTGGATGAAAATGGCGCACAACCAATCCAAGGGAAGCAAACGGCAGAGCTGAGGAAGCCTCACATCAGCTCTGTTTCTTGGGCAATTATGAACTGGAAACCTCACGGATAAATCTTCCCGATGATCCAGCACCTGATCCAATGAAGAAGTTGAGTGGTCGCGCTAATTAGATGAAGAAAAGCTTGAAGAAAATATGAAGAACAATCAAAGAAGAAGGCTTGTGGCGAAGACGCGATGAGCTGTAGCTGAGGGAAATTTTTGATTAAGTACTTAGGAATGAACGGCCCAGATTGTTCAGGTCAAATCCAATGGTTGATCTTTGTCCGATCTGAACCAAACATTGATGATGTTGATCAAGGGTCAGGATCTGCCTCCCAGTAGCTCAGATCTTCCAGATTTGCAATGGATGGCCCAGATCAACCTAATCTTTGAATGGACAGTCTAGAGCCCTCTGAGCTCGATCCAACGGTTGAATGATCTCAGATTTGGATGAAAATCTCAGATCCTGACCTGAGTTCTTGATCAGCCTTAACCCTAGCTCGGATCACCTCAGAGGTTCCCAGATGGCTCAAATCTAGCCGTTTTTGAATCGGACGGCCCAGGTTTGTCTGAAACTTGATCAATCGATCCGGGTCCACTTCCGACTCAAGTTTACCCTAGGTCCATGATCCTTCCATGCCTACAAAAATAGATCAAAAATTTAGTGGCAAAAAAATAATTCAAATGATCGAGATTTACAATTAAGTCCAAAATAGCAGTAATTTCTAGAACCTAGAATAAATGCAAGATTAAGCAAGTAAAATATGGGTCAAACTTGGATTTTAGCAACTAAAATGACCAACAAAATGATACCTATCAACTCCCCCACACTTAAGCTTGAGCGTCTCGCGAAAACTACTAAATATGTATCCCCTAGATTTTCTCAAGCATAATTAGAAGCAAGTGAAAAGAAATTACCAAAGGTTGTCAATTCTCAAAAATTTAAGCTCTATGGATTAGTATCTCGTCCTTAAATCTACAACTTGGCATTTTCATCCTTCATGATTCATTGAAATGAATTTAACTCACTAAGCCTCTCAAGGAAAATTTTGGTGGCTCTCTTTTTGAATTCTAAATCTATGATGAAAGTGAAGCTCACTCAAACACACATGCTTCTTGCACTACCATAGGCTTGCTTGTTATCTACCCTCCACCATTATTCATGATTAGGATCCACATCTACAAAAGTTCATCCAAACAAGGGGAAAATATGTAAAATGATAAAAATGAAGTAAAAGCCAAGAAAAATAGCGAATTTGATAAAGTGGATGACTTGAATGCTTAAGGATATTTTCAATGCACTTTGCCCTCTTGTCAGTCCTCATAATGAAGTCAAAGATGTGATGTAAGAATTTGGATAATGCTTTTGATTCAGATGAAAAGAACCCTTTTTGGTCTCATTGTGCTAAAACTTCAATTGTGTGCCAACATGTTTCTCTCTTTTTTTTCACACTATTTTCTCTTCTTCTTTTCTTTCTGCTCTGAATTCTTCTAATGGAGCATTTCGGATCAGATTTATATCAGAGAACTCAAGACATCAAGTAACATAGATGCCCCACATACAATCCTCACTAACAACTTTTGTCACTCACTCTTGATACATGTTCTTCCAAGTTAGCAACTTCTATCATTTTTTTTTATCATTGCACTTCTCACACTTCCAAGTTAATACATGTCCTTCCTTGCACTTCTCTAATTTCTTAATCATCAGTTAGCATCTAGGAGTAGTTTAGCACTTAAAGTGTTCCACTCAAAAATTCTGATCAGCAAATTTAACTTCAGCCACTGCACTGCATCTGCTTTCCTACGCTGATCAGAATTGCTAGCATCCACATTTCTTCCTGGTTTGGTCAGCATTGGGTGTACTCAATACTCTTTGATGCATTTCCGAACTTTGCTCCCTGAATCATAGCCTAGGAAAATCAAATTCAGCCTCAAGTTGACAAAATTGCTTTTATGGTAACACCATTTACTGCTTCAGATGCTTCAGATTTCAGCTCCACATTCCAAACTGATTCCTCCAACTCAGCTTCAATCACAATTCTTCACTAGATTTAGAACTTTGTAGCTCACTTCGAATTTAACTTGTATCATTCAGTAGCTCTCAGATTCAGCACTCCTTTGCAATGCAGTGCAGTTTTTCAGCTTCTTTTCAGCCTTTGTTCAGACTTTGCTCAGACTTCCTGATTTTATACATCTGTAATTCAGCTTCTAGCATATTGTGTTCTGATTTCTATAGCAAAAAACAGCTACAATCCAAACAATTCTAACCAAGACATGCTTCACAAAAAAAAATTTCTCCATTTTGGCACAGATTTTGTGCCATTTGCGTGGCATATTCTTTCTTCATTGCAGAATTTTTCTTCATAAATGCTTCACTTGATTTCGGCACTACATCACTGATTTCCAAAACCCAAATTTCAATTTGAGATGGATACTAAATTGTGCCCATTACAATCCAGTGATACCGAAATAATTTGTTCTTCTTGAATTCTTTGCTTTTGGATTCCATCTCTTGATCACTTCTTTTCCACCTTGGCTCTGATTTTTCTTTTGAAATGGCACAGATTTTTCTTTGTTTGTGTGCCATTTTTTTTCAAATTTTTCCATTGCTTGCCACTTGAATCTTCAAAGTATTCAACTCACTTGGCACCTTTTTGAGTCAACCTCACAAATGAACCTCACAAATTTTTTCCTTTGAAATGAAATGCATCCTTGCTACAAAATGATTCCAAAACACTAACCACCTCCCCCACACTTGATCTCTTGTTCGTCTCGGGCAAAATAGCATTAAGAAATATCCCAAACAAACAAGTCCATAGAAAAGTGTGGTTAAGAGTAGAAAATAAGGAAAGGAAAATAGAATAATCATGATTATTGCCAAAAATTCATATGGAAAGGTAAACAATTTGATTAGCCTCTATAGATGTGATCCAATCATTGAAATATGATTTCAAAAGAACCTAAGCAAGTTCTAGAGTACAATCACATATGTGTATCACAAAAATAAGGCTAATTCTCACTAGGTGCAAATGATTCATCTCAAGTCATCAATTAAGAATCTAAAGCCAAGTAGTACTCAAGCATCCAAGATTTCATCCATTAGTTCAAACCTCAAGTTTTAACAACCAAATTTAATTTATTTTCAAGAGATTCTAACATGACATGAATAAATGTATAGGGATACATTTATTCACTAAGAACAAAAGTGCTAAAAGAAATAACATGGTATTTACAATATCTATTTATTCATTCTATTTTGCCTAAGAATTTATTATCAACTATTCACTTCAAAAAGAGAAAAATTTATTCCTAAAAACATGAAAACGATATATACAATGAAATGTGGGTGTAGGAAAAGTAAACTCCCCTTATGTTGGGTAGATAGCGTCTTTGAAGTACAAATCATCCACCTCTAGCTCCTTCAATTCTTCAAAATACTTTTTGAGCCGGTGGCCATTGACTTTCCACACAAATCCATTAGCTTCATCCCTAATTTCAACAACTCCATAGGGAAAAATGTTAGTAACAATAAATGGACCTTCCCACCTCGACCTTAACTTCCCTTATCAATTTGAGCCTTGATTTATACAATAAGACCTTGTCACCAATTTGGAAGTCTTTTTTCAAGATGTGCTTGTCATGGAAATTTTTGGTCTTTTCCTTGTAGATCCTTGAATTTCCGAATGCTTCTAGCCGAATTTCTTCAAGTTTTTGACGTTGCAATTTTCTTTCTTCTCCTGCCTTGGTAGCATCGAAATTACAAGTCTTCACCTCCCAATATGCTTTGTGCTCTATTTCTATGGGTACATGACAAGCTTTACCATAAACCAAGCGGTAGGGAGACATGCCAATCGGTGTCTTAAATGCTGTTCTGTAAGCCCAAAGTGCATCATCTAATCTTTTGCTCCAATCTTTTCTAGTGGGCCCAACTGTCTTCTCCAGAATAGATTTGATCTCTCTGTTAGAGATTTCAGCCTGTCCATTTGTTTGGGGATGGTAGGATGTAGAAACTTTATGTACAATCCCATATTTACTCAGTAGTGCCTTCAAGTGTTTGTTGCAAAAATGAGATCCTTGGTCACTAATTATGGCTCTTGGAATTCCAAACCTGCAGAAAATGTGTGACCTAACAAAACTACAAACAACAGAAGAATCATCAGTCTTGGAGGGAATGTCCTCCACCCATTTTGAAACATAATCCACAGCAAGTAAAATGTATAAATAACCATAAGATGCAGGAAAAGGTCACATAAAATTTATTCCCCAAACATCAAAAATCTCACAATAAACTATAGCTTGTTGGGGCATCTCATGTCTCGCTCCTATGTTCCCAGTTCGCTGACATCTATCACAATTTTTATAAAAGACATATGAATCATGAAATAGGGTGGGTCAGTACAATCCTCACTCTAACACTTTTCTAGCAGTTCTTTGGGGTCCAAAATGCCCCCACATGCTGATGAATGGCAAAATGTAAGGACAGAAGAAAACTCATGATCTGGTACGCATCTCCTAATTATTTGATCATTACAAAACTTCCATAAATAAGGATCATCCCACACATAGAACTTTGCATCACTTTTAAGTTTATCTTTTTGAGCCTTATAAAAGTGAGTGGGAAAAACATGTGCAACTTGAAAATTAACTAGGTCTGCATACCACGGTGTCTCACCATGTACTGCAATTAGGTGCTCATCTCTGAAATCATCGTCAATGGTGGTAGGAGATCCATCTCCTTTAAGTCTGCTCAAGTGATCTGCAACTAGGTTCTCTTTTCCACTTCTGTCTCTGATCTCCAAGTCAAATTCTTGGAGCAGGAGCATCCATCTGATCAGTCTAGGTTTTGGATCAGGCTTTTTCAACAAGTATTTTAGAGCTGCATGATCAGAAAAAATAATAACATGTGAGCACAACAAATAAGATCTGAAACGGTCTAAAGAAAAAACTATGGCAAGAAGCTCCTTTTCAGTGGTGGTGTAGTTTACTTGGGCGGCATCTAGGGTTTTGGAGGTGTAGCAGATGACATGAGGTGCTCCATCAACCCGGGAGCTAGAACAACTCCCACTGCAAAATTAGAGGCATCACACATTAATTCAAAGGGTAAATTCCAATCAGGTGATTTAATAATAGGAGCTGAGGTAAGAGCCTCCCCGAGTCTGTGAAAAACTTCTTTGTATTTATCATCAAAATGAAAATCAACATCTTTCTGCAAAAGTCTTATCAAGGGTCGAGCAATCAAGTTGAAGTCTCTAATAAATCTGCGGTAGAAACCTGCATGCCCAAGGAAAGCACGAACATCCCGTACGCATACGGGGTAAGATAAAGAAGAAATAACATTGATTTTTGCAGGATCTACCTCTATACCTCTTCGAGAGACTATATGTCCAAGTACAATACCCTGCTCCACCATGAAGTGGCATTTTTCAAAATTCAGCACAAGGCTAGTTTCAATGCAACGGTGTAAACCCCTAGACAAATTTTCGAAGCATGAATCAAAAGACGTGTCATAAACTAAAAAATCATCCATAAATACCTTCATACATGCTCTAGCAACTCACCAAATATACTTACCATACATCTCTGAAATGTACCGGGTGCGTTGCAGAGTCCAAAAGGCATCCGTCTGTAGACAAAAGTACCAAAGGGGCAAGTGAAGGTAGTCTTCTCCTGGTCCTCTGGATCTATACAAATCTGAAAGTAGCCTGAGTAACCGTCCAAAAAACAATAATGCGACTTCCCTGCCAGTCTTTCAAGCATCTGATCAAGAAAGGGTAAAGCGAAGTGATCTTTCCTTGTGACCTTGTTGAGCTTCCTGTAATCAATGCAGACTCTCTAGGAATTTTTAACTCTGGTGGGCACTAGTTCATTGCTTTCATCTGCCACCACTGTCACTCCAGATTTCTTAGGTAGCACGTGAATGGGACTAACCCACTGACTATCAGAAATATGGTAAATGATACTTGCCTGTAGAAGTCGAGTCACCTCTTTCTTTACAACGTCCAAAATAAGTGGATTGAGTCTCCTTTGTGACTGCCTCACGGGTTTGACATTGTCTTCCAAAAATATCCTGTGCATACAGATAGCTGGGCTGATACTTGGTATATCTGATAAAGTCCACCCAATTGCCTTCTTGTAATGCCTCAGGACTTGCAATAATTTTTCTTCCTGTTCTGCTTCCAAGTGCTGTGCAATAATGACGGGAAAAGTCTGCTCCTCTCCTAGGTATGCATACATCAAATGACCTGGTAGTGGCTTCAGTTCAATCTGGCCTTCCTCAGTGGGTATGAGTGATCCTTGGGGCTCTGTGCAATCCCCTACACCTAGAAAAACCTCTTCAGCTGGAAATGCCTCTGAAATATCTTCTGAAATATCCTCAATCTCAGCAGTAAATACTCCCTCAGCCTCCTCTGAATAAATAACTTCTCCAGAAAAATCATGTAGAAATCCCTCAGCCTCTAACTCTGTATCCTCCAACTCCTCAAGAATATCCATGCTCATAATGGAGTGGTCCTCTCTCAGGTGCTTCATAGCATCAAAAATGCTAAACTGAACTACCGTGTCTCCAATCTCCATGGAAAGCATACCAGCATAAACATCTATTTTTGATCTAGCATTCTTCAAAAATGGTCTTCCTAAAATAAGTGGAGAACGGTGTGCAAGATAATCTCCCTCCATATCCAAGATATAAAAATCTGTAGGAAATATCAGCTCCTTTACCTTTACCAAAACATCTTCAATTATACCAGCTGGGTGAGTCTGGCTCCGGTCTGCTAACTGTATCACCACACCAGTAGGCTGTAAAGGGCCTATGCCAAGCATCTGGAAGACTGACCCGGGTATCACATTTATAGAAGCTCCTAAATCAAGCATGACATCATGGAATGTGGTGCTCCCTATCTCACAAGATACAGTAAATACTCCAAGGTCTTCACACTTCTGAGGTATGGCATGAATAAGTGCTGAAATATTTTTCCCTAAGTTGGCCAACTCATTTTCCTTAAGTTTCTTCTTGTGAACACAGAGATCTTTCAAAAACTTGGCATACTTAGTAATCTATTTAATCATGGTCAACAAAGGTACATTAATCTCTACTTTACTGAAAAGTTTCACTAGCTCATTGTATTCCTTAGCCTTCTTCTCCTCCTCCACTTGTCTTTTGGCTTGTGTTTTACGCTGAGGGAATGGCAAAGGAACTCTCAAATCATCTTCTTGAGCCAGAAGTTTTTGGGCTAATTTCTGAGCTGCTGTCCCAATCGGTGAGGCTGCTGTAAAATTGGTTTCGGCACTGATTTCTCCTTCATTTTCCACCAAAATCACAGGGTTGCTTGATGAAGGAGTTAGGCATGGACTAGGGGTGGAACCAATTGATTTTGAAGTCGTTTCAGGGCTGATTGGTGCCAAAAATGGAGGTGCTGCCCTGTTTTCAAAAATTTCAGCTCTTGGACCATTTTGAGCTAAAGTAACCTTCCCACTCCTCAAAGTACTAGCGCTAACATTTCCCTTTGGGTTAGGAATAGCTTGGGAAGTTAGTTGGCTTGATCCTTGAGCTTGACTTTGATTTATCCCGCTAGCCAATTGTTCCATTTGCCTCTCGAAGTTTTGTATGGCAGGAAACATTTATTGAAACATTTCTTCTACCCTCTGTTGGGGCACATTTCCTCCACTAGAGCCTCTATAGCCTCCTTGGTTAGCATAGTGCCTTTACTAACCTTGAAATGATGAAGGAGTCGGCTGAAATTATTGAACTTGCTGGGATCCCTGAAAATAGGGCTGATAGGAGGGCTGAATTTGTGGCTGAAAGGGCTGATAAGAGGGCTGGAATGTTAGTTGAATTTGCGGAGAATTATAGCCTTAAAAATTCTGGTTTTGAAACAGAACTTGCTGTGGTGAGGACTGAAATTGCATAGGCTGGAAACTTTGATTGTAAGGCTGTGAGGGCTGGAAATTTTGCTGGTTTTGAGGTTGGAAAGTTTGAAATGCTTGAAAACCTTGCTGCCCTTGCTGAATTGGCTGGAATTGAGGCTGGAATTGCTGAAATTGGGGCTGAGATTCCTGAAACGTTGGCTGAATCGGCTGAAACTGGGGCTAGAAAACTTGCTGATTTTGCTGCGTTTGCTGGGACTGCTGTGGGGTTTGTTGAAATTGCTGTTGTGAGGGGTTATGTTGGTAAAAAGAATTCCCATATTTAAGATTTGGATGATCCCTCCAACCAGGGTTATAAGTAGAAGAATAGGGGTTATTCCGAGATTGAAATTGTCCTCTAACCAATGTCGCTACTATCTCATCTTGTTGGAGGGTGGGACATGAATCTGAGTGTGCTCTTGACTAGAGCAAATACTGCATACCCTCATCACTTGGCTTGTCTGTGGAGGTACTGAAAGATTTGGATTTTGACTTGCACTATTAAGACCCATTTGCTTAATCGCTGATGTGAGCTCTACCAATGCATTTTTCATCTCCCTTTGTTCATTAGAAACCCCCTAGACCTCATTAACTCCTCTAGTGGTCAATGCTCTGCTTCCAAACTGTTGTGAATTCTCAGCCATGTTTGAAATAAGTTCCCTAGCTTGATCTAGCGTCTTGTTAACTAGGGCTCCTCCAGCTGCAGCATCTATCATGATTCTATCCATCTGCAATAAGCCGTCATAAAAATACTGGATGATTAGCTGCTCACTGATCTGGTGCTGTGGGCAACTGGAGCAAAGCTTGTTGAATCTCTCCCAGTAGTCATAGAGTGTCTCCCCCACCACTTGCTGAATGCCATAAATGATTTTTCTAATGATTGATGTTCTGGAGGCTGGGAAATATTTCTCTAGGAATGCCTTCTTCATAAAAATCCAGCTAGACACATACCCAGTAGGTAAGTTGTAGAACCAATCTTTTGTTGCTCCAGTCAGGGAAAAGGGAAAAGCTCTCAACTTGATATCTTCTTCTGAAATACCCTGAGGCTTCATGGTGGAGCATACAACGTGAAACTCATGCAGGTGTCTATTTGGATCTTCTCCAGATAATCCTTGAAACTTAGGCAAAAGGTGGATGAGTCCAGATCTCAACTCAAAATCACCAGCTAGCTCTGGATAAGCAATGCTGGAGTACTGGAATGTATCATCTGGTGCTACGAGTTCCTTCATAGTCTTCTGGTGGTCTTCCATGATACTGCCTGAATGAGTGCGAATAGACTGAAAAGAAGGAATATCAAATGTCTCTGAAAGTATGCCTTGGTTTCTCCTTGTTCTAAAAGTTCTCTCAATTTTAGGGTCAAATTCTTCAAGATCACCACATGTAGACCTGGTCATAAAATCAAAAACAAATCGCAGTAAAAGTATATAGAAAGATGAAACAAGTGAAATAAATCACAAGATGTAGCAGTAAGCACAAAAATGAATCAAGAAAGATATGAAATAAGCATACAAGCAAAAATCAAACAACTCAACTAGTAGCCTCCCCGGCAACGGCGCCAAAAATTTTGATGGACCCAAACTACGTGTCACGAATGTGTTGGGACCGGGTGCATGTTGACATGGATGCGGGTTTGTAATTTTAAATTTAATTACGTGCAGCGGAAGGTTTAGCATAAATAATTTCACAAATTATTTAACCACACATCTAAGCATGCAACCTTATATTGTGTAGACATGATCATACATTAAAAATTTTGCAGAAAGTAAACTAATTTACTTAATACCTCGCGTAACTCGAAGGAAGGGACGAGATCCAACCGTAAGCGTCCCTTGGAAGCTCCGCCTCTATTCGCGTCCACGCCGAGTTTTCTTCGGGATGACTTCGCAAAGCCACGAGTTTCATGCCGACAAGAACTACTAGATTCTCCAAAGGCACGACAAGAATACCAAGAGAGAGATGGGAAGACTAACCACCAAACGAAGAACGGAATCAAGATTCCGGGAGGAAGGAAGGAGTTGCGCCCGCTTCTTCTTCTTCTTCGACAGCTGCTTGGTGGTGGCTGAAGCTCACGGCAAAAGGGGTGTCCTTTAGGGCCGGCGGCACTAGAGGAGGGAGAGGGAGAGAGGGAGAGAGAGAGAGGGCTTATTCCTTGATCTCTTAGATTAATTTCCAAGCCTTGCTTTGGTTCCTTTATATAGTAGCCTCTCAACCGCCAAGTCTCCTTTTTATGGAATAAATTTTCATAAGAAATTTATCATATAAATTTTTCAATGAATTATTCCATCATGCCAAGTTTTTATCATAATTTAATTTATAATAAAAACAACCATGTCTCCCTTTTCTTTATGGAATAAAATTTCATAAGAAATTTATTATATAAATTTTTCTTATCATGGAAAATCAATTCATAATTGATTTTATAAAATAAAATAAACTATTCAAGTTTATTTTAATTTCCATGAAAATAATAAACCAAAACCTCAGTTTATAAAATTTATATTATCCATAATTTTATAAAACAAACCACGCTTGGTTTATTTTATAACTTGAACCAAATAATTTGGTTCTCCCTTTTGATGTGGTCGGCCAAACAAAGAGGGTGGGGACCCTCTTTGGCCGGCCAAACCCAAGCCAAGACCATATGAATTAAACTCATTTAATTCGTCCAATAAGTCTTCAAAAGACTTAGCCATTTTATGCTTCCGATGCGTCTCTGAAAAATTCAGATTCGACTTATCTCTCTTGATCGGAAAATTCAATTTTCAACTCATTTTAAATCCCTCGGATTACTCGTAGTGTGTGTGACTAAATAGGCTTTCGATTTATGTTGGTCGTCTATAATTAACCAATTATAGAACGATCATGAGTGGCACCTAGTAGTACATCATGATCCCAATTAATCGAAACATCAACAGTTGACCTCAGAAATGATTCTGAAACCCTTCAGCAGCTATAATGAATCGTGCCTCATTCCCTTCACCATCTTATACCCACTTGGTTCAGGACACGGTTTATGTGTGTCAGTCCCCACTAGGCTGACTACGTCACACCTAGCCCAAGAAATGTTTTTCTCGTCCAATGGATTCTAATTACTCTCATGTATCTGAGAGATTCATACTCTGAACATGTGATGCTCTGGCCAGAGGCTTCGAGTAACAATCTGACGATAGGCCTTGGGTATACATCTCCTCGCAAGGAGTGGTGAATCCTTTGTAGGCTGTTCAAACATCTTCGAGCACTTCGGCTTATACCCAATCATCCTGGGTCCACACCTCCTTGGAGATGCTTGCTTAAGATATCAAAGTATAAGTCTTCATGACCAAGATGACATGAACACCGCAAGTCAAAGGAACATCGCACTTAAGCTACAGTAAGAACTTCATTGACATATCTATATGTAGATTACCATATGAAGTTTTACAGTCAGTCACTCTAATGAACTAGTTCCCTTAACTAGCATTCATGTTTATCTCCGGACATCCCAATGTCACCAGCCAGTGAGAATCAGCTGATTAGAGAATAACCCATGCTAGTTTCAACAGAATTGATAGTGTCCGTATTTATCAATTCATTGACTAGGGACAAATTCAATACTTCACAATTGCACATGTAGAGATAATCACTAGTTATGAATTCATCACAAATTCTTGTTGGATCAAGAAAACCGATAGAGGGGGGGTGAATATCGGTAAACTTTCAGATTTTCGTAAGAGCAGGTACGCAGCGGAAATTAAACAACAAGACACAGAGACACAGTCGATTTACTTGGTTCGGAGCCTGTGTCGACTCCTACTCCAAGGCCCACGGTCGTTCACCTTTACTTTGGGCAATTCTATATAGGCGCAAAAAGGTTTACAAAATTTCATTACAAAGATAAGTGTAGTAAATAAAAAGAACGCTCTTCTTTTACCGACGTCCGGAGTAGATTAACTTTTTTGGAGCAGCGGGACGTCGTCGGCTCGAGTTGGAGAGTTTCCGGAGCAAGGCGCGAGAGCAGAAGAGCTTTGAGGCGTTGAGTGAATTGGTGTCTTGAAGCCTTGGTCGAGGGTCCCTTATATAGGGCCTGGGGGCGCCCGGGATGTCAGGGACGCCCACCACGTGGCTTTTGATCCGCAGAGCTCTCGGTCAGCGTCTATCCTCTGGATCCGCTTTGACCGGGGCGCCCGCAGCGCTCTGGGCGCCCGAATTGACCGGGTCAAACTCTATCCTTTGGCTTCGCTTGGCTTCTGGATCGATGCATGCGCATGGGGGCGCCCGGGAGCACGGGGGCGCCCGGGAGCAGCGGGGGCGCCCGGGAGCACGGGGGCGCCCGGACCCAGCATGTATTCGAACTCCTTTTTTCTTTACTTGTTTTGTATGGCCCATGGGGCGGCGCCCGGGACACTCCGGGCGCCCTACTCAGCTACTACCTCATTCCTTTGAGGCTATCTGAGCTGCAGACACTCCTTCCTTTGGTCCTGCATCCAGGGTTAGTCCAAAACACAATAAAGCAATAAAGTATTTGTTTATACAGCCTTAGCTATCTTGGTTCTGACTTTGGTCTCCAAAATGGAGCCCTAGGTCAAACCGACGCCTACTGTTCCCTCAACGGGGAACGCGTCCTCACCTACTCCTCTCGGGAGAATTTACCTGATGCCAACCGTTCCTCTGGTTGGACTTTTGCCTGACGGTCCTTTGTCAGGTCTTGTAAACTGGCAGTCCTTCGCCAGTTGCCTAGCAGTCCTTCGCTAGGGCTTCAGTCCCAGGCTGTCTTCGCCTGGAGCCTAGTAGTCCTTCGCTAGGGCTTGATACTGGCAGTCCTTCGCCAGTTGCCTAGTAATCCTTTGCTAGGGCTTTCTTTCCTGGCATTCCTTTGTCAGTGCCTAGCAGTCCTTCGCTAGGGCTTTTCCTGCACACTAGATTAACTTGTTAGAAAACAAGAAAGACTTAACTTTTGACCTATGTTGCCATTATCAAAACACGGGTTTGACTTAGGTGCATTCTGCACCAACAATCTCCCCCTTTTTGATTTATAGCAACCCTAGTTCAAAAAGTTAAGTTTAAGCAAAATATGAAAAAGTTTTAACTTCTGTTCCCTCCCCCTAGAAGGCACCTCCCCTAGATTTTTCAAAAATTCGTGGGGTTAAAAAAACTTTATTTGTACTTGAAGACTTTTTGAAAATGTTAGCTTAAGTATGAATTTCAGTTTTAATACAGTTTTGAAAAACTTAAGCTTTAGAGTACAAAAAAAATTTTGACAAGCTTAAGTAAGAAACTTTTGAAAGGCTAGAGTACTTAGCAAACTTTTGAAGGCTTGAATAAAAATTTTGAGGCTGGAGTACTTAGCAAAAAATTTTGAAGGTTTGAGTAAAAAAATTTTGAAGCTAGAGTACTTAGCAAAATTTTGAAGGCTTTAAGAACTTAAGTACTTCTTTAAAAAGTTTAAGCTTTTGAATAAAGGATAAGTATATTTTTGAACCTTTTTGAATAAAGGAGAAATTTTGAAAAAGTAAAAGTAATTAGGAAAAGTAAAAGTAATTTTTCTCTTTCCTTTCCTATCTCTTCCCCTTTGCCATATATCAAAACAAGATAAATATGATTGCATAATAAGAATTTACTGTACTGAACCAATTCATAATTAGATTTACACTAAATGAATCAATTTTCTCTGTAGGGACCTGTCTAACCCAATTAGCTACTTACTAACTGTTATAAACAGTAGTTTTTGCTAGGGTTAGTCAAGTTAAGTGTTTCTGTTCAAGTTAGATTTTCTAAACTTGACACTTAACTCGATTGCTGTTTAAGTTGTATTTAGTGCCCCAATTACTGCAGATGCACTGACTTAAAGCATCTTGAATTAAGGCAAAGACCTAAGCATCTCAACCCTTTCTAGATTATCAATCAAAAGTACCCTAAGGTGCTTGTGAGATGCTGGCTTCTAAGTCTATAGGTGCAGCAGTTCTAGGGTTATGGCCTAGGCTAAGTCCATTTTCAAAAAAGTCCTAATTTTTTAAAGGGGGTAGTTTTGCAATAAAACTAAGTAAAAAGTGAAAACTGATTTTGAAATTAAGTAAAACAGTTTTTCAAAATCTATTTTTAGAAAACTGATTTTTGAAATCAAGTAGAGCAGTAAAAAATTTGAGATACTCTATTCTACAGAGCACAATCCTAACTGCAAAAAGAACAAGTACTCATAAATTGATCAACAGAAAGTAGTCAATATAGTCAAGAGTCAAACATAGTCAACCTTACTGAGTAGGGGCAGTCAAATGCTGGTACAATACTAAGCAGATCTAAGATGAGGGACCGGGATGATCGGAGGAGCCTGGCTGCCAGGATCGAAATAGGGTCATCATCTCATGATACTCTGCCTCTCTGGCCTCCCTCTCGGCTCGAAGGGCGCTCATGTAATTGTTGTAGTAGCCCAGATTTGTCTCCATGTTTTCGGCGTGATTGGCCTCCACTTCCTCTCGGAGGCTCTGAACATGTGTCTCTAGCTGAGTCACTCGATCGTAGAGTGTCGATGGAGCGGGCTCATCTATGTGCGCTCAGGCTGCTGCTGCTAGATCTCCGACGTCGACCTCAACCTCCTCGTCTGAGTCGACTGGTGCTCCGGCCTGCTGTCGTCTCCAACTAAGAACCCCGGTGGCCGACACCTCTAGACCCGCTAAGGAAAAGTTCCTAAATCCTATTTCGTCAAAGTCGGGCATAGCGAAAATTTCACCAACGGTAATGTCCCGACCGTGGTGATGAAGAAGGGATGTAATGATGTGGCAATATGGTGTGCGCACTCGTCCCTGGGTCGTGACACTGGACGCATGCAGAATGGTATAAAACATATGGAGTCCAATGTCTAGGTCAAGGTGATGGACTAGGGCATAAAGAAGAAAAGCATGAAAGGGTTTCATAGTCCCTAGGTCTCTGGTAGAGAGTGTAAGATGCAGCGGACCAGAACTCTATACAAGGCATAGTTCTGGGCCTGAAGTTCAACAGCTTGGAAGCGTCTATTTGCTGGGAGGTCTACCCTATAAAAATAGGAGTGAATGATATCTAGGGTAATCTCTAAGTAGGGAGGATCAAATGGGGGGTTCCTAGGAGGATAACAACAGAATGTAGACTGAGAGGATCGCAGTCCTAGGAAGCGGTTCAACAGAGTAGGGGTTATAGTCAAAGGAATCCCTTGGACAGTGGTATGAAACATAAGATTATCTTGTCGAATTATATTATTATAAAATTCTGCGCATAATGATTCATTAATGGTATGCGTGCAGAAGACAAGATTGTCCAACTGATAGAAGTTGATGATGTTCATGGCGACAGGGCATGATTGGGTAAAAAAATGCCTATTGAGATAACTCGTTTTAATAGGCTTGTAGATTGTTTGTGCAAACCTATTACATAACTCTAGGTTTGGAAATCTAGGGTCCGGACTAGGTTCGGCACCGGGATTGGCCGGGTTCGGTCGGCGTCTTCTAAGTTAAGGGAGTTAAAGGAAGAATAAAGATATTGCATGAAAGAATTTTAAATGCAAATAAAAATAAATGATAATCATACCGGACGGCTCGGGGAGGCATGGTTGAGGAAGAGGACTTACAAGGTCTTCTTGAAGAGTAAGAAGTGGAGAAGAAGGTTGATTTTGGTGTGGGAAGTGAAGGAGGTTCGTGTGCCTTTTATAGGCAAACTCATGGGGGCGCCCGGGAGCTTCCGGGCGCCCTGGTCAGGGTTACTGCCAAAGGCAGTGTGAAGGACTGATTGGGGGCGCCCGGGACAGTCCGGGCGCTCTCAACAGGTTGCTTTTGCAGCTTTGGCTGCATTTGAGGTGATGGGGGCGCCCGCGTGGTTCCAGGCACCCAGGTCAAGGGCAAGGCAGCTTTTCTGTCTTGGGGAACGAAAAAGCTATGGGGGGCGCCCGTGTGGTCCCGGGCGCCCGGGTTTGTATAGAAATGGGCAAGCTTTATGTCTTGTCATCTTTTGACCATGATTAAATTGGTTTGACCATGGTTTGACTGCTTTGACTGTGGTTTGACCGCTTTGACCATGGTTTGACTATATTAATCATGGTTTGACCATGATTTTGACAAATACAAGAATATCTCATCCTATAGGTAAAAGAATTTCCAACTTAGTCTTAATCCTGCTGTCTCACCCAAATCTAGGGTTTTCAATCACGTTAACCTTATAGGTTTTGTGAGACAGGTTTTGATAGTTAAAATTATTTTGAAAATGTTGATTAATTTTGAAAACAATTAATTTTAACAAAAATGTTTAAATCTACAAATACCTGAAATTTTGTGTTAGATTCGAATTTGAAAAAAAAAATTGAATTTGAATTTCAGAAATTGGCTTCCAGGTCTTGGCGAGGCACTAGGCCTTCTTTGGTCGTAGCCTTATGGGATCATCCACCCTTTCCTTGACAAAGCCTTTTAATGAAATTTCATTTTCAAAAAATTCTTTGAAAAATTTCTGGTCTAACTAGTTTGGGTCTTGGATCGGTAGCTTCGGCTAGTTCCGCCAAATTGGCTTCCCTAACGTACTATCATCTCACCTCCACCCAATACTATGTTGTCAAATTTCAGCTAAGTTTGTTTAGTCCTTAAGCTAGCCTAAGTCTAAGCATGGTATATTGCAGAAATTAAATAACCAATCAATCAAGCAATTTAAATCAAGAATAACAAGGTTATCTAATAATGAAAATAGTTTTCAGTTTGGCTCCCCCTGGACTAAAGCCACGGTGATGGTTGGGCAAGATGTGAATCTTGTCCTTGGGGATCCAATACTGATTTGATCCAATCGGTTTGTTCAGGTACAGTTTAGGTACCCATGCCTGAATTTTACCTCTGGACTGATTCAGTACAGCAAAGTATGATCTTTGCCGAGATTTGGTTCTATAGCCCAATCCGGATCGATTTAGAACTGATTTCTGTTTTCCAAGGATCATGTCAAGACCTTTGGAACCAGATGTAAATCGTTCTAATGCTGATCTAAGATCCTTAACCTGAGTTTTCAGGGAGTTTTCCTTTTCAAGTTTTTCAACTTGAGTAGGAGTTCCTTCCTGAACCTTCTCGGTTAAGGGTTTAGAGTCAGCTCCCTCTTTCAGGAGTTTTACTTCCTGTCGGAGGGATTAGACTCGGAGTTTAGCTTTGGCCAAATCTCGAGAAAGAAATGAAATTAACTCACTTAATTGCAATCTATTAAAACCAGTTACCTTAATTTCTCCGTCTTCTGTGAAGGTCAGCTCGCCGTCCTCTTGTTCTGTTTCTGACTCAGTCTCAACTTTATCTGAGGCAGTCAGAGCTAGGAGGTTGGACTGGGGTGCCTCTTCTTCTTCTTCTGAGGACGATTCGTCCCAGGTTGCTTGCAGTCCCTTCTTTCTTCTCGTCCTTTTTGTCTCCTTTAGGTTAGGGCACTCTGACTTGTAGTGACCCTTTTTCTTGCACTCGTAGCAGGTCACATTAGGCTTGTTTGCGGGTTCAGCTGGTTCGTCCTTTCTTTGGCCGATTTTCCGTTTGTTGGTTCGGTTCTTCAGCTCCTTGTAGTAGCTTCGAGCGAGCCGGACCAGCTTAGTTTGTTCTCCTTCTTCGTCTTCTGAGTCTGAGTCAGAGTTAGACTCGGGTTCAGGTTCAGGCTTCTTCTTCGTTGTCCTTCCAGTTTTACCTGCAACGAAAGCAATACCTTTCTCGACCATATTGGTGTTAGTTTGTTCGTGGAGTTCTAGTTCGGAAAACAATTCATCTAATTTTATTTTAGAAAGATCCCTAGATACCTTGTATGCATCTACCATAGATGCCCACAAGGTGTTTCTAGGGAAGGCATTTAGAGAATACCTTATTAGGTCACGGTTTTCAACCTTGTGACCTATTGTGTGAAGACCGTTCATTACCTCTTGGATTCGTGCGTGGAGCTGGGCTGCTGTTTCGTTGTCGGCCATCTTGATGGTGTAGAGTTTGTTCAGTAACAGATCCTTTTTACTGATCCGAGTATCTGAAGTCCCTTCGTGTAGCTCGATCAGTTTTGTCCATAGCTCCTTTGCACTGTTGAAAGGGCCCACGCGGTTCAGCTCCTCTTTCGTCAATCCGCATTGAAGAGACTGAGTAGCTTTTGCGTCGGCTTCTATCTTTCGCTTTAGGGTGCTGTCCCATTCAGAGTAGCTTTGAGGAAGTCCTTCGGCATTTTGGGGGATCTCCAGACCGGACTGGATAATGATCCACATGTCCACCTGAGTTTTCAGGTGGACCTCCATACGACTTTTCCAGTAAGAAAAGTCTTCTCCACTGAAGAGTGGAGGTCTGGCGGTGCTAAAACCTTCTTGCATAGCCATTTAATCTGAAAAAGAAAACTTAAAGGATTTTCCAAGACTAGGTCTTAGATTAGTAGTGCTGGATAAATTAAATAACGAGGGGTGTTGCACCAACCTTGCTTAACAAAAAAACGAACGAAATATTTAGCGAGAAATTCGTAAAGAAAAAAAGAAAAAAATAGAAAAAAAAATCCGAAAAAAAAATTTTAAACTGGTGGTTGCACCAGGTTTGAACTTCCCCGCTCTGATACCACTTGTTGGATCGAGAAAACCAATAGAGGGGGGGTGAATATCGGTAATCGTTCGGATTTTCGTAAGAGCAGGTACGCAGCGGAAATTAAACAACAAGACACAGAGACACAGTCGATTTACTTGGTTCGGAGCCTGTGTCGACTCCTACTCCAAGGCCCACGGTCGTTGACTGTTTACTTTGGGCAATTCTATATAGGCGCAAAAAGGTTTACAAAATTTAATTACAAAGATAAGTGCAGTAAATAAAAAGAACGCTCTTCTTTTACCGATGTCCGGAGTAGATTAACTTTTTCGGAGCAGCGGGACGTCGTCGACTCGAGTTGGAGAGTTTCCGGAGCAAGGCGCGAGAGCAGAAGAGCTTTGAGGTGTTGAGTGAATTGGTGTCTTGAAGCCTTGGTCGAGGGTCCCTTATATAGGGCCTGGGGGCGCCCGGGATGTCGGGGGCGCCCCCCACGTGGCTTTTGATCCGCAGAGCTCTCGGTCAGCGTCTATCCTCTGGATCCGCTTTGACCGGGGCGCCCGCAGCGCTCGGGGCGCCCGGATTGACCGGGTCAAACTCTATCCTTTGGCTTCGCTTGGCTTCTGGATCGATGCATGCGCATAGGGGTGCCCGGGAGCACGGGGGCGCCCGGGAGCAGCGGGGGCGCCCAGGAGCACGGGGGCGCCCGGCCCAGCATGTATTCGAACTCCTTTTTTCTTTATTTGTTTTGTATGGCCCATGGGGGCGCCCGGGACACTCCGGGCGCCCTACTCAGCTACTACCTCATTCCTTTGAGGCTATCTGAGCTACAGACACTCCTTCCTTTGGTCCTGCATCCAGGGTTAGTCCAAAACACAATAAAGCAATAAAGTATTTGTTTATACAGCCTTAGCTATCTTGGTTCTGACTTTGGTCTCCAAAATGGAGCCCTAGGTCGAACCCGACGCCTACTGTTCCCTCAACGGGGAACGCGTCCTCACCTACTCCTCTCGGGAAATTTACCTGATGCCAACCGTTCCTCTGGTTGGACTTTTGCCTGACGGTCCTTTGTCAGGTCTTGTAAACTGGCAGTCCTTCGCCAGTTGCCTAGCAGTCCTTCGCTAGGGCTTCAGTCCCAGGCTGTCCTTCGCCTGGAGCCTAGCAGTCCTTCGCTAGGGCTTGATACTGGCAGTCCTTCGCCAGTTGCCTAGTAATCCTTCGCTAGGGCTTTCTTTCCTGGCATTCCTTTGCCAGTGCCTAGCAGTCCTTCGCTAG
>JAGFNQ010008063.1:0-27457 GCA_024364735.1 Boesenbergia rotunda
AACAGCGATTAATTGAGATTCCTTGGCACACACTTGATACCTAGCGCACATACCCACAATGAAAAGAATATCAGGTCGACTAGCTATGAGGTATAGCAAACTACCTATCATGCTCCGATATTGAGTCAAATCAACATGTTTACCACTCTCATCATTGTCTAATCTTGTTTTGTAGCCATGGGAGTGGTTACCTCTTTTGAATCACTCATATTGAATTTACGGAGCATTTCTTGTGTATATTTCGATTGGTACACATGGATTCCATCTCGGGATTTTTTGATTTCAAGTCCAAGGAAGAAAGTCAACTCTCCCACTAGACTCATTTCAAATTCATTTTCTATGTGTCCAATGAATTCATTTAAATAGCCATTGTTATTTGAGCCACAAATTATGTCATCGACATATACTTGGGCTATAAAAATATTGTCACCATCTCTTCGTAGAAATAGTGTAGGGTCTATTTGGCCTCTACAAGCCTTTCAATTAAAAACGTCGACAACCGCTCGTACCAAGCTCGGGGTGCTTGTTTAAGGCCATAAAGTGCCTTTTTGAGCTTGAACACGTGGTTTGGAAATTCGGTACTCTCAAACCCCGGAGGTTGTTCGACATAGACCTCTTCTCTAATTAGACCATTTAGAAAGGCCGATTTGACATCCATTTGATATAACTTGAAACCTCGATGTGCTGCAAATGCAAGCATCAATCGGATGGATTCTAATCGTGCCACGGGAGCATAAGTCTCATCATAATCAAGGCCTTCAACTTGACTATAGCCCTTGGCTACTAAGCGTGCCTTGTTTCTAATGATTTCTCCCTTATGATTTAATTTATTCTTGAAGACCCATTTGGTTCCAATGATGGTGGTCTTCTTAGGTCTAGGGACTAAGTCCCAAACTTGACTTCTTTCGAATTGACCTAGTTCATCTTGCATTGCAATGATCCAATCGGGATCATTTAATGCTTCATCAATTTTTCTAGGTTCAATTTTGGAATTTAGAGCAACTTCATTAGCCTCATTCCTAAAGAATGATCTAGTTCGAACCTCATGATGGATATCTCCAACAATTTGATCTTGGGGATGACTAGAGGCTAATCTAGTTTGCCTAGGTGTTGATGGTGCTTCTTGAATGGGTTTACTAGACACAAGCTCAGCCTCAGGATCCGGCTGATCTATGGATTGTCTAGGCTCACCGTCATCTGACTCATCACCATCAACACCATTTGGACTTTCATTCAAACTTAGTCTCCTAAGTTCGAATTGGACTTCATCTTCTGATTGACCATTGACTTTCGGAATTTCTTCAAAGACAACGTCAGAAGACTCTTCAACTAATCTAGATGTCTTGTTGTAGACTCGATAGGCTTTGCTAACTAGGGAATACCCGACTAGTATCCCTTCATCAGCCTTTGCCGTGAACTTTCCAAGGTGGTCCTTGATGTTTAGGATGAACACTTTACATCCAAACACCCTAAGATGTTTAACCGTAGGTGGTTTCCCAAACTAAAGTTCATGGGGAGTCTTTCCTAAGAACCTATGAATGAGGACTCGATTTTGCACATAGTAGGCTGTATTTACAGCTTCAGCCCATAAGTAACTCGGTAGTGTGTACTCATTAAGCATGCTTCGTGCAGCCTCTTGTAGAACACGGTTCTTCCTCTCTACAACACCATTTTGTTGTGGTGTTTTAGGAGTGGAGAACTCATGTCTATACCCTCTATCTTGACAAAATTCTAAAAATCGTTGATTTTGAAATTCACCTCCTTGATCACTTTTAATTGTCTTAATTGTTGATGATTTTTCATTTTCAACCCTTCTACAAAAAGAAATAAAAACGTCTAAGGTTTGGTCCTTATATTTTAAAAAATAAGTCCATGTATATCTAGTAAAGTCATCAATGATAACAAAGCAATATCTACTTCCATTCAATGATATGATAGTGCTACAATCAAATAAATCCATATGAAGTAAATCTAAAGCGGTAGATGTACTTACAGCGTTTTTACCTTTATGTGCAGATTTTGTTTGCTTACCCATTTGACATGCATCACAAAGTTTATCTTTTTTATACTTGATGCTTGGTAAGCCACGAACTAATCCCTTGTTGGCCAACTTCCGGATGTTCTTCATGTTAACATGTGCTAGCCTCTGGTGTCAAAGGGTGGACTCTTCTTCTTTTGACATGAAACACTTAGCAAAAGCATTAGTATCACTTTTAAATGAAACTTGATAAATATTGTTTACTCTTGTTCCTACTAGTACCGTGTCCAAGGTGTCATGTTGTCTAACTAGACATTGACTTGGTTGAAAATCAATTGTGTAACTCGTGTCACACAATTGACTGACACTTAGGAGATTGAATGTCATCCCCTTGACTAGAAGGATATTTGAGATTCTAAGACATTCGGATATTTGAATGTCTCCTATTCCTATGACCTTAAGACTACCATTGTTACCAAATGAAACGTTACCTCTACTTTTCTTGTGAAGGGTAGTAAACAATGATCTATCCCCGGTCATGTGTTTGGAGCACTCACTATCAACAACCCAAGTTGATAGATGCTCCCCCTCAATCATAACCTACACAATTCGAAAAATGGAAGATTTAGGTACCCAAACCTTGGGACCTAAAGCATTTACTAAACAAGACTTAGGCACCCATGCCTTGACAACTTTCTTTTGAACCTTGGGTGTCCTAGATTGTCTCATATCAATCCTAGACATCAAAGACACGAATGAAGGTTCTTTGGGTCGGTAACCAATACCGGCTCTATTGTAGACTACCCTTTGGGCATTCAAGATCATGTCTAAGGTCTTAGAGCTAGTTGAGAACTTCTCAAGAATATTCTTGAGTCTCTCAACTTCACTCTTCAATGATTTGTTTTCTTCTTCTAGCAATTCATCATGCAAATCATCTACATCCTTAACCCTAGAGGATTTCAAATTTTCAACCTCAAGTTTCAATGATTTAATCTTATCCTCTAACATTTCAACATGTAAATCATCAATGTTATCATCCCTAGACGATTTCAATTGTTCAATTTCTAATTGCAATGACTTAACCTTATTCTTTGACTTCTTCAACATATTGGTTAAACATGCAATAGCTCTATAACATTTTTCTAGTTCGGGAGAGGTTACCTCTTCATCATCCGAGGATGATGAAGCCGCATTTGAGGAGTTGGAGGATTCATCACTGCTTTCTTCTCCAAGAGCCATGAGTGTCACATGCCTTGTGCTCTTCTCCTCCTCTTCATCCGATGAGCTTGAGGATGACTCATCTCAAGTGGCCTTCAAGGCCTTCTTCTTTTTCTTTGATTTCTCCTCTTTCTTTTTGGATTTCTCCTCCTTTTTCTTTAGCTTTGGGCATTCACTCTTGAAGTGCCCTTTCCTACCACACTCAGAATAAGAAACGTTAGTCTTATCAACTTTAACTTCACTAGGGTTACCTTTACCCTTGAAGCGTCGACCCCTTCTCATTATTCTTCTCACAAAATTTGTCATCTCGGAGGAAGAAGACTCACTGCCATCTTCCTCGGAATCAGACTCGGATTCGGAAGAGGATGAAGATGAAGAGACTTCCTTCTCCTTCTTCTTCTTGTTGGATCGGTCCCCTGCAACTAAGGCAATCCACTTCTCCTTGGGGCCTTTGTTAGCCATCTCATGCAATTCCATTTCACAAAACAAATCATCTAACTTAACAATTGATAAATCCTTGGAAACTTTGTAGGCATCCACCATGGATGACCACAAAGCATTCCTTGGAAATGCGTTCAATACATACCTCAGAAGGTCGCGATTCTCGACCTTTTCATCAATTGAATGTAGCCCGTTAAGGACTTCCTTAAACCGGCTATGTAACTCACTTACGGTTTCATTCTCCTTCATGGAGAGATTTTGAAGTTGATTGAGGAACAAGTCCCTCTTGGCGATCCTTGAGTCTCGGGTGCCCTCGTGGAGTTCGATGAGCTTGTTTCACAAGTCTTTTGCATTTGTGAATGGACCAACATTGATGAGTTGGTCTTTGTTCATGCCGCATTGTAGGGTGACCACCGCCTTCGCGTCGGCTTCACTCTTTCGAGTTTGTTCAGCCGTCCACTGCCACGATTCAAGTTCTATGCCTTCATCATCCTTCGGAGGGGTAAAACCCTCCTTCACCACGAACCAAGTGTTGATGTCCATCTTAAGATAGTACTCCATCTTTGATCTCCAATATTGAAAGTCAGCGCCATCAAAGAAAGGAGGTCGGGTGGTGGAGAAACCTTCTCTCAAAGCCATGGATGATAGCTCTCGGTTTTTAATCCGCAAAAACAGAGCCCCAAGCTCTGATACCACTTGTTGGAACCCGGATGGCTAGAGAGGGGGGGGGGGTGAATATTGCTAAACACTATGACTTTGAGCTTATCAAAAATTCTGCACTTAAACCGTTTAGTAGCGCAGCGGAAAGAATAGAAACAGAGTATGCAGAAAATCAAAACCCTAAACTATGAGCAAGCACAAGAACACTAACAAAAGGATTTACAAGGTTCGGGGATAACTTGCCTCTATTCCTTGGCGTGCCCTTAAGGTGGGCGATCCCTTGATCGTCGGCAGATCAAGCCCCGGTGAACACCGGATAGAAAGCAACCTCCTTCTCGATGGAGTAACCTCTCCACAGCGTTTCAATCAAGGATATAGTTTAAGCACAATGAAACACAAGAAAGATCTTACTTAGCACTTAGCACAGACAAGAACACAGCAAGCTTCTCCCGAGCTCCACCCAGCGACGATCTCACGCAAGAATCCTTTCTTCGTGTCTTCTCGCTGTTGGACTCAAAGCCTCTTGTTCCTTCCTCCAAGCGCTCAAGTAAGGGACGGTTGCTTCACTGATTGCAGATGCTTGCTCAAGATGATGGAATTTCAGAACGCACAAGCAGAGTGTGGAGAACACAAATGCGTAGCAAGAACTCAAGCCAGAAGTCGATTCAGCGAACTCTACTCTGCTCTTCTCCTCTACGCCCTTTTGTTTCTCCACTGAGCACAGATGACAACATCTCACAGCAGCCTCCAGCTGCTTACCTGCCAATGCCAGCTACCACTGAGCTCTCCCTGGACTCCCTGAGCTTCCCTCAGCCAAGCTCCAGTCAGCAGCTCCAGCCGTTGCAACCTGAGATGGAAAACGGACAAACCTGCTCCAAGGAAAGGCCTCCATTGACTCTCCTTGAGTGTTTGAATCCTCCCCTGTCACCTACAGCTTAATCAGACTATTAGAGCAGTATATCAAACAGAAAATCAAGCATCAGAGATTAAGCGCAGAGAATCGGATACGTTCAGACGCGATCAGAACGTCTGACAATGCATTTTGAATTAAAGTGATCGGTCACCGGACCGATCAGGAGCCAAGCAACGAGGCAACAGCCTGCTGCCTGATCGGTCACCAGACCGATCAGGAGCCACACAGTAGGTTCCCAACCTCACTGTGCGCTCCCTGATCGGTCACCAGACCGATCAGTCATCGCTGGATCGGTCACCAAACCGATCCATGAAGGAGTAGCGTGCCAACATCCCTGATCGGTCACCAGACCGATCTAGGGGCTCCAACCTAGCCCTCCAAGCTAGGGTTTCATCCAACCTAGCCCTCCAAGCTAGGACTTTTTCACCTAACCCTCCAAGTTAGGACTTTTCACCTAGCCCTCCAAGCTAGGACTTTTTACCCAACTCTTCCGAATTAAGACTTTTCCAAACCTAGCCCTCCAAGCTAGGACCTGACCCTCCAAGCCAGGACTTTTTCACCTAACCCTCCAAGTTGGGAATTTTCACCTAACCCTCCAAGTTAGGACTTTTCAACACCTAGCCCTCCAAGCTAGGATTTTTCACACCTAGCCCTCCAAGCTAGGATTTTCCACAACATGCCTAATCCCCGATCAGGACTTAACCATAATCATAATCATCAACCTAAACTAAAATCGGTGTCAACACCAAAATAGCAATCAGGGTCAGACTGCATTAACAGTTGGTGCATACACATGACTATCACGTAGTTCGGAATTTATTCCAAGATAATCATGAAATCCTTGATTTGAGCCTTGGACGGGTTCTCCGGGTGCATCACCCTCATCGTTGTACCAATTTGTCACGTGACCTCCCTCATCTTCGATCATGTTGTGCAAAATAATGTATGCTAACATAATATATTTTAACTTTTTTCTGTACCAATAATGAGCTGGACCTCTGACAATTGTCCATCGAGCTTGGAGCACCCCAAATGCTCGTTCAATATCTTTTTATGCAGCCTCTTGTCTTTTCTTAAACAACCTCTTCTTGAGATCTTCCAGATAAGAAAAAACCTTCACGAAAGTAGCCTATTCCGGATATATTTCATCTGTCAGATAATACCCTTTCATATATTGAGTCTCGTTGACAATGAAATTAATCTTCGGAGTATTTCCTTGCAAGACGTTATTGAATATCGGAGATCCGTACAACACATGAATATCATTACGTGAACCTGCGACACTAAAGGATACATGTCATATCCACAAGTCTTGAGATGTGAGCGCTTCAAGTATGATTATTAGTGATCCAAGACCTCTTGTAAACTGACCTTTCTAAGTAACTGGATAATTTTTTCATTCCCACTACATGCAATTAAGGTTGCCCAACATTCCATGAAAGTCGTGCCTTTCATCATGTATTTGAAGAAGACATTGAACATCATCAGCATTCGACATTCTTAAGTATCGATCACCTAATAGTTCAACCACATAATTGTAGACCTTGAAAAGACATTTAATGACGGTTGATTAACTTATGCGAAGGTACTCATCAAGATGTTCCGTTGAGACTCTATAAGTCAATTGGCGAATTGCAGCTCTACATTTTTATAGTTGTGATAAGTCTTTTCTTCTCGCAGCATTATTCCTCTGCTGAAAAATATACGATGAATGACTTTCAAGTGCATTCATTATGCAACAAAATAAATCTCTTCGCATGCGAAATAATCTTTGCAATATTTGATCTTAATACACTGTGTTTGAGAAGAAATAATCATTGAAGAGCCTCGCATGCCCGGCTTCACGATTTCTTTGGATGAATATTTTTCGTCGTATCTCGTTATTACTTTGATATGTTTCAACTATTTGTTGGCTTTGTTGAAGTATTAATGACATTAGCTTATTTCCCATATCATAACCTTCATCAACAATTTCAACTTGGACTTCGTTTTCACTTGTCAAGTCGGAGCTGATGTTACTTGAATATTGAGACATTTTAGAGGAAATGTGGTTGCTAAATGGTCTACTCTTAGAATGGAGAATTGTAAAGCACAAAGTCTCTATTTTTTTTTTGTCAACAGTTATATTCCAACGGTTACTTTGTAATAGCTATATTAATTGACCAGGAATTGCATATTAATTGAAAAAGAATAATAATAGAAAATTACATTAATTGAAAAGTATAATAATTAAAAATTATATTAAATAAAAGTATAATAATTAAAAATTATAATAAATAAAAATTATATATTCCTCTGTCATTTGCAATGATAAGTTGCTCCTCTATCATCTCCTCAACTTCGAGTTATTTTTGTTTCATTCCAACTTCAACTATTTTTATACTTGTATACTTAGTAAACTTTATAAACATATTATCTAAATTTGTTGTCATACCTGCAATGCTTGATTTCATTTTACTTTTTCTCTTTTTTTTTTGCTACCTTCTAACCCATTGGACGAGTTTCTTCTTCATTTAGGTCTACATGTATAGACTCGCATCTTGGTTAGATCAGGTATTGCTTGCCCTCGACTTCGAGGTCCTTGCCTTCTTCAAGCCAACAAGGTGATCAACAAATTGTGGAGTAAACATTGGACGGACTTTTACGATTTTCCATACATACTTGAGATTAAATGTAATGTCATTTTTTTTCTCGCGATATTTTTCATACGCAAGCTGCAATATATCTGTTGGAACCCGGATAGCTAGAGAGGGGGGGGGTGAATATAGCCAAACACTTGGATTTTAAGCTTTTCAAAGTTCTGCACTTAGATTTGTTAGTAGCACAGCGGAAGTAGCAAACACAGAGTATGCAGAAAAATAGAAAATGAAAGCAAACTAACACAACTAGCAAGATTGCTAACAAGGAGGGTTTACAAGGTTCGGGGATAACTTGCCCCTACTCCTTGGCGTGCCCGTAAGGTGGGCGATCCCTTGATCGTCGGCAAATCAAGCCCCGGTGAACACCGGATAGAAAGCAACCTCCTTCTCGGTGGAGAAACCTCTCCACAGCGTTTCAATCACAGATATAAGTTTAAGCACAATGAAACACAAGAAAGATCTTACTTAGCACTAGCAAAGACAAGAACACAGCAAGCTTCCTCCAGAGCTCCACCCAGCAACGATCTCACGCAAGAACTCTATCCCCGTGTCTTCTCGCTGTTGGACTCGAAGCCTCTTGTTCTTTCCTCCAAGTGCTCAAGCAAGGAATAGTTGCTTCAAGATTGCAGTAGCTTGCTCAAGGTGATGGAACTTCAGAATACGCAAGCAAGTTGTGGAGAACACAAAGGCACAACAAGAACTCAAGCAGCAGAACTCTACACAGCCAACTCTTCTCTGCTCCTTTTGTTCCTCCACTGAGTATCAGGTGACACCATTGTTGGATCGAGAGTTGCGAGAGAGGGGGGGGGGTGAATGTCGCAATTCGTTCGGATTTAAAAAGAGTTAGTGCGCAGCGGAAATAAGACACAACAACAATGCTAACACGGTCGTTTTACTTGGTTCGGAGCCTGTGTCGACTCCTACTCCAAGGCCCACGGTCGTTGACCGTTTTCTGCGGGCAATTCTATACGTTCGAGAAAGTTTACAATCACAAGTATTACAGAATTAGCTTCGTAAACTTAAATGAATATTTCGTTACCGACGTCCGGTGTAGATCGGAGTATTGATGCAGCAGGACGTCGTCAGAGCTCGAGTTGGAAGATTTCTGGAGCGTCTCGTGGAAGCAGAAGAGCGTATGAAAGTCGCAGTTATTGATGCTTCAAGAAGGAGGTCGAGGGCCCTTTATATAGGGCCTGGGGGCGCCCTGGTCGACGGGGGCGCCCCCACGTGGCTTCCGATCTGGTGATCGCTTCGGTCAAGGTTGATCTCTTCATCTTCGGGATCAGCTTTGACCGGGGCGCCCCGAGCGCGCGGGGCGCCCGGGTTGACCGGTCAAAGCCTCATCCTTTGGCTTCGCGAGGGCAGCTGATAGTCGGTGTGGCACTGGGGGCGCCCGCGACACACGGGGCGCCCGATGCGCGCGGGGCGCCCGAAACATCCGGGGCGCCCCCAAATGTGCTGCTGTCGGGGCGTTTACTTGCTCTGCTGACTTTGGGTTGACTCTGGGGCGCCCGAAACATCTGGGGCGCCCGAAACATCCGGGGCGCCCTGCTCAGCTACTGCCTCACTCCTTTGAGGCTCTCTGAGCTGCAGAAACACAGTCCTTCGGTCCTGCATCCAGGGTTAGTCCAAAACAGCAATTAATAAGTTAATTTTACACAGCCTTGGCTGTCTTGGTTCTGACTTTGGGTCTCCAAAATGGAGCCCTAGGTCGAACCGATGCCTAATGTTCCCTCTAGGGGAACGCGTCCTCACCTACTCCTCTCGGGAGAATTTACCTGGTGCCAACCGGCTCCTCCAGTTGGACTTTTGCCCGGCAGCCCTTCGCCAGGTCTTGAGTTTCGCCCAGCAGCCCTTCGCCAGGACTTGGTTTTTGCCCAGCAGCCCTTCGCCAGGTCTTGAGTTTCGCCCAGCAGCCCTTCACCAGGACTTGGTTTTTGCCCAGCAGCCCTTCGCCAGGTCTTGAGTTCCTGACAGCCCATCGTCAGGTGCCTAGCATCCCTTCGCTAGGACTTGGTTTTCGCCCAGCAACCCTTCGCCAGGACTTGGTTTCCTGACAGCCCATCGTCAGGTGCCTAGCAGCCCTTCGCTAGGACTTTGTTTCCTGCACTCTCAAGCAGCATTGTTAGACAACAAATAACCCTTAACTTTGAATTCTTTGCCAATATCAAAACAAGGTTCGATCTGGTGCTTCCTGCACCAACAATCTTCCCCTTTTTGATTATGGCAACACAATTCAAAGTTAAGGGAAAAGATAGCAGTTTAAGCATAAAGGTTAAGACTAATAAAACATATCAATTCGTAACTCTTAAAAGCATAGCAAAAGCTTAAATTTCCAGATTAAGTCCATTTTGAAGAGAAAAAAAATATTTTGTATTTGAAAAAAAATTTTGAAAAAAAGTTTTGAAAAGATTTTTCAAGTACTTTTGAGATAAATTATGATTTGAAATACATACGTACTTTTAGAAAAGTATTAGATTTTTTTTTTTTGAAAACGAAATATTTCACTTGACTAGGTTTCTTTTCCAGTCTGACACAATCCTAGGAAACCTTGTTAACTACAAGGACATTTCCCTACGTGTCCTGGAAATTTTCAAACTCAAGTAAATTTTAAAAAAATGATAGTACTTAAAAATATATTCTAAAAAAGTGTGTGAACTTTTGAAGGTTCAATGTTTTACTTAACTTGGTTCATTTTCCAGTCTGACACCATCCTAGGAAACCTTGTTGACTACAAGGACATTTCCTAAGTGTCCTGGAAATTTTCCAACCTAAGTAAATGTTATTTCGAAAACAATTTCATAAGTCACACAAATTCTAACAAATAGTATTTTGAAAGACTTAGATTTTTGCAAGAGTTTGAAATAAAGCATGTTATTAAATAATTTCTTTAATTTTGACCTCCCCCTAAACTTGACTCAGTCCTGGGAAGCTTGTTGACCACAAGTACTCTTCCTTTGAGTCTTAAGGTTTGAGTCAGATTAGAAAGAACTGTTTAACAAAGACATAAGTAAAAAGAAACTTTTTCTGAAGTTTTTCTTTTGACTTAGACTCCCCCTTAATTTGACACATCCTAGGAGTCCTTGAAGATCATGAAGTGGACCTTTCCTCTGTGTCTTTAGGGTTTGTCAAGATCAAAAGAAGCACTTTTGAACAATCTTCTGAGTATGATAACTTTCAAGGAGATAAATTTTTGAAAACTCAATTTGGAATAATAACACAGTTTAAAAAATTTGAAATGATAATAATTTTTCCAAAGCGATAGTAATATATTAAGGTTTTTGAATCAACTTTTGAAAACCTTATTTTGAGATAATAATAAGTTTTAGAACATGAGGTTTTTGAAAAATCTGAATTTTTGAAAAAGATTAAGAGGAACTCCCCCTGTATCCGACACAGACTGACTTTATCTAAATTCCTTAAGGGATTTCAGTGTTGAGCAGGTTTGACTATGTTGACTAGGGTTGACTATTTTGACCAAGTTTGACTCAGTTGATAATGTTTGACAATTAATAACTAAAACAAAACAAGCCCTAGATTATATTTAAAATGAGTCTATCGAGATATTTAACATGAAATTTCATATTAAAAAAAATGTTAGGAATGAAAAGTAGGGTACAAAAAAAAGGTAAGCTTAAATAACTCTTGCAAACTGAATCATACTTTTAGCTCCTAGATGTCTCACCCAGTTCTGTGTGATCAAGCATGTTAACCTTATGGGTTTTGTGAGACAGGTTTGAAGGTAAAAATGATTTTGAAGAAGAGGATGATTAATTTTAAAAAAAATTAATTTTGAAAAAGAAGTGATTAAATTTGAAAAATATTTAATTTTGAAAAAGAAGTGATTAAATTTGAAAAATGTTTGAATTTGATAAAGAAGTGATTAAATTTGAAAAATATTTGAATTTGAAAAAGAAGTGATTAATTTTGAAGAAGAGTTTTGTAAACAAGTTTGAATCTATAATTATTTGAAATTTGTGTTAGATTCGAATTTGACAAAAGATAATTTGAATTTGAATTTCAAAAATTGGCTTCCAGGTCTTGGCGAGGCACTATGCCTTCTTTGGCCTTAGCCTTATGGGATCATCCACCCTTTCCTTGACAAAGCCTTTTAATGAAATTTCATTTTCAAATTAAATTAGGTCATTTTCTGGTCTAACTAGCTTGGGTCTTGGATCGGTAGCTTCGGCTGGTTTCACCAGTCTAAAGAGACCAAGTAGACTTGATCTTATTAGAGGTGGTTTCCCCAACGTACTATCATCTCACCTCCTCCCAATACTATGTTTTCAAATTTCAAGTAATTGGTTAAGTCCTTAAGCTATCTAGTCCTATGAATAGCCAAAACAAAACTTCAGATAATGTCATAGTGAGGAGAAATTTCTGGATTTTCTAAGTTTGCAAAATTATTAATCAGTTTTTCTTGTATATCAATTTTAATTTTCAAAGTCTCATTTTCTTGTCTTAACATTTTGAATTTTGACTTTGCTAATATACATGATTTCATTAAGTTATCTAAGCATGCATCCATATCTAAATTTGACCAAGGGAGATTAATTAAACTATCAGTATTCAAGGTAAAGAGTTGATTTGGATGTAAATTACAGTTACCCATTTTGGTTGGTTGCCCTGGATCTTTGTAACGTTTATCTGTGCATTCCTCTTTGTAATGCCCAAACTCCTGACACTTGAAGCATTGAATGCGACTCTTGTTCTTTCGTGCTTTTGGAGCTCGTTTCTTTGTTGCCGTCGGTGGTATCGTTTGAATCTTACGAGTAGGACACTTAGTTTGGTAGTGCCCTCTCTCCCTGCATATGTAACAAATTATATGATTTTTAAAATTTAAATTTGTAATTTTACCTTTTGATTCCTTATTGGGAATCTCCCCCTTAATTGTTGCTGTCTCGGATCTAGATTCATCTTCTGGTTCCGTGTCTGAGTCGGACTCGGATACTTGTTGAAGCTCCTTCTTTGGTAGTTGTTTAGGAGATTTCCCTGCAATAGAAATTATACCTTCCTCGACCATTATAGTATCTGTTTGATTATTTAATTCTAATTTTGAAAAGCATTTAAAATTACTTACCATCTCTGTCAGTTCATCGTTTGATTCTGGTTCAGACTCTGACTCAGCTGTTTGTGCTTGGACCGAAAAGGCAAGATAATTTACCTGATCTTCTTCTTCATCTGAGATCTCTTGATGAAGGTTAATCAGTTTTTCCCAGATTTCTCTAGCACATCTGAATGGACCTACTAGTTTGAGTTGCTCGTTGGTTAGACCACATTGCAAGATTACTGTTGCCTTAGCATCAGTCTCGATCTTCCTCAGAGTTGGTTCGTCCAATTTCTCCCAAGCGATCGACATTCCATCTTCTACGGGAAAAGAAAATCCCGTTTGGATGATTAGCCATAGGTCCATGTGGGCTTTTAGAAGCGACTCCATTTGACTTCTCCAAGAGTTGAAGTTCTTGCCAGAGAAGAGTGGTGGACGGGTACTATTCCATTCTTGATTGGCCATTAGTTTAAATCTTGCACACAATAAAAAAAAGAGATGTACCAAGACTTGGTCTTGGATTAGTAGTGCGGGAGCAACAAAAAATATTGCACGAATTTCGAGGGAAAATATTTAAAATAATAAAATTTTTTAGAAAATGTTGATTTTAATAATTTTGATTAATGAAGAAAAAGTAAGGGAAAAAAATTTCTCGAATTAAGATAGCACGAATTTCGAGAAAAAATATTTAAAAAATAATAAAAAAATTTACGACAAGTTTTCACAAATTGATTATTTTATCAATTCTGACTTATGGTGAGAAAATGAGAATTCAGAATTGAAAAAGGCGTAAGGATATTTTAAATATACTCACAGATATTATTTATTTGAAAAATAAAGCGAAAAAAATCCGAAAAAAAAAATTTTAAAGTGGTGGTTGCACCAACTTTGAATAACCCCGCTCTGATACCACTTGTTGGATCGAGAGTTGCGAGAGAGGGGGGGGTGAATGTCGCAATTTTTTCGGATTTAAAAAGAGTTAGTGCGCAGCGGAAATAAGACACAACAACAATGTTAACACGGTCGTTTTACTTGGTTCGGAGCCTGTGTCGACTCCTACTCCAAGGCCCACGGTCGTTGACCGTTTTCTGCGGGCAATTCTATACGTTCGAGAAAGTTTACAATCACAAGTATTACAGAATTAGCTTCGTAAACTTAAATGAATATTTCGTTACCGACGTCCGGTGTAGATCGGAGTATTGATGCAGCAGGACGTCGTCAGAGCTCGAGTTGGAAGATTTCTGGAGCGTCTCGTGGAAGCAGAAGAGAGTATGAAAGTCGCAGTTATTTATGCTTCAAGAAGGAGGTCGAGGGCCCTTTATATAGGGCCTGGGGGCGCCCTGGTCGACGGGGGCGCCCCCCACGTGGCTTCCGATCCGGTGATCGCTTCGGTCAAGGCTGATCTCTTCATCTTCGGGATCAGCTTTGACCGGGGCGCCCCGAGCGCGCGGGGCGCCCGGGTTGACCGGTCAAAGCCTCATCCTTTGGCTTCGCGAGGGCAGCTGATAGTCGGCGTGGCACTGGGGGCGCCCGCGACACGCGGGGCGCCCGAAACATCCGGGGCGCCCCCAAATGTGCTGCTGTCGGGGCGTTTACTTGCTCTGCTGACTTTGGGTTGACTCTGGGGCGCCCGAAACATCCGGGGCGCCCTGCTCAGCTACTGCCTCACTCCTTTGAGGCTCTCTGAGCTGCAGAAACACAGTCCTTCGGTCCTGCATCCAGGGTTAGTCCAAAACAGCAATTAATAAGTTAATTTTACACAGCTTTGGCTGTCTTGGTTCTGACTTTGGGTCTCCAAAATGGAGCCCTAGGTCGAACCGACGCCTAATGTTCCCTCTAGGGGAACGCGTCCTCACCTACTCCTCTCGGGAGAATTTACCTGGTGCCAACCGGCTCCTCCAGTTGGACTTTTGCCCGGCAGCCCTTCGCCAGGTCTTGAGTTTCGCCCAGCAGCCCTTCGCCAGGATTTGATTTTTGCCCAGCAGCCCTTCGCCAGGTCTTGAGTTTCGCCCAGCAGCCCTTCACCAGGACTTGGTTTTTGCCTAGCAGCCCTTCGCCAGGTCTTGAGTTCCTGACAGCCCATCGTCAGGTGCCTAGCATCCCTTCGCTAGGACTTGGTTTTCGCCCAGCAACCCTTCGCCAGGACTTGGTTTCCTGACAGCCCATCGTCAGGTGCCTAGCAGCCCTTCGCTAGGACTTTGTTTCCTGCACTCTCAAGCAGCATTGTTAGACAACAAATAACCCTTAACTTTGAATCCTTTGCCAATATCAAAACAAGGTTCGATCTGGTGCTTCCTGCACCAACAACCATCTCCCTGCAGCCTCTAGCTGCTCCCCTGCAACCACCAGCTACCTCTGAGCTCCTCTGGACTCCCTGAGCCTCCCTTAGACCAGCCCCAGATAGCAGCTCCAGCCAGCGCCAGTGCCCGTTGCAACCTGAGATGGAAAAACAGACAAACCTGCTCCAAGGAAAGGTCTCCATTGACTCTCCTTGAGTGTTTGAATCTTCCCTATCACCTGCAGCTTAATCAGAGTATTAGGACAGCATATCAAGCAGTAAATCAAGCATCAGAGAAGAAACACAGAGAATCAGATACATTCAGACGCGATCAGTGCGTCTGACAGTGCATTTTGAATTAAAGTGATCGGTCACCGGACCGATCAGAGAGCCTCCTGATCGGTCACCAGACCGATCAGGCTGGGTCTAGACCGATCAGGCTCCATCCTGATCGGTCCCCAACGCTCAATTAGAAATCGCGATTTCTTTGGGACTCTCCTGGATCGATCACCAGACCGATCCCAGGTTGTGGATCGATCACCCGACCGATCCACCCCTTTATCGGGCGATTTCTGAGCTTCACAGTCCAAACCTCCTGATCGATCACCGGACCGATCAGGGAGCCTCCTGATCGGTCACCAGACCGATCAGGTCATGACCAGACAGATCAGGCTCCGTCCTGATCGATCATAGAGAGGAACCTGTGACGTTGGATCGTTCTCCAGAACGATCTGCACAGTGATCCTGATCGGTCACCAGACCGATCAGGAGTAGTTCAGCAAGGGAACTCAACCTCACTGTTTGCTCCCTGATCGGTCACCAGACCGATCAGGAGCCAAGCAATGGGTAAAACACATACTCCCTGATCGGTCACCACACCGATCAGTCATCGCTGGATCGGTCACCAGACCGATCCACGAAGGAGCACCGTGCCAACTCCCTGATCGATCACCAGACCGATCCAGGGGCTCCAACCTAGCCCTCCAAGCTAGGGTTTCATCCAACCTAGCCCTCCAAGCTAGGACCTGACCCTCCAAGCCAGGGGTTTTCCACTAACTCTCCAGTTGGGACTTTTCACCTAACCCTCCAAGTTAGGACTTTTCACCTAGCCCTCCAAGCTAGGACTTTTCACCCAACCTTCCGAGTTAGAACTTTCCACACCTAGCCCTCCAAGCTAGGACCTGACCCTCCAAGCCAGGACTTTTTCACCTAACTCTCCAAGTTGGGACTTTTCACCTAACCCTCCAAGTTAGGACTTTTCACCTAGCCCTCCAAGCTAGGGCTTTTCACCCAACCCTTCCGAATTAGGACTTTTCAACACCTAGTCCTCCAAGCTAGGATTTTCCACACCTAACCCTCCAGGTTAGGATTTTCCAACACCATGCCTGATCCCCGATCAGGACTTAATCATAATCATCAACCTAAACTAAAATCGATGTCAACACCAAAACAACAATCAGGGTCAGACTGCATCAACAATATCCTCATCATTATGGCCGCTATGATACACACTATAAATTCTACTGTAATTTGTATTGAAGTGATGTACCTTTTGTATTGTATTATGCCAGTGTGATCGTATGATACTTGCAGTTCTACTAGGTGTACCTGAAAGATGATTCTCATTGTAGTAGCTTGCAACACATCCCCATAAAGCATCCATCTTTTAATCAATATTGTAGATGATTAGATCATCGCTGATAGTGACAAACGATCTTGTTAAAACCTCATATTCAACCTTAGTCTATGATGACCGCTTTCTTCTACCCGCAACGTTAGAATCCGCCTTCTCTAAATTTGCAAATTCAATTGGGGATTCATGATCAGACAGTTGAGTCCCCGGAACAAAAGTTGGAGTAAACGGTTCATTTTCCGTCGGAAATGGAAAAAGTATACTAGTTGCATATGGATTAGATGAATAATTTTGTAGATATAGATTATATGGATAATTTAGTGGATATGGTGGGTATGAATTACGTGGATAATTTGGTGGATATGAATAATTTAGTGAAATTTATGAATTTTGAGAAGAAATATTTTCTAAAAAATCCTCAATTATTTTCATCTATTTTGAAGGAAAATAAGAGAAAATAAATTTTTAGAGAGATTTAGGTGTTTGAACAATTGAAATAAGTTGCGTAAGATAATGAGTATTTATAGATGAAATTTTTAATTTTTAAAAAAATAAGTTGTATAAGATGATTAATATTTATAAATGAAAATTTTGATTTTTTTTTATTAAAATAGTAATGGTGTAAATTTTCTGCGCTGTTTAAATATTTTAATTAATTTTATTAAAATAAATGATAGATTGATTTTTAATTTTAAAATTTATATATTTTTTATTTTTTTAATTAAAAAAACAAAAAGTGTGAACTCACGTGAATGGTAATCCTAGTATTTACTTCGGATGACTAGGTGAATTAAAAGTTTAAAATGCACTTTCATCTATAATGCTACAGTGATCTGATCTCTCCAATTTCATGGTTATGAAGAATCTTTCTCTCTCAGTGCTCACAAACATAATCGATTTTCATATTGTTCAACTCTTTTATTCGGAACAATATTTTTAGGAATTTCATCAAGTTCAAGTTAAGCTTCCTTCGTTGAGGCGTCTTAAGAAAATATTAAGTTTGTATTTTTACATGTAAAATTTAAAAATAAAGATAATTCTTACGCTCATTTTTCTCTTTATTTTATTTGATAAAAATTAAAAAAAGATAAATAATATATTTTTTTATTTACAAGGGGGTATTCAGACTTACGCCCGACTACTCGGCTTGGCTGACCGACCCTATCCCACAGTCTTCAACGAGAGTCCCCATCGGTCAACGAGGGTAAATCGCAGGACGGAGACACGTGGCGACTTCACCACTGATGATATCGGTATCCGATGGCCTGACCACGTAACAGCCTGTGGTGATTTTTTCTGTCAGTATACTGCGTACTCTACCAGGGAGGAATCGAACCCGGAAAGTGAGGGATCACTGACGAGCCCAAACTATGTGTCACGAATGTGAGCCTCAAATTTAGAATTTATAAATGAAAGCTGGAAACCCTTTTACAATCAAAAATATGGAAATGTAATATAGGGGCCACAGGTCGTATTTTTTTTCTCGGGGATAGTTGTCTAGTTTGATTCAAACTTGTGTTTATGTATCGTTTTTGTTTTGGGTTTCGAAATAAGTGATTGGGATTGGAATACAATCAAAATTGAAATTGCAATGGAGAAGTAAGAATCTTAAGCTAATGAACTAAGCAAGAAGTTGACACTAAAGGGAAATCTCAACTAATGGAAACTTAATGAAGCACTTACCAATTTTTTTTCTTTTTAAAACTGATTTCTGATTTCAAACACTAAATGGAATGCTAAACAAAGAAGTAAAACAGTGATGAAGTTTTCGGAATTAATCAAGCTTACACAAATCAATGCACAAGAGACTTAGCAATCACGCAAGCAACAACTTCACTTAGCTAAAGTATTGTTGGAAGCCAATCGCTACTACCCAAATTCAGATATTAGTAAGCGCAAGCTTATTGAATTCAAACACAATCACATGTCACAAAATCAAACCAAATCCTAATGCAATTGGTTCCACTTCACTTGGCACGCAAGAGCTGACTCTTTGTGCCAAAACTAACAACAATTCAAGGAATTAATATCTTTTCGACTAAGACTTCTAAATTAATAGATTCAATTGAGAAAAGGGGCTATGAGGGAAGAACTAAGCACTTCTAAAGAAAGAAACTTGAAAACCGAAAACATCAATTAAAGAAAACCAAAGGCTGAAATTTTCATATTTGAAAGATTAACTACTCATCTAGTTTTCACAATAGAGTAAAGGCTAAACTAACTAGTGCAAAACGAAGTTAAGCAACTAATCTATGTACCAGGTAACTTAGCTAGCAATTCCTGAACAAAAACTAGTGAAAAGAGGATGAAATTTCTGCTACACCCCAAGCAACTTGGCACGCAGCTGATTCACTTGGCACGCAGCAAATTAAACTAAAATAGACTGAAATTTGATCTAGTTAATCACTAAACAAGTTCATATATGACTCTACTTGCGGAATTAGAGCTAAACTACAGCTAAGAACTTGAAAAATCGTAAATTACAGTAACTACAGCTAAAATTCAGACAACACAGTGCAGAAATCAAAATTTACATCTAAACTGAAATTAAACTAAGAAATTCTACTCCTCGATTCTTTCCAGAGCTCAGATACTCTTTGGTTGTCAAGCAAAGGAGAGCCTCGGACCCGCAAGCTCAGCAAATCATGGGGAAAAATTCATCAGCGATTGAATACAGCTCAAACTGCCCATTTCTGAAATTTCCATGCGATTTCTTCATTGCAGCTGTGTCTGCGTGCGTGGGTGGATGGATGACGATACAAGCTACTCAGGGAACCCCTCTGGATAGCTTAGATGGAAGGTGGTAGAGCACAGCCGATCCGAAGAGTGTTAAATGGACAAAGCTGTAGAAACCTCTCACAACTCTGTTCTTGGGCAGATTTGATCCGGAAACAATACCGATTGCCTCCCCAATGATCTAGCATATGAGTTCTGCAAGAAGATCGAGTGGTCGCGCCAACAGATTGAAGAAAACTCAAAGCAAAATGAAGAACTCGACGAAGAACGTGACTGCGGCGAAGAACTCTGAAGACGCGACGAAGCTTGGCTGCGGCAAAAATTTCCTTAAGTAGTTAGAGTTGGACGGCTCAGATTGATCGGAGGAGATCCAACGGCTGATCTTGCTCTGATTGGAGCCAAACTTTTATGATGGTGATCTGGGGTTAGGATCTGCCTTGTGTCAGCTCGGATCCTCCAGATGTGCAACGGATGGTCCAGATCACCCTAATCCTTGAATGGACGCTCTAGAGCCCTCCAAGCTTGATCCAACGGTTGATTGAGCTCTGATTGTGATGAAACCTTCAGATCTTGATCAGGATGCTTGATCAACCCTAGCCCTAGCTTGGATGGCTTCAGATCATCCCGGATGGCTCAGATCTAGCCGCTTTCGAATCGAACGACCCAGATTTAATCGTGATCTTGATAATCTGATCCGGGTCACTTCCGACTCAAGTTTGACCCAGTATGCCCTAGGTCCAGGATCCTTTCTTGCCTACAAAAATATATCAGAAAATTAGTGGCCAAATAACCCAAAAAATGTGTAATTTTACAATTAAGTCCAAGATAAGATAAAGTTCCAAAACCTAGGGTAAAATCATAATTAAGCAATAAAAACATGGGTCAAACATGGATTTTAGCAATTAAAATAATCAATAAAAAGGTACTTATCAACTCCCCCACACTTAACCTTGAGCGTCTCGCGAAAACACTAAATATGTATCCCCTAGATTTTCTTAAGCATAATTAGAAACAAATGAAAAGAAATTACCTAGGGTTGTCAATTCTCATAAATCTAAGCTCTATGGATTAGTATCTTGTCCTTAAATCAACAACTTAGCCTTTTCATCTATCATGAGTCATTGAGATGAATCTAACTCATAGCCTCTCAAGGAAAGTTTTGGTGGCTCTCTCCTTAAGTTCTAAGTTGATGATATAAATGGAGCTCACTCAAACACACATGTTTCTTGCACTACCATAGGCTTGCTTATTATCTACTCTCCACCATTAATCATGAATAGGATCAACATCTACAAAAACAAATGAAAACATGGAAAATGATAAAGAAATGAAATAAAGACAAAGAAAATAGAAAATTTTGATGGAGTGGAAGACTTGGTTGTTTAAAAATGTTTCCAATGTGCCTTGCCCCTCTTATCAGTCCTCTAGTGATATCAAAAGCGTGGTGGAGTAAATCTTGAGTAAATTCCTTTGACTTGGATGAAAAATAACTCCATTTGATCTCAATGTGCCAAGTTTCAATTTTTGTGCCAACCTTGCTTCTTTCACTCTTTTCTCAGATTTTTTTTTTCTTTCTTTCTCTCTTGTAAGGTCAGAATGATGGTGGAACAAATCTTCAATTTGGATGAAGGAAACTTCAATGATTTCATGGTGCCGAAATTTCAAAGGTGTGCCACTTGCTTCTTTGTTTTCTTTTCTTTCTTCTTCTCTGATTTTCTCTCTTCTTTCTCTAGCAAATTCAGAATGTAATGGATTGCAAGGCTTGGATTTGGATGAGAAAAATTCCACTGAATTCAATGGTGCCGAACTCCCTTGTATCAACTTGTTTCTTTTTTTTCTGTTTTTCTTCCTTTTTCAATCTGTTTTCTTTTTTTTTTTTTCCCAGCTGCTAACTCACTGATTTCTGCAGCCCCTCCTTGTTTTATTCAGGATGTGATCAGCTTTCCCGAATCCAGTAGCAATCAGTTAGTATTTGCAATCAAATGATACAAAACCCAATTTTCAGCCTCTTCTTGATGCCAAACTGCATTATGGCAAATTAACTTCTGATTTTTCTCTTGTCCAACTACATTTCCAGCTTCAGTTCATCATTCAATTCAGCTTGCATTCACACTTGGCTTGTATCACTCAGTAGCATCCCAGATGCAGCACTCGGCAGCAACAAATGCAATTCAGATTTCTTCAATTGTTAGCCACCCTTGCATTTAGTTTCAATTTCTGCACAGCTGAATTATTTCTGCAATGGCACAGATTTTTGCATCACTTCCAGATCTGTCCAGCTCCAGTTAAGTTCAGCTACACTTCCTTATCAGAGCTAGCAGATTTCCTTCATAAGTAGCACACTGCCGTGAGCTTCAACTGGGCTGATCAGCAGCTTTGGCACTTCCTCATAATTTCCTCCTGTTTCTCAGCTTCTTCACTGCCCAAATTGCACAACAGCTCTTCATGAATTTTTTTCAGCACTTTGTAGCTTCCCTTGCATCCATTAAAATTTGTATAGCTGCAATTCAACACTTAGAAAAATGGCTGAATACCTTCATATCATTATTTCTCTTTTTTTTTCTCTGTTCTGATATCAAACATCAAATCAGCCACCATTTCTGTTTTGGATCAGCAGGTTTCAGAATTCCTTTGCAATTAATCTGCACATGTTGCAGCCGGATTCTCAATGGAAGCAACTTCACCTCCCAAACATCAAATTGACACTTGTTTTCTTTCATCACTTTGGCACAAATTCTTTCCTTTTGCATGCCAATTTTTTTTTTCTCTTGCAGATATTTTTTTTTTCATTGCCACTTGGATCTTCAAATGATGAGCAAGAATTTAGATGCTTCAATTGTTGTCTTCCTCAACTACTTCTTCTTGCTTGAACTTGATACCAAACTAAACTCAATTGGCACATTTTTTTTTTTTCGAATTGAAGTGCCTCCTTGATACCAAATCTTTCCAAAAAAAACTAGTCACTCCCCCACACTTGAATCTTTGTCCGTCTCGGGCAAAATAGCATTAGAAACATTTCAAACAACAAGTCCAAAGAAAAGTGATGGTAAGAGTAGGAGATAAGTAAAGAAAAAGAGAATAAACATGATTATTGCTAAAAATTGATGTGGAAAGGAAAACAAATGGATTAGTCTCTATAGATGTGATCCAATCATTGAAATATGATTTTGAAAGAACCTAAGCAAGTTCTAGAGCATAATGACATATGTGTATCACAAAAGTAAGGCTAATTCTCACTAGGTCAAAATTATTCATCCGAAGTCCTCAATTAAGAATCTAAAGCAAGTAGTACTCAAGCATCCAAGATTTCATCCATTAGCTCAAACCTTAAGTCTTAACAACCGAATTTAATTTATTTTCCAAAAGACTCTAAAAATGCCATGGGATAACCTAGAGGGATACATTTATTCCTAAACATGCAAGAAAAAGTGTCCACAAGAAATAACATGGTATTTACAATGATTTTTATTCATGTTACTCTACTCACGTGTTTATTAGCAAGAACTCATTTTAAGAGTGAAAACATGCAATAAAGGAAAAGGCAACAAAGATCAAACTCCCTTTTATTTCTGGCGGTCGGAGTCTGTCAAGAAATAGCCTCCACCGTGGTAGTGGAGGAGTCTGGCTGTGCGAAAGAGCTTCTTCCATTTCTTCAACTTTACAGTGCATCGCTCCCCCACACTTGGACTTTACAGCAACCTGTTCAGGTGGACGAAGGTTATTTAAATACAAAACCCAATTAAGAGGTAGAGTGTTTTGAATTAAAGTAAAATCATCTCCTCCCTCTTTATTCTTTTTGAAACACCCTCCAGGGGGTTTTAGCCTGTTCAGATGAAGCTCCCACTCCAGAAGTCTTCTGGACCCTGCAAAACCATGTAGTACCCCTCTCGAGCGTGCAGGGTAAGAAAGAAATGAAATAATATCAGTCTTTGCATAAAATGTATTCAAAAATGCATCACATCCAATAAAATCAATTTTAGGCAACTCAAAGAATTTTTCACAATGAATATCTACCCAAGATGCATCAATGAAATTTTCACAATTATCATAATCAAAGAAATTAATTTTGGATGCTTCAATGAAATTTTCACAATTATTTTCCACACATGATATATCAAGAATTCTATCGAAGCCAATAAAATCAACTTTTGGTACCTCTCTCGATGTTTCCAAAAAAATAAAAGAAATACTTACCTGATCGCGCTGAAAAATACCTGGAGGTTCCACAATGATAGATGTGTCCATAGCTCCCTCCTGGTCAAGTATAGGGTCCATATCAGGTTCAAGTTCTAGTAAGCACTCAACTGGAATAAGTGATCCTTGGAGCTTTGTGCAATCCCCTACACTTTGCGGAAATGGTGGTGGTCCCTGGGGCTCTGTGCAATCCCCTACACCTAGAAAAGCCTCTCCTACTGGAAGTATGTCTGAAAAATCTTCTGAAAAATCCTCAGTCTCAGTAGTAGATAACCTCTCAGCCTCCTCTGAATACATAGTTCCTCCAGAAAAATCGAGTAAAAATCCCTCAGCCTCTAACTCTGTCTGCTCCAGCTCATCAAGAATATCCACGCTCCTGATGGAGTGATCCTCCCTCGGATGCTTCATAGCATCAAAAAGGCTAAACTGGACTACTGTGTCTCCCACCTCCATCGAGAGTGTGCCAGCATAAACATCAATCTTCGTTTTGGCAGTCTTCAGAAAAGACCTCCCAAGGATAAGTGGAGATCTACGTGCAAGATATTCTCCCTCCATGTCTAGAATGTAGAAGTCCGCAGGGAAAATCAGCTCTTTCACTTTAACCAATACATCTTCAATAACCCCTGCTGGGCGGGTCTGGCTTCTGTCTGCAAGCTGAATCACAACTCCCGTGGGCTGTAGAGGACCAATGCCAAGCATCTGGAAGACTGTCCTGGGCATGACATTAATAGAAGCTCCTAAATCAAGCATAGCATCATGTAGCGTGGTGCTTCCTATCTCACAAGATACAGTGAACATGCCAGGGTCTTCACATTTCTGAGGGATGGTATGGATAAGTGATGAAACATTCTTCCCCATGCTGACTAACTCATTTTCCTTAAGCTTCTTCTTATGAATACAAAGATCTTTCAAAAATTTTACATACTTAGGAACCTGTTTAATCATCGTCAGTAAGGGTACATTAATTTCAACTTTACTAAAAAGTTTCACCAACTCATTATACTCTTTTGCTTTCTCCTCCTCCACATGTCTTTTGGTTGGAGTTCTCCCTTGTGGAAAAGGCAAAGGAACCCTAATATCATCAATTTTGGCAGGAGGTAAAGATGCTGAATTCTGCCCTGCTGTCCCATGCGATGTAGTGGCTGTCCCTTGCGTCTCGGCACTGATTTCTTCTCCGTTTTTCACCAAATTTGGAGGGTCGCCTGAGGGAGGAGTTGGGGACGGCCTAGGGGTGGAATCAGCTGAATTTGAACTCATTTCAGTGTTGTATTGGGCTGGAATTGAAGTTGCTGTCCGATTTCCTGAAAATTCTGCTCTTGGACTCTTGGGAGATGTTGTAACCTTCCCACTCCTCAAATAAATAGCACTCACGTTTCCTTTAGGATTAGGAATAGTTTGGGAAGGTAATTGACTTGATCCTTGAGCTCGATTCTGATTGATCCCACTAGCCAATTGCCCCAATTGCCTTTCAATGTTGTGATTGAGTTGTTGTTGTTGTTGTTGCCAAGCTTGTTGTTGTTGTTGTGTTTGTTGTTGCCAAGCTTGTTGTTGCTGTTGTGTTTGTTGTTGCCAAGCTTGTTGTTGTTGCATCATCTGCTGAAACATATCCTCAACCCTCTGTTGGGGCATATTTCCTCCACTCGAGCTTCCATAGCCTCCTTGGTTAGAATAGCTTCTTGATTGACCTTGAAAACATGGCTGTTGAGGCTGATTAGAGGGTTGAGTTGCTTGGAAATCTTGCTGGGAATTGTAGGGCTGAAAGTTCTGATTTTGAGGTGGAAAATTAGGTGGCGAGGGCTGAAAATTCTGACTTTGAAACCCTTGGTTGTAGGGCTGAAAATTCTGAATTGTGGGCTGTGATGGCTGAAAATTCGATTGGTTTTGAGCTGGAAAAACTGGAAATGATTGAAAGCCTTGCTGCCCTTGATAGGGTTGCTGGAATTGAGGTTCAAATGCCTGGAATTGTTGCTGAAAATGCTGAGAATTAAGCTGAAATTGAGGCTGAAAACTCGGATTTGATGGCTGAAATTGTTGCTGATTGTTCTGAGGTTGCTATGACTGCTGTAGGTTCGGTTGATGCTGCTGTGAAGATTGATTTTGAGGCTCTTGTTGGCAGAAAGCATTCCCATATCTCAAGTTAGGATGATTCCTCCAACCGGGGTTATAAGTGGAGGAATAAGGATTGTTTCTTGCTTGGAATTGTCCTCTCACTAAAGCCGCTACTGTCTCGTCCTGTTGGAGGGTGGGGCATGAGTCTGAAGTGTGCTCTTGACTAGAACAAATGCCACACACACTTGTAATTTGAGTAGAGGGTGGAGGTACTGAAGGAGTTGAGCTTAGTCTTTCACTTTCAAATCTATTTTCTTCACAGTGAAGTTAGCTCCAACAATGCATTCTGAACATTTTGATCAGTAGGAACTACTTGAACTTCACCCACTCCTCTGGTGGTCAAGGCTCTACCTCCAAATTGTTGGGAATTCTCAGCCATATTAGAAATTAACTCCCTAGCTTGCATTGGTGACTTGTTCACTAGGGCCCCTCCAGCTGCAGCATCTATCAGGACTCTATCCATCTGATAGCAGTCCCTCATAAAAATATTGAATCAACAATTGCTCACTGATTTGATGCTGGGGACAACTTTAACACAACTTGTTAAATCTTTCCCAGTAATCATAGAGTGTTTCACCCACCATTGCTGAATCCCACAGATACTTTTTCTGATTATAGCTGTGCGGGAAGCTGGGAAATATTTCTCCAAAAATGCCTTTTTCATAGTTATCCAACTAGACACATGTCTGTAGGCAATAATAAAACCAGTCTTTGGCTGCTCCTGTCAAGGTGAAGGGAAAGCTCTCAGCTTGATGTCTTCTTCAGAAATGCCCTGAGGCTTCATAGTAGAGCACACCACATGGAATTCGTGCAAGTGTCTGTTTGGATCCTCCCCAGATAAACCCTGAAACTTTGGCAACAAATTGATAAGTCCAGATCTAACTCAAAACTTTCCCCCAGCTCTGGATAAGCTATGCTGGAGTACTGAAATGCAGCGTCAGGTGCTGCAAGCTCCTTCATGGTCTCTGGTGGTCTGCCATGTCAATGCCTGAGTGAGTGCTGATAGTCTGATAGGAGGGATATCTGTAGTCCAGAATGAATGGCCTGGCCCCTCCTGACTCTGAAAGTCCTCTCAATCTCAGGATCGAAATCTTCTAATTCAGCACCTAAGACCTGGTCATAAAATCAAACAAATCGCAGTAACAGTAGATAAAAAGATAAATCAAATAAAATCAAATCAAAGATATAGCAATAAGCACAAAATAAGTCAAGAATGATATGAGATAAGTGCACAAGCAAAAATCAAACAAGTCAACTAACAGTTCCCCGGCAACGGCGCCAAAATTTGACCAGCCCAAACTATGTGTCACGAATGTGGGCCTCAAATTTAGAATTTATAAATGAAAGCTGGAAACCCTTTTACAATAAAAATATGGAAATGTAATATAGGGGCCACAGGTCGTATTTTTTTCGGGGATAGTTGTCTAGTTTGATTCAAACTTGTGTTTATGTATCGTTTTTGTTTTGGGTTTCGAAATAAGTGATTGGGATTGGAATACAATCAAAATTGAAATTGCAATGGAGAAGTAAGAATCTTAAGCTAATGAACTAAGCAAGAAGTTGGCACTAAAGGGAAATCTCAACTAATGGAAACTTAATGAAGCACTTACA